>VWZV01008010.1:13682-39921 GCA_013397155.1 Irena cyanogastra | reverse complement strand
CAGAGCTCTGGGCTGGGGACAGGGTGGGCATCGGGCACAGCTGGGACTCCATGGGCTGGGAGGGATTTTCTAGCTTGATTAATTCTGTGATTCTGTGTGAAATCAGGATGTTGGTGTACGTCCATGCATGCCGTGCAGACTTGTGGAGATGCTGAGGTGCACACTCAGGTCCTGCAGCTGAGCCCTGTTTGGGGCAGTACCAAACTCAGCCCTGCAGCTCGGCCAGAGCCGGCCCGGGCGCAGCCCCGGCCCCGAGCAGGGCAGAGCCTGGCTGGGGCCAGCAGCCTGCAGGGCAATTCAATCTCTGCTGGCAGAGGGCAGTGCCTGGGGAGCGCCCAGCTCTGCTTTGTGTAAGGAATGTGCATAACGGCAGGGAGAGGGCAGTGGGGTGTGCTGCAGCAGCCCGAGCACCCAGGGCTGCCCAGCGCTGATGGAGCAGCCAGTGTCTCTGTCCAGGTGTCACTGCTGGCTTGTGGCGCGCTGAGGAATGAATCCCATTTTTGGGGCAACATCAAGAGTCCCAGAAAGCTGCAGAGACAGGACACACTCATTCCAAATCTTTGTTTGTTTCATTACAAAGAAGAGGCGGAAGGTTGCAAGCACTGTAGTTAACTTTATTGATCATTACTGAAAAAGAGTTAGTAGAGGTTAAGTGCCAAGAGGCAGCTGTTCCTTCAGGTGCCCTGGCCCTGTCACAGACCCAAAACACTGGGGTTCCCTCAAGGGCCTGGGTGCAGCTTGTTTCCAGCAAGGACACGTTTTGTTTGTACTGTGCGTGGGTTCAGCCCTTTTCCCTAACAGCAGCTTCTCAGGAGAAGCACAGAAGCTGAAATGTGGCTCAGCTCCATCCAGGGTAATGCCTGAACCCTTCTAGGACTGGAGTGTTAAAGCACACAAACAGCAGAGCAGATTAGGTTAAATTACAAATTGTTTTTGATACAAAAACATAAAATATCCCCTATTAGCATCAGGAAGGCATCCAAGTTTTAATACTCTCATTATAAAATTGTACCAGCATTTTTACTGAAAACAATATAGATCTTGTATGTATTTAGTTTTGGTTCTGTTCTCAACAAGCAGTTGTGTGGCTGCTACCAAACCCCAACCACAGTTCGATGAACCTCAGTACAAATAACATGCACCACAAATACATAAATAGATCTAAATGACCCAGTATAAAAAATACATCCTATGCAAGAACCTCAGGTATACTAAAAATCCCAGAACAGTTTGGGTTGAAGGGACCTTAAAGAGTTTCAACCCCACCTGCCACAGGCAGGGACGCCTTCCACTAGAATCAACCTGTTTGTGAAAATTCAGACTTAATGCATCTGTTCTCCCTGAAAGCAAAGGTGGCTACTAAAATGTGGCAAAAGCAGTAGACAGGAGCAGAAAAAATACTGCAGAATTATTGTCTGACTTATTGCTACATGGAGATTACATCAACGGTAATCTGGTTTTTCCTAATCCTTGAAAGGTCAAATTGTATATGGAATTCTGAACACAGAGTAAAGAAAAAAAGCACTTTTTATAAAAATAGCATCCATTTAAGTTAGATAAATCCTTATAAATACAAGAAAGAAAACAGTTACTCTATAAAACATTAATTGAGAGCACATGTTCCTGAAGCACCAGCATCACATCCCCAGGTAAGGACCTCAGTGAGGTGTTTATCCACACAGCCACAGCGTTCCCCCTCTGCTGCCCTGCCACACTGGGCTCCAAGCAGTCACAGCAGCTCTGGAGTCTGAACCCCCCGTGGAAAGGAAACAGTTTTGGGCCAGCCCTGCTCCAGTGTTCAGCTCCTGCAGGGGGAAGCACATGCAGAGATCACACGGGACCCCAGCAACTTTAGTAACACACTGAGGGTAAAAGGCAAGATCCTATGACTCGGAGTCACACCGCACCTACAAAGTGCTGCAACTGTGTGAGGAGTAACAAAACCCGCACTCTTCTGCACCTGTGTTAAGTGTAACCTTTCAGAACTTCATGACACAAACTAACTCTTTTGTGGTAGAGGAACCAGAGAGGATCTGAGGGGCTCTAAAAAACCAGTTTGAAAAGCTATTAAAACGTAAAAGGTTTAGAAACTTTAACATTTTTAGTGTTTGTAGCATTACAACTTTGGTGTTCAGATCTAGCAAATCAGTATATGCATATAATCAGCCTCATCAAGACAGGTGTTCTGTAATGAAAAATACTAATTCCATTTTCAGTGGTAGAGCTGTAGGATCTGACATTCCACCATGGATCACAGGAATCAGAGCACTGTCCAGGTCGTTCAGGTAGTTCTGTGGGAGAAGGTGCCCTCCAGATCCTGCTAAGTATTCAACCTAGGAGGGAAACATATTGATATTAATTAACACTTTTTGTATTAACAAGACTATGCAAAATGTGCTGTATCACAGTAAAAGAATATTTCAGCTACCATGAAGTGAGAAATTAATGACCAATAGCTTCTTCCCCACATGTCATCCTCAGCCTGGATCTTGGGTAGGGCAAAACTCTTTAAACATTCATGGAGAGATTCAAGGTAGTTACAAGGGAAGATACTTCAGTGGAAGTGGAGTGTGTGCAATAAAAGTTGAAAGCTTACCATGTCTGAATCAATGGAAACTCTGAGTCCTATCTTATTCATCCCGTTATTTTTCAAGGTTTTAAGGTGAGGGCAAAGAGCAGTGCTGCAGGCATTGGCAATCTCTTTTGCAAACTGGTGGGGAACAGCACTGGAGAGTTCATGATCCTTTACAAAATAGTAAACCTGAGATCAGAGAAAGGGAAGGGCAGTCAGCAGCCTGGTACGTCCCAAAGTTAGGAACAGGAGTAGTTCAGGATCACACAACACCAAACAGGGCAAGCTTTGATGCTTCTCTGCTGGCAAAGCACCCGAGTATTTCATCCACAAAATCAAAATACTTCAGGAACCATGGGAATGCCTGCATTAGGCATTTGCAGAGCTGCCACTGCCAACAGACTTCAGTCTTTTTCAGAAGAGAAAACCGACAGGTGTGTAAACTCACCAAGCAGCTGCAGAGAGCATTCTGCTTGGCAGGATGGCTACATATAAAATCAAATCATTTTAATAGTATCACTTAGTACCATCACATTACCCCTTAAATATTCAAAAAGCAATAAAAAAGGCTCAAGAACTATGTAATTCACTAACTTCAGTGCACTTCACAACTTTTCCCTCTCTTTCGAAGTCTCTGTATTGTGGTGCTTTTTCACTCTGAGTTCCTTCCATTGATTTTCCATCAACTGGGCTTAAAATTCTATGGAAAACAAAAGTGTGATTAGTAATTTAAACAACATTTAGTTTAGATGCAGTAACTTCTATGAAATAGTATTTACTCATCCTTTAAGGCTATTTAAACAGCTTTACAACAAAATACAATACAGGACTTGCACTATGAAAATACAGATGGTACAAAAAGAAATATCCTAAATAGGGAACTAAGAGCATTAATAGAAACTTAATCTTGCAGGTTTAAGACCCTATAAACCATCTTTGGTATCAAGCATTTTCTGTCAAAACAATACTTTAGATTAATTTCAAGAAACTAAAGGAGATATTTGAACACTGGGAGCAAGAATTCTCTCAGCTGTCTGGCTTTGGTAGTACATTTACCCTTCGTTTGTCTTCTCCTCATTTTCTACCCAGCAAATATCTACGTGTTCTTTCACATCCCCTGTATCCACTTTTCCACAGGTTATTTTGAAGTCCTTCTTGTCTCTTAATGCCTGACGTAGGCCTTCCATTGTTTCTCGTGTTATTTGTACCATGAGCCCATCTAGAAGAAAACCAGTTAAAATTCCACATTATCCACAGCAAAAGCAGCCTAGCTTCCTATAGAATCTTGGCTTAAATTCTATTGAGACCAACCATCTCCTAAGCTAATTAATAAATGCACAAAAGTACTCCAGCTCCCCCCTACAGCACTAAATGTTACATGAAAGAGGAAGAAAACCGATTTTGTCAACAGAACTCAACCTAAAAGATAATTTTTAAGTTAATTTTGGAATTTGTTTTTGCATATATGTGCCAATATATGTATTTCAGCAATATGGCAATAAAAATAGTTCCATAAAGGAAAGACCTGCACTGATTAAGCAGAGTTTAAATCTGAATGCTTTAAAACAAGTAGGCGAATTATCATGTATTTTTATGCAGCATTTGTTTGCAATAGGTTTCATACAAAATTAAAAAAAAATAAAAAGAAATGTTTAGCTTACTGAGGCATAAAGACCTTGCACAAAACTGCTGCTATGATTTTTTTCAAGTCTCTTAGGAGGAGAACAGAACAAAATTCTTACCTTCAACTATACTGGATTTAGCTAAAAATCCTGAGGATGTTTTTAAGGCTCCATTAAACACCACAAAACTTGCACCTGTAACTAGAAAAAGTATGAAGGAAGTGAGCACCAGTTCGTGTCACTCCAGTCAGTCATAAATGACATTGAACTTGCACTCCTCTTACAACACAATTTCATGCAACACCAGAGATGCATTTTCCATGGAGCCAAACACTGAACTTCCATTTCTGCTCTAGAAATGTGATTTTCCTCCCCCAGACCTCTTACCTTCCCTGGGCTGTCCCGTGGCACTGATGGCCTGTGTGTGATAGAGGCCCTGCTCGTTCTGCACACACACCAAGTGAGAGTCTGCTTCAGTATTGAAACTGGCTCCAATGCTAATTACATGTTCGTTAGAGGAACTGATCACCTTCATCACCTGTCAACACAAGGTTTGTCATTACACTGAGAAATCTCACCAAGAGGGGTTCTTTGGTTGATGTTTGTTTGGTTTTTTTTTATTTTTCCTTTAGATTACTAAGCAAAACATCATCATCAGGAAATCTGTAGGAGAGAATGTTTGAAAATACATGCTGAAAGATTGTGAAGAAACTGCTGATCTTTCAGTACTTAACAGCTATCCTAAATCTCAACTCCTCATTATCCACCTTCCAGCATACCACAGAAGAAGTGTGTGCTCAGGTAATTGCAGGCCCTTCCCACCACACATTTAGGTCAGTATAAAGTTCAGAGAGGGATTTTTCAAAGAGCTGATGGTAGAGGTGTGACTGATATTACACAAAAAATGGAAGACTAAAGCAGCTTGGATTAGAAAGCTAAGACAGGTGTACTTACCTCAGTATACTTCCTCAGAGGTATTTTAATACAGCTTCTACCCATTTCCACATGAACAAACAGGTTGTCTATGGTATGCAAAGTATACTGGTAATTTCTAAGGTCCTGTAACAGACAAAGTATTTATGTCAGCAGACAATTAAGTATTGTTTTCTTACCTTTTCCTTACCTTCATTAGATGAAGGTACTCTAAATACATCTGTAGGACTCCCAAAAATAGTAGTTTTTAGAATGGCTGAAGACTTAGGGATTCTTTTTCCCAACCAGGTATATGTGACAGGCACCTCAGTGACTATATCAATAAATTATAGCACTGACAAATTAGCTCTATTAACCAATGGGTTATTTACTCTATGGCTACTTCATACACATTAGAATACCAGTAATTTAGGGAAAGAGAAACTTCAACACCCTCCTTCTCTGATAGAAAAGTGAAGTGTGGAAGCCATCATCTAGATGAGTTTGTTTGCAGGCTCACAGCCTGTTCCCTACAGCTCTAACCTGTTGATTTACAGATTGAATAGTGCACCGTTTCTTATCACTTTCTGTGACAGAAGTAATCTCCCATCACCTCGCCCACTTCTGCAAAATTCTGTTTATTTCCAGAACAACAACATTAGGTATGAAATGGTCTCATTTGCTTTTACTACTTCAGCTGGAAAAAAAGTATAAAGAGGCTCTTTTCACCAGCTGAGCCAGGCAATCAGTGCCTTCCTCCATCAGCATAGCTGCAGCAAGAAGGGTATTTACAAAAACATCTCGATGCACTAAGGTTTCCATGGGATTGGCATCCAGCACTAAGGATGTAAATCACAGGTGCCCTTTGCCTCAGCCACTTGTGTGGGGAGAGGTTCTGCATGATCTCTAACTGAGCATTTGCATCACAGGTGCCAAGGCACCACCAAGAGAACATTTTGCAGGCATGCAGTGACTGAAAGGAGCTCCTGCAAGGAGCACATAGTGCCCCTGCCTGCTTCAGGCTGACACAGCCATGAAGGGGAATCCAAGTAACTCTAATCCACCTGAAAAGAAACTCCACAGAAAGCCCATCCGGCAGCAGCACAAGAGGAAGGCTGCCCCAAGTCTGCGGGTGCAGTTACACATTGGCACTGGCACAGCACCAGTGAGGCTGGGAGCTGGCTCCTGGAGTACAGTGGGAGACTCCTACAGGAAGAGGAGACATGCTGCTGTCAGATGGGGCACTTCCTCCAGCTGATTCCTCACGCAGTGACCTGCACACCTGTGCTGGCAAAAAGGAAAACGGGGGCAAAGACTGCAGTTTCATCTCAGCTATGATGGTCTCCAGACCCAGGAGAGGAGGTAGTGATTGCCTGAATGAGACCTGTTCTGCTTTCCATGGCCTTGCCCTGAATGCTAGGATGGAAAGTGCTGGAAGTCCTATGTAAGTACCAGAAGAGGAAGGTTACTGGTCAGGAACACAGGCTTACTACAATCTGAAATCAAATTATTTGGGTAACAGACAGAAAGTTTCCACAGGAAATGGCATGAATTCCAGACTTATGATTTTGCCAAAAAGTCCTTCACAAAAGACAGTCAAGCTGAGTAACTGTGGCAAGGTTAAGTTTGTCTGACAAAGTAACTAGCCCTGCAGTTAGTCCACAGCATCTGCCTGTCAAGTGTTTCTTCACATTTAAAATTGTCAGATTTAAGACCAGGATCCCTGCACCACAACGATGCTCAGAAGAGAGAAATGCACCTGAACAGTGACTACCAGCATCAATGCAAATGCCAACATCTCCCTCACTCACCGAAAGCTTTTTTTCACGACCAGAACTAATGCATAACAATACAAGGTGAAACAAACAGGTTTTTTAACTCTCTCGCCAGTTTTACATCAAGTATGAAGAACAAAAACATTAGCTCTGCTTTCAAGATTCAGAATTTGTTTGGAGGATATTTTATGTAACTTTGATTACAACAGGAAGGGAAGGTAATACAACATCTACTCACAACAAGTAGATTCATAATCGTGTGTCCAATGTCTCCAAAGAGTGGCTTCCGGTGCCTGACACTTATCACAGGAGTTGGATAAGCTAGGAAGAAAAAGGTCATATTTACCTACCAACAACTCTAAAACTTGCTATTCCAAGTAGATCTATAGTTTTTTTCAGCTATAATCTGTCTCTAAATATCAGTATCTGGCCAGCCAAAGGAAGCAGAGCCCCTCTCTAATTCTCAGCCACTGTGTGGTTCTCCCCCCACCATGGTTGTATCTGATAAAATTGATTAAAAAAACCAAACACAGCAAGTGGTTTGGTAAGAGAAAAAACAACAACAAAGCAGCTGCCACCCTTGTCCCCACGCAGACAGGATCTGGCTGGTAGATGTCCACTGTGAGCTCCAGGAATCCATGAACAGGTGACAGGTACATTTTTATGGACTTGCAGCTTCTACAATGGTGGGCCACAGCCTTTTTACATGCCTACGTTTCCAATGTATTAATAAGTTATCCTTATAAATAATCAATACCTTTATTCAGTTTATGAAGCAGAAATATTTTGTCAATAAACTTAACTCAAATAATTTAATTAAAACAACCATTTCATCAGAGTTGTAAACTAAGCTTGTGAGCATCCCTTCAAACCTTTCTCCCACAACCAAAAAAAAATCTTTATATTTTACTGTCTGTTTTGGTTTATTAGCTTTCTCATCTGCTAAGAGAAAAAAAATCTAAAAAGGCTAGCAAGACAATGAACATTCCCAGGTGGATCCACATGTTAGGCTTATATAAGCATAATATAAAATACTGCAAAGATGATTTGAAAATAGCTTGCTTGTCGAAAAACTGCTAGTATTTTCCAAAGGGAAGTTTACATTTATACAGTTACTGACACCGTTAAAACTTACCCCCATATTCTGCTCCCAATCTCAACATCAAACGGATTGGAAACACTTTTGCCCAGGGTATTTCCAGCTTATGGATAAGAATGCCATAAAGAAAAGGGTTATCTGGCAGAATCTGATCATCAAGTTTCTGAAAAGTTGGTGAAACAAACAGGAATCCTCCATGCTCTTTGTTGCTGAGAAAGCTTTCTGTAAAAGTAATGTTATCCATATTTTTTATGTATCTTCCTGTGGAAAGAGGAATGGAGAGCATTTACAGATGGGGTCACTCACAGCTCCGTGCCAAGAGAACTGCTCTAGGCAGAGAGCTCTGACAGACTTGCAAGCCCACCATGCCCCTCACATCTTCCTCAAGTCTGTCAGGTCTCTAAACCCACACAGTAAGAACCCTGTACTTCATCACTAAATGATGTACATGAAAATAAACTAAATGATGACTATGAAACTAAGTTTCTCCAAACAAGTGCCTAAAGTCCTAAACACATCAATTGATGAGTTTTGATCAACACACCTGAAACATTTACATTTATGAGCACTGTACTTCTACAAATGAAGTGCCAGGTGCCCTAAAAATCATAGACTCAAGGCTCATACCCAGAATCTCCACCACAACATGACTAAACAACAAAAAACCTGCAAACAAGATGTTTACAGAAGTATATGAAACAAACATGAATTAATTTGTTTCTGTTATTTAGAACTCTAGTCTAACACTGCAAGTTCCTTCAACAGAATCATTAGACAAATAGTTCAAGAAAAATTACCTATCAACTTCAGGTTTTAAAGATCAGCAAGAATAGTCTACACAAGAAAAAGTTAGACATTAAAATGACACACCTTTCATTGCATCTTTATAGATGTCAAGAAACAATTTGAATATTTCACTAGGGAAAACATCTTCATCTGGCAAACGCTGCAACAGAATGACAATTTCTGCCTGACCCAAACCATGCAGTCCATTTGTTGAGAAGCACCAGCACTTTTCTGAGGAATCTTTAAAAAGATAAGATACCATAGTAATGCTGTTTTACAGACAGGAAAAAAAAAAAAAGGCTTGATTTAATGGAAAATAAAATGTGCAATACTTACATGTTATTAGCTTCACATTGACAAGCAAGTTTGCATTTAGAATAAAAGTCAAGGGATTAGGACCTCCTTCCCCAAGCAGCAAGGTGACCTTTTGGTGAAATGGATGTTCCTCCACCAGAAGATCTAAACAAATTGACACATGATTTATTTCAATATGCCAGCCAGTGACCCAAACCAACGTACACTGTACAACACGGTCATCCCATCCTCCTACCCTGGTAGTTATTCCCAAAATTTGAATAGCTACAGATCAACCAGGGAACAGCTTACTCTAAGATTCAAGGAACATACAGAACTGAAGCAGCAGGTTCTAAGAAAGGTGCAAACCAGAGCTACCCTTCCTTTGGAAATCCCTGACTGAACGTGTGCTGACTCTTCATCCATACCCTGATCCTGTCAGGTACCTCTGATGAGCACAGCCACCATCACTGCACAATTAAGTGGTGAAGCATTCTTCTCATAACATACTGATCTTGTTCAAAGTGCACAGTCATTACCCAACAATCCAGTATGCAACAAATAAATTACATGAGAATTATATTAAAATACAAATTGCACATGAGTCTGTATTTCCAAATCGGGGATAGTGGGAGGTGTCCCTGCCCATGGCAGGGGTGACACTGGATGAGCTTTAATGCCCCTGCCAACCCAAACGATTCTAGGAGTCCATGAGTAAATATTAACAATTTTCTCAAAATGTTACCAGAGTTTACCTTTCCCTTTTTCACCCAGTGCAAGCAGAAGTGGTGGCAGCTGATCACCATCAGGAAGAAGGCTGATCTCTCGTCGCACCCAGTTTTCCACCCCACACAATGCTCTGTAACTTGAGGCACTGACAGGCACAACCTGTGTACTCTGACCCACTGAACTGGGACTGCTCTTCTCTGCTGCTGCTGCAGGGGAACACTCTTCAGTTCCTTGAGTGACACATTTGTAACTAGGTGCCACCTCACTCTGGCCTGGAGTGGCCTGCTGTGCACCATCTGAAGGAACAGAAGAATGTAATTCCTCCATTCTCATAATCTTATCTATTTCTTCCTTCAGTTTTTCATTTACATCAGTTACCAGGTCATCCTCCTCTGGGTTTGCAGCCTGTGAAGGAGAAATAACAAAAAAAATCTACACTGTCTCATAACCAGCTAAACTTTCATTATTAGTATTCTAGAAGCAAAAAGAGAAATAAATCTATCACAAAAGTTTGAGAATACTTTTCCTCCTAATAACAAGAAAGCCATCATATCTCTCCTGGATCCTCTTCTTTTTTTTGTTCAGGAGTTACATGGGTGAAGATGCGTAGTTAATATAATTGTTTGGTAACACAAACTGGATCAGCAGTTGTGTACTGCAAACATATTTCTACACTATTTCTACTATTCTACTAATAGCTGAATGTAGCTTTGCTCAGTCTGATTAATTTCTAGTTTGGGGTCAAACCCACACTGCTCCCCCAGCAAGACAGGTATGACAAGACAGAGGCACTCTGGGATGTCAGCTGTCATAAAAAATGAAATTAAAAAACCCAAGCCTCCCAAGACCCCTCCAACAAAAACAGAGATGCACATTATCTTTCTTTAGACTTGCATCCTATGTCCAGAGTGAAGACTTTGTCTATACAACAAGGAAAAACCTGACAACTTTATGCTTGCCCTGCAGCAGTCCCATCAGCTTCCAGCAAATCCTCCACTTAAGGAATACGCTGCCACAAAATAAAAAAAAGCCACCAACTCCAAAGGGAAGACTCCATAAAAACACAGACAAAAACATGGCTAAATTGGCTAATAATAGACTTCTTCCCTGAATCTGCTTGTGTGTGCTTCATACGACTTGGCATTTTTGCCTTCACACACCCTGTGGCAGCACCTTCAGGATTTTGTGTTGCCTTTGCTGTGAAGCTGCACTGCGCTGGTTTTGTCCAAGCTTCTGAGGCTGCACAGGAGAACTATCAACTAATTGTCTTCCACTCACTTTGTCCATGCTGCTTTCAGTTTTAGACATTGCTCATCTTCTACAAGTGCAAATATCCTATTCTTTCCGCAAAATGAGAGACAGGCTGTCTTTTGTTTACTCCAACCCTTTTTTATTTGATTACTACTGTTCTTCATGAGTAAAAACTGATTTAAATGCTATACACCTGATAACTGTTCAGATCCTCTCTATACAAATAAAAATTATATGCTTTTTTTTAGTTTTAGCAATATATTTTAAAAACTCTTGAGTGCTGTGGGAATCATAAAATTTATTACTTGAGACAGTGCTTCAGTGCTATGTTTTATCTTATAAAGGCTTCACCTGAGGAACCTTGCTAACTCTTTCCACAGCAAACTCACACCTCTTCTTTGGACTTTGCTTTTAAAGTGCAGTTCACTCACCAGTATGCATGTGACTCATGATTAGAAAACCAATCCCCCTCTCAGTTCAGTATTAGTTCACACCAAAAGCAATACACAGATTTTGTTGCACCCTATAATGTGGTATTGCAGGGCACTAAGCAACCTTCCCTAATCCATCACGGAAACTATACCAGGGCACCGGAAATAAACAACCACAAACTTGTACTATAAGCATGTTGCTATTGACAGGCTGAAGAACTGTGGCTGAGGTCACCTTCACTAAAGTGGTTCATCATACACCGTGTACAGAAAAGACTGCTTTGGAAAATTTTCAACCACACCAGTTTTGAAGTCCACAGACACCTCGAACCAAACCAGGTTTTCCTTGTAAACTTTGCTTGATTTTATTCAAATTGAAAATTAGTACAATGTTTTCCAATCCAAAGACTTCACAGCCACTGCCAAAAATATTGTCTCAGACTGCAAAGGCCGTGACTCAGAAGCCATGGTGTGTGAGGGCCCCATCCCTGGCAAACAAAAGTTCCCAACAGGTAATTCATGCAGCTGAACCATCCCGACTCCTACCGCGAGCTTCTCGGGCAGCTCCGTGCTCTCTGGGCTGCAGTCCTGCGACCTCTTTGCTCCTGAGGACAGCTTTGCTGTGTCTGCCACTTCTCCGTTTGGCAAAATACCATCTGCAAACCAAACCCTCTTCTGTTCTCTGGGGCACAGCCCTGTGACAGGTTAGAACAAAAACTCCGTATTATCGCGCAGCTCCAATAGCTGAAAGACACAAAAACAAAGCCCCTTCTCCCCACCAAGTGTACAGAGAATCTGTTTACTGGAACAAAGCAGAGGCTGACATTAGCCAGTCTACAGTCAGGCAAATACATGCAACAAAACCTCTCGCTTGCAGAGGAAGCTGCTCTGCTACAGTTAAATCTATCAATTCATATTACAGAAAGCTACTGCCTCAATCATCCCTCCATAGTGACATAAGAATGAAATGCATATCGCAACTAAAAGACGAAATACACTCTAAAAATAGTTGATTCATCATTTTGTTTAAAAATGTGCTTTCTTTGAAGCAGGTCAGACATTTAATAAAAGTGGAACAAAGACACTAGTCAGCCACTAATCATTTGTATTTACACAGAGAATGAAGCTTTGCTCCTCCCTTGTAACTTCTCCCTGAACAGCGATTTTTTGTTTTTACTCTAAGACTGGCAGTCCAACACAAGCCAGAGATCTCTCAAGTGATATAAAAATTACAGAATGAACGGCTACACAAAAAGATTTACAATGCAAACAGGGCAATGAAAAAAGTAACATCCACATTTCATAAAAGGGAGATTTAGGACCAGCTCCGGCTGGGCACCAAAACCGGGAAGTGAAAGTGTTTCCATTCAGTGTTCCTGTTTCACACAAAAAATACCAACTATAAATCCCAGATGTGATAAGCAGCTCTTTCCAAAGATACTCTCCAAGTGTTAGATATATGTTATACTGAGTATCTGTACCTTCAGGACCAGGTTGTTTAAGTGCTGAGATAGGCAACAATGCAGATGGTGAAGGAGAGCTGGCACCCCCAGGCATCTGGGCCTCCACTACAGGTGGAACAGCAGAAGAATGTTCAGAGGAGACACTGGAATTGGGGACAGGACCAGTTGGACTCATCATCCTTTCAAATGCCTGTGCTAAAATAATGTGGTTGGTTTTTAAGATCTCACAATTGATTTAATTTCATTTGCAGAGCAGGACTGTGGGTGGGTGGGGTTTTTTTGGCAGAAGCAATCCACATTTTGTGATCTAGCTATGAAAAATAAACACTCAAACTGTTGTATGGAAGAAAATTTAGATTTATTTTCTATCTGCATAATTGCCTCATTTCTCACAAGACAGAGAGACCTCCCCTTGTCTTCCTGGCATTATTGGAGTGACTACACCACTGTGACTGCCGGTCCCTGGGGCAAACACGCGTCACATCTGTCAGGCTGAACACTCAGGTGTCTATTAAACACCTGACATGTTTCCAACTTGTTATTTACATACTCATCAACAGGACCTCAATTGTTTCTCCTGATGTTTTCATAAGCATCCATGGTTAGCTTCCAGTTAAGAAAAGGTTATCTGATGAGTCATTTACTGCAGCCCTGGTGAGTGACTTGTAAAAACACCAGGACAGGAAGCAACATAAAGTGGGCAAATGTGGGAGAACAAGCAGTGATGTGGCCTTTAAACATGCACAGGGCTACTGTGGAGGGAGAATAACTTCTGCTAGATTCCTGTTACAGATGACTCAAATTGTACTCTTGTATAACTTTCTATTTAGTCCTATGGAGTTAAAAACTACTTTTTTTTTTTAATAAAAAAACAAAGACTCAAAGTTCAAAGTAAGAACTGGAATCCAACTAAGGGGAACAACTATTCTCTTTATCCCCCCATCTCAGATATAGGAAAACCTACACCAATTAAAGTAATCAAGCTCCCCAAAAAGAACAAAGGTTAAATAGATAGTTCAATGATTACTGCAATTCCTCAAAAAAACTTCTTTACCTTTATTAATATCATCATAACAGCCAGTGCAGACTCTTGCTTCCTTCTCCATATATTGCAGTTTGCATTTTCGTTTGCAACAGCTACCACAAAAAACCTGAATCAGGAAAGGATTGCATTAAATATTATAGACATATTGCACAGCAAATAGGAAACTCTTCCAAAAAATACACTTGGTTCATTCTAAACCATCTGCATCTTTGTATTCAAGTCTGTACCTTAATCCCCGAAAAAGAAATCCTCTGAAAAAAAATGAACAACAAAAACAAAACCCATGATATACACCCAGCAGAAAGCAGCAACATGGAGGGCCCAACTGAAGTTACATTAAAACTCTTCTCTGGAGCGATGAAAAGAATTTCAGGTTGCACCACCTATCCCAAATTCACTCCCACTTTTGCTCCTGTCGTAAGTATTTCACATTAACCAGCAGCGCCAGGACTGAGAGGCAGAGCTGGGACTTGCTCTGGTGCTTTAGGGCCCTCACTGTGTGCTCACACGGCTCTCAGGAAGCTGTCACCACTGTGCCAGGCACTCGAGGCTGCCTCTCCAGCCGGGGACGGCGGGGTGCCCTGAGCTCCCTGCTGGGCAGGCTGGCTCATGTGCTGAGGCTGCTGAGAGCCTCTCCTGCTCCCTCAGCAAGAACAAGCAGTGCTGCCTGCACGGGACAAGCTCCCTTCAGACACGTATTTGCAAAGAACCCTACTTTAGAAGAACAGAATATGTTCTCCTATTCCAACAGGGTATATATCCTGTCTATTTTTAAGCAGAAGCAGGGGGAAAAGTGTGTCTCATTAGCTTGGACAACACCTACACAATCTCATTCAAAAAATTATGTCTTTATTATAGATGGTTTTTTGCAAGAGTTGCCATAAATATCTGGAGCTTTTGTCACTTTCCTCTTATGTTCTTTCAAGGATGATCTGCAAGTTTTTAACAAGTCACACCATTTTTAGCTATATGCAGACTCTGGAGCCTTTATGAAAGGTCTTCTGAAATCCCTAAAGATCTTCTCTACTCCTAATTGCTCCCAATCCAGAAAAACAAAGTGGATCAAGGCAGTGGGGGGAAGGGGGGAGGGAAATCCCAAACAGGAGTGGCATAGGAAAAAAGAAAGTTGTTACAATGAACTCCTCTAAGCAGGAAAAGTCACTGTAAAAATAGTGATTGATCAGTGTAATATGAGCTAAAAAAAGAAACTATTCCAGCTGCTTCTGGATTAGTGCCACAGGTAATCTACCTGAACAGGAAACACACATGCTCAGTACACATGTTAAGAATGTAATTGATGAGGATTAATTGCTAATCAGTTATAATCCACTTCGGGGCTTCAAATGCCAAGCAGCACAATTCACTGCAAGGAGTATTCTGCTCACACCCTTGGTGACACTGGGATCTGCAGGGGATTGCAGGAGGATTAATCCTAATGCACCTCAAAGGTGAAGGCAGAGCAAGGGACAGGAGAAAGGAAGTGGAGGCTGCTGAGCAAACAAGTGGGTCCTGGTTGAACTAGGAAGAAGAAGGGTACCACAGCAAGAGACAAACACCTGGACAATGGAACTGCAAAGCTGTCTGGCCTTGTGAGGGCTGCAGATGGGAGAGAAAACAGGGACCACTAACTTCACACTTCCCTCCAGCACAGATGCCAGGGTCCACAAGTGTTGCCATTTTCACTGATAAAAAAGAAGTAAGGTCATGGGAATCCATACAATTGTCTTCTAGAACAGTCCGCAGAGAACAAATGTGAATTCCTACCAGTTTTACCTTATTTCTCCAATGGCCGAAAACAGAACAAACAACAGCTTCACAAGGAATGTCTGATTTAGGATTTTTTAAGACAAAAAAAGTTGCTATTCAAAAGACAAAAAGTCTTACAAGGCAGAAAATTAGCTGCACATTCAGAAAAGCTGTAATTGCACAGCACTCCCATATCTGTAAGGTTAGACAACCCATGCTGCCTTCACCCACTGTCCTAATAAAGAGATTGTGATGCTCCCACTAGTTACACTGCTGTTCTGCCAAGAGCCCCTCAGCTGACACACTCACAGCTGCCAACAGGACTGTGCAGTGAAGGGTCTCCCATCCCCAGCTCTAGACAAGGTATGAGACCTTCACAGCAAATGTAAAACAGGAACCTGAAGTCAGTCGGTCTTATGACTGAAACAGAACCCACTGTGAAGAACTGTGTTTTAAACCATCACAAAATCTCACCAGGATATTCTGGCAGTAAGTTCAATGGCTTCCAGGTAGGCACAAGGAGTTCTTCATTTCCTGGATGCCTCAACTCACACCTACATTTTAGTTCACGCTGCCTGCAGCTGAGTAAATGAGCATCATGCTTTGAAGACACAGTGCTAGAAGAGAGGTGGAAAAGAAGAGCTACCATGCCTTTCCAGGTGGTGCTTAACACTGAGGATGCAAAAATTTAGTACTGACACTAGTCTTTGCTCTGTCTTCTCATCCTTAAAGCTTACAGAGTAACACTGAACAGTGAAGTCACTAGTATTGCTAGCATTTATGCACTACTACAGGCCACAGTAGATCACAAGGGAAGTCTGAACTGAGTATCAGCTCTGGCATCACTTACTCTCTGTAGAAGACCTCAGGTTGAAAGAAAGTTCTGCCATTACTCGCTCTGTTGGTTGAATCACATACTTTTCCCCTGAGTTCCTTAGAAAATGATACATCTAAACACACCAGAAGACAGATTTAAATAAATCTATAAATCCTTTTGCACTGGTACTGCTGCTACAGCTCCTGAAAGAACACAATCCCTTTAGGTTCATGGGCAGTGCTGTACAGTTATAATGACTAGTAAAACCACTGGATTCTCATCATCACCACCTCAATTTTTTAGAACACAAATACTGAAGTGAAAAGCTCAGTAATGGACTGATTCAATATGATTCTGATTAATTAGTCCATCATCTCATCTCCCCTACTCCATGCACAAACACATCAACCTCACCAGTAATGGCAGATAAGAACATGCTTTGTTACTTCCCTTTAATCACAATTTTCACAAAAAAGGTCACATGTTTTTTAATTAACATCAGTCTTTTCCAACAGTCTTTAGGTTCCTGTGGAGGGAAAATAAAAACTAGTCTTTGTTAAATGAAGTACTTTGAGGCTAGAAAACTTCTGTTAATATTCTTTCCCTTCTATATCTTGGTTATGCCTAAATCAGAATCTCCATTTTCTGTCAGCAGCACAGGACCCCTCCCCAGTAACTCACCTTCCCACAGGCTCGGCAGTGGTGTCGTCTCTTTGTGAAGGTGAACTTGGCCTGGCAGTTCATGCAGTTGGGGGCCTCTGAGTCCGGGACCCACAGGGGCTGTTTCCACGACAGAGCTGCAGGTGTTTTACGTGGCTCAGTGCTTTCAGATGTTTGACTTTCTCCAGCTTCAGAGCTGCTTTCCCCAGGGTCAGAATTACTACCAACATTTACACTGGCGTTTGAGAGGGGAGCTTCTGGGGTAACAGAACCAGATTCCTGGTTTCCTCTTTCAAGTACATTTGTTCTATTCAGTTGTTTCTGACCAGCAACTCCTTGGGAAAGGTCAAGCAACTGCTTTGGTCTTGCACCTTTAATATAAACATCAGAAGCCAGAGCTCCACTGCCACTCTCAGGCACGCCTTGACTTTGAGATATGCTGAGCTCTGCTGCAGCTTCCACTTCATTGTCAGGAATAGATGCTTTAAGATTACTATTAACGCTCGCTATCTCCTCCAGTTTTGTTTGTATAAGTTCTTCACTGACCTCTGTGAAATCCAGGTTGTTCAAATCTCTTAAATTCTGTCCATTTGCATCAGCTTCCACCAAGTTACCATCATTGTTTGATGACTTCAACATACTGGACTGCAGACTTTGTCCATACAAGAAATCATCAAGCTCAGCGTCGCTTATTAGAATATCACTTTTAATAACATTCTCCTCAACAGTAAAGTCAGCCATAACAGAGCTCATGCTCTCATCATAAAAAGTGTCTACACCAACACCATATGGCTCAGCTCCAAGGTCTAGAAAAGCAGAAGCAAAAGCTTTGATTTGCTGAGAGTCACTATCATCAATTACATTCTCAGTATTGTACTTCTCTCCATCCCTACCCTTTTCTGCAATACTTTCACTGATTTCAGCTACATCTTCTTGCTCATGCCAGCTAGTATGTTCACAGGATTCCCTGCCAGGCAGATGAGTTTTAGACTCTCCAGCATGAACAGTTACAGTATCACTAATAACCTCCTCCACTGCATTTTGAGGTAGAGGATTAACCTTTTCTTCTGTTACAACTAATGAACCACACATGGACACAGGAAGGGAAAGACAAGACAGAGATGTCTGGACATCCTCAGCTGACATACACGAACTGGAAACACTGCTTAGCATCTCACTGCTATTAAGTTCTTCACTATCTACATTCTCTTCTGTGCCTTTCTTTTCCAATTCTACTTCAGCTCCTATCTGACGTGAGGAGCCTGGTAAGACACAGTTTCCAGGTACTGCTGCGTTGCTGTTGTGCGACGGGTGCCTCTTTGGCAGATCTGAAGGCATGGAATCAACATTACTCGCATCGTTTGGGTCTACCTTTCCTACAGCATTTCCTCCATACAATTCTTTGCTTACTGCAGAGCATGCACTGTCATCTTGTGGCTCAAAAGGCTGTTTTTCAGAGGCTTCCTCATCTTTGGGACTGTGTGCATTCAAACTCTGTGATGTTACAGTGACACATTCAGTATCCCGGGCAGCAGTTTGTCCAGGGTGCTCGACTACTTCATTGCACTTTACAGGTTCTGTCCCGTGCTCATCATCACACAGACCCAGGACTGTTCCTGCAGCATAACTCTCCGATTTTAAAGTGAAACTATTAATTTGCTCTGTTGTAAGATGCCCTGAATCTTGTAACACCGAGTCCTCATCACTCTGCTTTGTGCTGGCAGCACTGCTGCAGCCAGGTGATGCCACACAAACAGGAACGGGGACACAAGACACGCCACAGCCAGCGGGCCCCTGGCTGCACTGGAAGTCATCTGGCTGCAGCTCCTGAGCCCCTTCCCGAGCAGCCACAGAGGGGATTGAATTCGCTGTGTCACTGACAAGATCACACACAGGCACGCTACACCTTCCCAGGTTCAAAGCTTGAATTTCACTTAGGGGACTACTGTCCACAGTGGACAAAAGGTCCGGTCCAGCAACGCCCTTCTCTTTGGGTGGTGAGTAGCTGAGCACATCACTTGTGCCTGCAGGGGCAGGGAGAGAGCTCTCCTCTGGGGCAGGACATCCAGCATGATCCTCCGGCAGCTCTGGGGTGGGGTGTGCATGCTCTAAGCAATCCAGGACTGAAGAAAGCTTTGAGTCATATGGATTTTGAGGTGTTCTGAAGCACTCATATTCATCTATTTTAAGCAAGAAGAGATCAAAAGCAAAGTTTATAAGACTCCTCTCTTTCCACAGTGCACACCCTCTCAACCCCATCTATTCATCAATACAAGCTTTTACTTAGCAGATGCTACTTTCAAACTCCATGGTAACAGTCATTTGACCATGTACTTCCATGAAAAAGGCACTGCAGAAACCAACCTGTATTCTGCTCAAATTCATCAAGCAGCTTGTCCAAGTCACAGACTGCAGCTTTAAAGTAACTGTCCATTCTAGTCACAGTTTCAGTGAAGCTTTCGCCCTCTTAAACCTACAGAGAAAAACACAGCATTTAATTCAAAGCATTTTTTTATTTACAAAGCCCAAGCAGACAGCAGCTTATATGAGGTGTTGTTTTTATTTTTATTAATACTTGGTTCTCTCTTCGTGTAAACAAAAGCTAAGCACAAACAGAGCTGTAGCCTCTAAGCATTCTGGATATGCTCAATGTACTCAGCACTATGAACAATACACCCCCAAATTCACTTCAAACTGCAGAATTGAGGCTACTTACAAAAAAAACCCCGCATCTGAAGCATCTGCTATGGCATCACAACGTCAGCAAGTTTAAAACCAGAAGGAATATTAGGAGCTTCTAGGCTGACCCCATAAACATTTTATGCCACACAGTTCACAGGCAAAAAACAAAACAGGCCATTATTAGCTTTCAATACAACTGAACTGTGTAAATAATAATAATAAAAATTAAAAATCCAACATGGTAATTGAGCTCATCATTTCTGTTCTACTCAAAACACATAACAACTATACTTCTGAGACCCCAAGAACATGAAACTTGTATTACAGACTTACCAGCTCATCAGAAAACTATTTATTTATCAGTTGCATTCCCCACTGCAAAACACCCTGGCTTATTTGTTTAATGAACCTTTCAACAACTCAGTTTTAGGTCTTTTTGGTCACTCAGAATTGCTTTCCAACTGCACATCTTCTTCAATGGCTGAACACCCATATAGTGGAACTACCTATCAAAAATCAGTATTTACAGTTCCTTTGAGCAAACTGAAGGGACTGAGATGCATTGAGTCGAATGTCTATAAATTATACCTGCGAGAGCTATCCAGTTTTCCTTCTGCTTTTATCAGTGCACTCAGCCTCTGCACTGGCTGACTTCACATCCTACCCCAATGCAACTGGTGTTCTGACCACCTAGTAACGTCCATTCATTCTTCTAAAAGCTTAGAGCCCAAACAAGTCCTTAAATCCTCCCACACCACTCACACCACCCTGCAGCTACAGATCTAGATTCTATTCCTTACTTCCCCCCTAAGCTCTAAGGTTTCCCCTCACTGAATAGTTCAGATCAGGAGCTTTAACCTATGTCAACATCTAACTGTTCACCACATGTGATGCAATTATTTACCACGTTAATATGCATGGGACAAGAACACTTTAAGGCAATGTGTAGTTCAAATAGAGGCTTACAGAAGGAGAAGAAAGGTGAAACACATACGCAGTAATACGGTACTTTGTGCCCACATGTAAGCCAAAAATGAACAACCTGAATATATCACTGTTTTGACACCCATGGCCATTAGTCAGACACAGCCAAGGTCGTGAGGCTGCACTCTAATACAAGTCTCTGACAGCTGTCTAGAGGGCTCAGGGAGCAGCAAGCACAGACTCAGTGCCCCTGCTCCTCACCATCCGAACACAGCTCTTCCCCGCAACAATCACGACCTCCCGGCAAGGGGGATGTAACAACATGAACTGGAAGTTATTTCAATTAAGAACCTTACACGATTAACAGCTTTTGGTGATTCACTGAGAGATATCAAAGTACAGATCCCATCCCTAAAGCACGTATCTGTGGGCAGTCAATAGCCAGATAGACCACATAAACAAGAAATATTGAAGGGTTACAAGAAAACCGGGCATCAGAAGATGTGTAATACTGATCTGTGTTCTCTGTAGGTATTTATTATACAACCTCACCAGATATCACAGATATCAATAATGACAGAAGCCTGTGAAAAACAAAAACTTTCCCTATTTAAAAAATAAATACAGACAAGAGGCAAGTAATTATTTCATCAACCTTTGTTTTTTACTTAAAAAGGCCTAGAGAATATTCATTGTGTTGAACATTTGAGACACACAACAAATCCTTTAAGCATAAGGGCATTATCAGACTACAACACTATCTGTTACTAGATTATAATGCTAATTAGAAGGGTGCATTGATGCTGTACAGTGTTGACCCACTACACTCCAAAAAAAGTAAGAATTCAATGAAAAGAACTGTGGAACTAAAATCATATGCCAAAATTCACATCTATTTAATACAGATTAACTCACTTCTACTGAGATCTCAGAAAACTATCACACCTCAGTCTACCAACCCAGCAATACTGCTGTGTTTAGTTAAATCTATTTTTTTAATAAAATGGTTATTTGACTTGGTGAAGTATTTTGAATAACTAACCTAACACTGAAAAACTAGCATATGCATTATTCCTATTTTCATTACTCTTTCCTCAAACTTTCCATAGGTTTCCGTCTTTTCTACAATAGGTCTACAAGCAAAAAACTGAAACCTACAACAAAATCAAAACCCCCAAAACAGGGCAGACCAGCAGTATCCCCTTGTCCCTCTTGCACCTCTCTGTCCTGACTCAATGTGTCTGCATCACCAAAGAACTGTAAAAGCCTTCTAGTTTCTCATGTTTCAAATCCTCTTTCAGCAAGGGGAACAAGTTTTATTTTCTGCTGCTGGGATTTGCCTGCAGCCTGTCCCAATGTTTACATTATTGGATTAGAAGCTATGAAAAGGGTCTGGTGATACATTTTTATTAAATGGCTGCTTGCTTCCCTGAATGAAGGATCTGGAGGAACCACATGCTTCAGCAAACTGCATTTGTTCTGAGCATATTCTTTTAACACTTACACTTGTAACAAAATAATTACACTATATTCTAACTATCAGGAACCAGGAGCACCACCACTGTATACGTTTTTTGGTCGGCACAACTGTTGTTTTCTGAGCCTGATTTTAGAGCTCTGAATACAGTCACCAGACACTCTCTAAACTGGTTTACAGATTAGTATTTTTTAAAAATAAACTTAATGCTTATAACTTTATCTGAGGCAATAAGTCTCTAATAGCACAAGGAGACATACAACTTTAGGCTCTCACCAGCTCTATTTTACAGATTTTTTTAAAAACTTGTAGTTGATATTTAAATCCCTGTCTGTTAAAGACTGTATGCTTTCAGATAAAGATAGATTAAATATTTATGTAGGAGGAGACATGAAGATAAAACAGCAGTCTGTTTCAAAATAGAAAATAATAATCAAAGCACAAAAGGTACTACAGAAAAAGGCACACTGGACATGTCACTTCTCCAGATAAACCTTTGTTGGGTCTCTATACAGGCTCACCTTAGATCTCCAACAAATGGTCTGACACACTCCCAACGCAGCCCCACACAGACCTAACAAACAGAGGCAAGAGTTGCACCACATTAAAACTGTTAACTATTAACTGTGGAATGTAAATCCTGAGATCTCATTGACTGTGCTGACTCCGAGTGTGACAGAGCATTTAAAAACACTCCACAGACTTCAACACTTCCTTCAAACCCTTTATAAATTACTTATCCCTTCTAACACAACAGGCACATATTCCAGAGTTCAAAATCAACATTCCACTGGGGATTTCTCCACACACTCTTATTTAAAGGAGAAATAAACCCTTTAAAGGCTGCTGGGATACTGAGGGCAAACTTACAGGATGGATTGTCAGGGTTTTTTCCCAGATACACTCTGTACCTGGAGGCAGTTAGCAGTTTTCAGTGGTGACAACTTGCAAAACAGAACGGATAGGTTAATTATTACCAACTAACCCATTCAAGGTCTGACACAAACTACCTCTTGATGTCTAAGAACCCCTGAAAACCACTCTCTGCAGCGTTCACACATACGGGCACCACCAGACCTGCAGTTTGTTACAGCTAATCCCCACTGCAGAGGCCAGGCCTGCTTTTACACAAAACATGCCAAAACAGCCCAAGCTGGGGTTTAGAGGCAAAGGAACACACAAGAAAGGGGTTTTACACAACACATGCCAAAACAGCCCAGGCTGGGCTTTAGGGGCAGAGGAACACACAAGCAGGGGCACAGGGGTCTCCTCCACTCCAGAGAGATGAGGACAGCAGCCACCTCAATTCTGATCAACACAGCTGCAGTGTTTTTGCTGGCTGCACGGTTGCGTTGTTTCAGCTCCATCACCGTGTTTAATCATTATATTTAGCATAAGCAGAGAGCTGAACTAAGGATTGTGGGAGGACTGAAATGTTTTTTTCCGCCTTACCAGCCCAGCAACTACCACAAGCAGAACAAAACCCCCAATATAAACACAACCAAAAAGCACTAAGTTCACACTGAAATGCTCATGGAGTACAGTGTGCCCTTTCTCCCTCACTAAGCCTGATGCCATGATGATTTTTGCCTTTTCCTTTTATATATTCTCAGTACCCTTAACATACATACCTGTAACTCTTTAAGCCTAATATCTTTACATAATCCTGGTATTCTACTAAGCCAAAAGGCCAAACTCCTAAAAGCCTCACAGTTAGAAGCCAGAAAATCTTACGCTATCCTGAGAAACCAAGACCCCCTCTGAAACACATCCTGTAAACTTACACCCATCTAACAAAAAAATACTTTAAAATAAAAAAATCACACTATTCATTTAACCTCTCATTGAAACATCTCTGTTAAATATACTCATTTACAAAATCTGTAAAATTGTACACACCATCTACTGCATGTATGCATTTCAGTATATTCCACCTTGACAAATTGTTACACCACAAAAAAAAAATTATTAAATACTGAAATAAAAACCTTTTTATCCCTTACCCGTGTCTAACTCTTAATTCCAAGACCAAGGAAAAGACATCAAGAGTACTGGAGGAATTCATTACCAGCTTTTTTTCTTTCTCAGCCCCCTCCCTAACACCATACACTCTCACATAGGCCTGAAGCCCTAAAGACAAAAAGTTTAAGGGAAGAGCTGCCCATGGGGCTCATCAGCAACCAATCTGATGGAGAGGTTCAGCACAACCGAACAAACACTGCGTGAAAAATTTAAATAAAAACAAAAACGGTTCTTGCTGAGCAAAACAACTTACTGTCCCAAAGCAAAAGCTGAGGTGGCTGCTGCCACAGCAAGTTTAGGAGCTGAATCACGGGGTGAACACAAAAGCTGCAGAAGTTTTCAGACATATAAGGACAAGCTTAGGGGACACACCACAACAAATTGTCTTGTGTGAAGAATGCTGTTCCATTAGCTAAACACAGACTCCTCAGAAGGACAGAACTCCACCAGCAGCGTGGACACTACCACCCTCACAGCTCTGTCCCACATCACTTCCAGCTGACGAGGACTTTTGTTCATTCATCCACCTATGAAACCAAACTCCTCTGAACTGAGAGCAGCACTACCCACACCACTCAGAGAATCACAGAATCGCTCAATTATAGGATTGGAAGGTTCCCCTGGAGTCCCCCAGCCCAGCCCTGCCCAGCAGGGTCCCCTGGAGCAGGGCACAGGAAGGTGCCCAGCTGGGCTGGCATGTCCCCACACAGGGACACTCCAGGCCCTCCCTGGGCAGCTGTTCCAGCCTCTGCCCCTCCATGCACACAAGTTCTTCCTCCTACTGGGCTGCAGCTCCTGGGCTTTATTTTGTGGCCCTGCTGCTCCTGCTGGCCCTGGCAGCAGCGAGCAGAGCCCGGCCCATCCTCTGGCAGCCCTGGGAGATGTTGGCATGGATGGATGGGATCCAGCTCAGGGCTCCCGGCTCCAGCCTGCCCAGCCCAGCTCCCGCAGGCCCTGCCAGCACAGAGAGGCTGCAGAGCCCAGATCCTCCCCTTGCCTCCCCTGGAACCCTCCAGCAGACTCTTGCCTTTATTCTGCTGTGAATAAAGACAAAGCGGAGCCAGGAAGCCGATCAGTTCTGACTCCAGCAGTGTCCGGCACACCGCGGTACCAGCCGGCAGTGCCGCGGGGGAGGAACGGCCCGGTGCCCCGGGCACAGCCAGCCCACACACGGCCCCGCGCCACCTCCGCCAGCGCCTGCCCTCAGAGACGGAAAACGGGTCTGGACAGGGGGCTGCAGCAGGCACGGCAGGTCACCCTCGCTAAAACCACCGCTGCCCCAGCGTCCCCTTCCCCTGCCCTGCACCGTCAGTGAGCCCCAGGGCACACCGGACCGGAGCACTGACAGCCCCCGGCCCCGGCAGCCGGCTGGACCCTGCCCGGCTCCCCTAAGGTGTTAATGACCAGGTCTCGGCCGGAACTGCTCGGATTTAAACAGACTCGAAATGTTTTACACTCTGTTAATGCCTGTAAGTGTACAGTCTACGATTGTCCATTCCATTCTATGTACCATATATGTATCCTATGTAACCTATAAAATAATCTCATGTATTTTACTTTATGTGCCATACATATTCTCCAGATACCCTACATAACACCCTTTGTATATATACTATACTCTATATACCGTCTATAAAAACAAACGTAACAGCAGTAAGCAATAACATCACTAACACCCACAAACCTCCGGGGGCAAATAACCCACCCAGGTAAACTCAGCCAGAGGTCAGACTCCCACAGCCGCGTCGCCCCGACCTCACCCGGCCGGTTCGGGGCCGTCTCCCCTCAGGGCCCGCCCCGGCCCCGCCGGCGGCTCCGGGCGGCGGCCTCGACCCTCCGCTGCGCGCAACGCGCCTGCGCGGCCACACCAGCGCGTGACGTCACCGCGACCGCGCCCATCTCCACCCTGCGCGTGCGCCTCCCGCCGCGGCC
>VWZV01008010.1:0-13140 GCA_013397155.1 Irena cyanogastra | reverse complement strand
TCCATCTGCCCCCCTGAGGCCCTGTTCTGGTGACATCACACACCCCACAGTGACGTCACTGCCGTTCAATCAGCCTTCCTCATGTCCTGTCCTGGTGACATCACACCTCCACAGTGACATCACTGCCGCTCAATCAGCCCCCCTCAGGCCCTGCCCCCTGCCTGTTCCGGTGACATCACACCCCCACAGTGACATCACTGCCGCCCCATCAGCCTCCCTCAGGCCCTGTTCCGGTGACATCACACCCCCACAGTGACGTCAGTGCCGCTCCATCAGCTCCCCTGAGGGCCTGTTCTAGTGACATCACACACCCCACAGTGACATCACTGCTGCTCCATCAGCCTCCCTCAGGCCCTGTTCCGGTGACATCACACCTCCACAGTGACGTCGCTCTCACTCTGTCACTGGACGCCACGGGCCCAGGGAAGGGCCAGGGCAGCTGGCACACCCTGCCTGGTGGCACTGGTGAAACCGCCCCTCTCAGCCCAGGGCCGGCCGCTGTGCCCGTGCTGTGCCATCAGCCCCACAGCGACGCCATCACAGCACAGTTTCCGCTGTTTCCACAAGAAGCTTCTTTTTTACAAAGCCACGCTGCGCCCACCACAGTGAGAGCTCGCACACTCCCTCAGCTGTGCCCGAGCACCGAGGGCCAGGAGCACGACCTCCGGAGCGCTGTGGCCGGGGCCGATCCCCTGAGGGCCGATCCCATGAGGGCCCATCCCGTGAGGGCCGGGCCAGCACACCTCGGGGCCGGGTGGCGATGGCCATCGCTGTGAGGGGCAGCAGGGGGGCTCCGGGCTCCGAGCCAACACCTTCCTGCCGCGTCCCCCCTGTCCTGCCCCGGCCCAGCCTCCGCGGCCCGTGCCAGCATGTAGCTGACCTTGCGCTGGTGCGCCAGGGCCTCCTCCTTGTCGTTCACCTGTGGCCAAGAGAAAGGAGAGCAGGCCGCGGTCAGCTCGGGGTGTGAGCCCAGCGAACGCACGCGCTCTGGAGAGGTGAAGCAGGTACTGACCAGATCTATCAACATCCTCAGGATCTCATGGGCGCTGTCCAGCTCCTGCACCTTCCTGCAGTCCCCATCTGACGAGAGCAGGCTGGACAGCTTCCGCCCCAGGCTGTTCTTGCTCCCCTCTAGCCTGACACGCTCTGCGGAAAACAGAAGTGCGGAATTGCTCAGGAAGGGAAAAACTACTTGGGATAAAGCAGGCACTTGTACACCCGGATCTGAATGATCCCATAAAAAAGGGCAATATGAGCTGCAGCTTCTCCCACTGCAAGGGACACGGCCGGGTCCCACTGCTGTCCCACAAAGCCTACATGGATCTTACATGTGGGCAAACTGAGAAATATGTTCAGTCTATGGAAAATATACTTTTGATGCTCTACTTAAACAATAATTAATGGTAATTTGTTTTTCTACACAGACCTTAAACGTGGGCAAACTGAGAAATATTTTCACTCTATGGAAAACATACTTTTGACACTCTACTCAAACAATAATTAATGATAATTTGTTTTTAAACCATAAGTAGCCTAAAAAACCCAAAGATCCTCTGACATAGACCACTTACAAGTTTGTATGATTTCCAGGAACAGTAAAACACATTAAAATTATGGTACAGATGTGCCAGGTAACGGAGCCTGAACACAGTGGTGTCAGTATAGGGGAAACAGCTGCTCCAGGTTATGCTGTTGTAGTGCTACACCCCAGGAATCTGGGAGACACACCACACTTCTGAGCCTGGTAGCTCCTGGCCAGTGGTCAGAACCAATATATTGCGCCGTTCCTAAAGTCTGCAGTGGTTTTGACCATGGTATAAGCACTTAAATACTTCTTTGTATCCCTTTATTTTTTTGAAGGAATAAAAGATTATTAGAATTATTCCTACTTTACTGGTTAGAATTCTTCCTCTTTTACACAGGGCTTTGTAAATCTGTATTAGTGTTAGAACACTAATAAACACTAATATTGATACGTGTGCATAATAAAAGGCTAAAAATGTTTAAGGAAAAACTGAAAAAAAAAATCTATTTAGTACTCCAGTGAATCATGGAATAGCCTGGGTTAGAAGAGACCTTAAAGCTCATCTTGTTCCACACCCTCCACTAGACCAGGTTGCTCAATACCCCATTTGGAGCTAAAAAAAGCTCCAACTATACAATTTTTTTAGCATTTCTCCCCCTTCCCCAACTCTTCCATAGAGCTCATTTGAAAAAAAACCCCAAACAACAGAGCAGTTTCTGGCAGCACCTAAAGCAGCCAGATGTCAGCTTTCCTCAGCTCAGTCCATACCCCTCGGCCAGCAGCTGGGCCACCAGCACACCAACATTTAACGCTGGCAGAGCAGCTCTGCTCCCTGCCGTGCCACCAGCCCCCAGACACACAGACTGCCCAGCCACCAGCGCCTCGCAGACGTCTCCAGTTTGCAAATCTGGTTTCCTTCTTCGTGTTCATCACTTCTGCCAGCCTCAGGGCCTGGTCCTTCCTCTGCATCAGTTGCTGCTCAAATGCAATTCTGAAGGCATCTGCCATGATATATGCTTCATCCTTACTCTTCTTCAGATTTTCAATCTGGTTTTAATTCAGGGAAAATTTAAAGCATATTAGGTAATTTGGGAGCAAAAGCAGATTTAAAATTAATATTAAGACACAGACAGCTTGCAAGTAAACATAATCAAGGAAATAGCAGGAACCAAAGGGTTTTCCTGACATGTAACGAAACGTATTTTGAAACGTGTATTAAAGTCCTTACTCTTCATTGTCTTTTCATGCTCACACCCCCAGGCAACTACACACTCATCTCTGTGTATTTATTTATCTCTGCACATGTACAAGAGCTCGAGGAGCTCATCATGTCCCATCACAGCTGGGCCAGGAGGAGAAGGAGCAAGAGATTGGAATCCATATCAGGGATCACAAGGGACAGGCCAGCAGCTATTTTCAAAACCAGTCAGTCAACTGGAGGTTCTGCAGCAGGACCACAAGGATGGTTGGTCCATCCTACCTCATTTGCA
Organism: Irena cyanogastra; assembly: GCA_013397155.1. Classification (NCBI taxonomy): domain Eukaryota; kingdom Metazoa; phylum Chordata; class Aves; order Passeriformes; family Irenidae; genus Irena; species Irena cyanogastra. The sequence goes on along the minus strand of VWZV01008010.1, from coordinate 10,125 downwards.
GTCAAATACAAATTAGAAGAAAAACTCTAAATCCACACAATTTCACTAAATAGAAAAAAAAAAATAGGAGCTTTGAATTCACATCACTGATTTGAGTGTGAGGTAAGTAGGTATTTCCCAGCAAGATCAGCTTGCTGACCTAGCTGAGTGAGCAGGCTGTGGGTGCTGATGCCAACACAAGGGAGGGGTGAAATGCCCTGCCAGGAGGGAAGGAAAAGGTTCAGTGCCAGTCCACATGCACAGTGTGTACATTCATGGAGGGCACACACTCAGGGCGTGTTCTCTTTGTTGAGATTAAAAAACACGGGGAGAAGGTAAAAGAATGAAAATAATTCTTTTTTTTAACTAGTACAGCTGAGTAGGCATGATTATAACTTCTTCTACCAGCAAAAATTATGGCAGTACAAGCATTGTGAACAAACTTTACAGTATTTCTGAGATCCATTGTGGCTGTGAGACACCTGAGTCTGTGTAAGCAGTGGCTGCGTGCTCCTGGCTTTGTTTGGACTGCTGCAGGAGCACCCCTCCTTGTCCCCACCCAGCCAGGAGTTGTCACCTCTTGCTTGAGATGAAGGAGCTGCTTCCGAGTGAGAGCTGCTGCTCTGGCACAGGGACAGGGCTGCCCCTCAGCAGGGCTGCAGGTGCAGGCTCCGAGCACTGCCAGCTGAAAACCCAAAGCAAAGCACAGGTCAGGATCTGCTGACAGGGGTGCCAGCACAAAACCCCCCTGGAACCACACACGGAGTGCAGGCCAAGGCTTCTGACTCACAATGAGAGCTGTGTTTCCAGGCAAACCCTGACAGGTGGGTGTGCCACACCCTGCAGCCCGCACTGGGCTCACTAAAGCACCAGCAAGCAGGGTTTAAGGCTAGGAATAAGAAAAATAAGCATCATAGCTTGTGAAAAATAGCCTGGTGCCTTCTTCTGCCTGATCTTTCTTTGCAAGGGGGACCAGGAAGAAGAAAACTGATTAACAGGCATGCAAAGGCATGTGCTAATTAGCTAAAAATGGGTTCAAATAAAGGGATATGTAATGAGCAATGAATTTTCTCCATGTATTTTGTACACAAACATATCTCTGAAGCAGCCATTTGGAAAAACACATAGGCTAAATACTTACTTCAAGACCTGAAAAATCAGTGATGTCGCTTTTGTTCAACAACACGTTCTCCTGAAAAACTTTCTGTTGTTTCACATCCAGCACTGCAAGGAATTCCAAGCACTGCTGGTTCAGGACTACAAAATAAAACAAAGAAAGAGATTACAAAAATCTGCTGCTCCGCTTTCTTCATTTCTGAGCTCAACTACACCCGAATGGAGCAGTTTTACAGTTCAAGCATCAGTCTGGGAACAAGATGAGAGTGTAGAAGTAGAAACTCAGATCCCAGTTGTTTCTCCTTGTGTGTTCTCCCAGAAGTAATGACCCACTTAGAGAGAGACCATTTCCTGTATTGCTCTGCCTCAGGACTGAGTGCTCGTCTCTTTGTACACTTAAAAGTCAGGCAGCCTCTCATTCAGAACGGCACAACGCTGGGCAACTCATTATTTAAGTCAGCTATTTTAAAGCTTTTTGGAAGGCAAAAATAAAGGAAAGGAACTTGAGCCCTCTGATCCAGTGGCTGCCCTGGCTGCTTTCTAGTTTAATTTCCAGGCTTCTGCATATCCACCAAGATCAGCTGCCATAATGAGACACTGATCCCCACAGGAAGCTTCCATCACAGCCAAATCCTGAATTATTCCTGAAAAACAGTGTATTCAGAGGAATAGCTGTTGCTGGCTTACTTGTATTTTCAGCTTTAAGCGTTTTAACTTCTTCTGTTCTCAGTTTCAATGCTTCCTTAAGAGCTGCATTTTCACAGTATATCCTGTAGAAATCAGAAAATGGCCTTATTATATTTTTAAAAAACATTTTTTAAGTTGGCACTCAATCATTTAAAAAATAACCAGTTAAAACATGGTATCTAATATTTCTGCAAATTAAAATTAGGATTACTTAAAAGATGTAATAAAAAAATCAAAAGTGAAAGGAATTGAGTACTAGATATAAATTAAAAAAAAAAAAACCAAAAACATTCACATGTAAGTAGGCAGTGCCCACAGCTTTAACAAGAGATGAGTTTAAGTGCCACAAAAATGCAAAAAAAAATTGTTAATTATGAACCTCTGAAACACTTGCTAGAATTTTCCTACTTCCTTGAAGGAACAAAACTGATATTAGAGGAGTGACAGCTCTGGTCTGTAAACTTCCTGTAGTCTGAATCCTGTTTTCAAGAACAGCTGTGCCTTCAGGTGCTGCAACGTGAGAGCACACAATACGCACTGATAATGCATTTTTCCTTGAAGTATTTCCCTCCTGAACAGAACAGTGGCAATCTGACGTCCTAAATGTCAAAGCAATACAATTTATTTGGTGCATCTCCTCAGCTGCCAGCAAATGCAGCCTAGCCTGAATTATTTCACTTGGAAAAAAACAAAGGAAAACACACATTCTCCTTGTCCTGCTGCCTCGGATGGCAGAAAACTATCAGGAAAATATGAGATGTCTTGCAAAGCAGGCTGAGCCCCCGGCTGTCAGCTTTCTGAAGCTGTGTCTATCTTTCATCTGCCAACACCAGTTTTGTGGCCAAAACTGCACAGCTACATTTCCAACCTACTCAGTCAGGAAAGCCAGAGAGCTTTTCAAGAGGCATCCCTTGACAAATGTGTCTATTGAATAATTTGTAAACTTTTGGCTTATTCTTTGACTCAAAGCTGAAACCTATTTAAATAAAAACATATTCTGAACTGTAAAGACAACAGAGATAATAACAAATAATGACAATAACAACTCTTCTGATGCGTAGACTTCAGAGATACAATTTCTACGTGTAAGTAAGTGAGTCTGCTGGTCCCATTTCTCAAGGTCTGTTTTGTATAATTAGTTTAGTGCTTCTGGCACATTCTTCATGCCCAACCACACCTGCTGTCCATGCAGAGTGACTCTTATTTAACAAAGAACCTCTAGATCAGCCTCTCTCTAAAGCACTGCATTTTACCCGTGCTCATGCCCAGACCTACTGTGCAAGACAATAAAGAAATGATTAACCAGGAAATTATATTTCCACATCCATGCATATACCATTATTTTCTCTGCCTCATCTACAGTTAAGGTAAACAAGGATAAGCAGTCCCCAGCTGGCTAACATCATACAATGAAAAAAAAACTCAGCCTAGCAAAGCCAGCCTACAGACACCTCAAAGAAGAAAACAGGACAATTAATCTAGAAGTTTTAATTGAAAAATACAAATGTGACTAGTGTGAAAAATCAAAGTCTTCCAGAATTTGGAATTGGGAAAATACAAAACCCCTAAGAAACCTGAGGACGCACGTTTGGAACACAGAAGAGATGACAGAGAGCACTCAGTGCAATCTTAAAAAATCAATCAAAAACCCCAGTCATACACAGTCTAAGTCAAATACCTGTCATATTTTTCTGTCCAGGTGTCTTCTATGTTTTTAAATCTGTCCTGATCAAATTCAATTTCCCATTGCAAAATATTTATTTCCTGTGGAAACAAAACAAACTTGCAGCAGCTCATTACAGGGTTCCCATCAGAAGGATGCCGGAGTGCTGGGTCTGGCAGAGATCTCAGTGACCAGTGACAATCTGTGACACTGCTAGTAGCAGATTTGGTACCAGACACCAAAGTCTCTGCAACACTGGCCTGAGGACCCAGTCTGTGTTCAGAACTACTGCTCCCACAGGCCTCTGGCAGTGACAAACCCACGCTGTCCCATCTCCCTGTCCCACTGCCATTACGTGAGACAGACCAGCACCAGCAGGAACAAAGCAAAAGGCTCAGTTTAACAAGGGAGCTCAACACCACCTTCCTCCTGCTTCTCTCCTTCCCTACTAAAACCATTCCTCAGAGTCCTGAGGAGCTGAACCCCTGAGGAGTTGTGCAGCTCGCTCTGAGTAACTGAAACCCACAACCAATGCCAGCTCAGAGTACAGGAGGAACTCCAGCAGTTTTCTGATATTATTATTATAGCATGATAAGGCCTAGATCAAAAGAGATAAATTAATGTTTCTCTTTCTACTAAAAAGGAACAGGAATTCCTTTTACAAAACCCCTGAAATTATTGTCAGGTATGCACTGATTTAAATAAACAGCCTGATAACCCCTTTTTAACAGCCATGGGCTTCTCTGCGTGAAGGAAACACCCACACTTACCTTCTCTAGAATTCTCTTTTCTTCCTCAGTTTTCTGAAGCATTGCTTTTGTATGGCTCGTGGCTTTATCAAATACTGCCTGCAAAATTAACAAACAACCAAACCAAAACCCAAAACGCAACTCTGTCAAATACTGTGATTAAATTGAGTTAATTTTCAGTTTCACAGCCGGAGACATTCACATTCATAGTTAAACAGCAGTGTGCAGGGTTACAAACACCAGCAGCCTCCTCGTGAGCCCCAGAGGGTTCTGATCTCAAGTCTAACTGGCATAACAAACTTGGATTTCAATCCCACAACCTCTGCTACTGACAGTGTAGCATCATTTAACTCGAGATCATGTCTTCTTCAGGCCTCGTGCAGGAAATCACACCTTAAAAAACTGGGTTACAACACGCCTAAGCTGTGATCCAGACCTAACTTGCTACAAATATGTGAGGTAGAAACTACACAACCAGAAATGGGTTATGTAAATAGGCTAAATTCCAGGAACTGATTTCAGCAGAATTTGTTATGGAAGAGAATAAAAATACTGCAAACGGTGAACAAAAGAACAACCTGACATTTCAGGCATACTGTCCTCTAGGGCAGCAGATGGAGCAGCCAACTCAAAATACTCATGCTTTGCAGCAGGATTCCAAGCACTGGCTAAATCTTCAATATAAGGGCAGGAAAAAGGCCTTAATTTTATGTTTAGTAGATAAATCCTCACAGATCCTCAAAGATAAAATTATAAATCGCTACAACACTTAAGTCTTCTTAAATAACACACCAGCTCCAGTAAATTGTAGAGACAAGTCTGCAGACACCTGCAGACTCAATGATTTCAATTGCAGCCCTGGGAAGGCTTTAAGTTTTTGAGGTTTTGATGAGGAGTAGCAGAATATTTCCTCTGTTTTCCTTGTTACCACCAAGTACCAAGTGATTTCTGAACAGCTCCTACCATGCTCTGCAGGATTCTTAGGGCTTCATCTTTCCCTTCGAGCTGTCTTTGAGATGCCTCAAGCTCAACTTTTAATATTTCAAGTTCCTGAAGTAAAACAAAGTAGATACACTGAGTAAAAGCCAAGGTAACCCTGCTAAGAGTCAACTGTAAAATCAATGTAAATTTGCCCTCCTCAAAAATCAAACCTCTGTTTTACCTGTGTGATGTCTTTTCACGGGCTCACCTGAGACTAAAGAATACAGTGCAGATGGAATGTGTATTTTTACAGCTGAAGTCAGCTGGCTGTGATGCCAACACCTCTTAACCACAGTAAAATAAAAATGTACTGTTAACTACCTTTCAACAAACATACAGACTAAAAATCCAAAGATTGTTTACACTACAGATTTTCAAGCCCCAAACCTTAATAGGACACAAACATCTACAAGAAAAGTACAATACCTTCAATATTCTCTCCATCTTTAAAAATGTTTTGTCTGCCCCCTCAAAAAACCCCACAAACAAACAAACAAACAAACAAACAAACAAACTCCCCAGAACATAAAGTACACCTCACACTACGATTTCCTGACATAAAATTTAACAAAGCTTCCAACTCCCGCTTTAATTTCAAGAACCTGGGTGCACCCAAATCTCTCAGTGTGCCAAGATCCTCTTGCTACATGGAAAGGAAATGCAGATTTGGAGAGCAGCACCCTGGGCCCTGCCACCAACCTCCAGAGCTTCCCGAAGTTGTTGCTTTAGTTCTTCATTTGACACTTCAGTATTAGATTCTGTAAGATTGATAGAGAATATTAAATTATAGGATATTGTAACATTTAAAGAAAGGAAGAGTGAGGATTTTACCCTTAAAACAGGTAACATACAAACGTGATTTTATCTTTCTGTTGTGGGTTTTTTCTTGTGGAGCTTATAAACAGATTTGAGAAACACATCAATACAAGATTCAAACATGCTGCTTCACAGTTAAAGAAGTGAAATGGGGGAAAAATGTCTGTTGAAAAGAGACATAATGTAAAGGCAAACATTTCATAACCTCCTTTAAAATAAAGCCAACAAAATTGCCATCTTGATTTAAAAAAATTAATTGTTTTGGTTCTTTTCTGATCATAACTTTTCAACATCCACACTCAAAACAACAGCTAGCACTATTTAGAAGTAGGGGCAATTTTCAGGAGACAGAGATAGCTCAGCTTACTGGGAAAAGGATAATAGGGAATTGTTTAAAGGAGAGAAATAAGCAAGTTACACAGAAATACTCAGTCAAAATATTAAAAATTGACAGGAAAGCAGTCAGACTGTAACCAACAGCATTGCCTACATTTGATTATTTCTACAGTAGCACTGCCTTCACAAAAAAGGAAGATGAATGCCAGGTTCTAAAAACTGCTTCCTAAATCCTAACATAAGCCAATTCACTAATTTCACCTAAAGAGCAAATGAGATGTTGAATATTTAGGGTACAAGCTTTAATACTGTCTTTAGGAAGACTCCAACCTAAACAAAGCAGGAATCCAAGCAATGCCCCTCAATGTCAGACACATCCACACCTGTGTAGGTACACCCACCACAGCGTGCTCACAGGGTAAATGTCCCTTTCAAACGCAGAACTAAACACCTTAAAAGTGGACATTTTACACCAAGAATGGCCACTGCCTTGACCACCGAGAAGCAATTCTGCTGCTCATGCTCTGGGAGGAAGGTGGAGGATCGCAGCAGGCGCTGAGCCCTTCAGGGGTTTTGGCAAGTGGTTTGAATTAAACTCGATGGCACTTTGCGAGGCAGGTGAACGGCTCCCTTTCACTGAAAAAATCTTTTCGTATGGTGAATAATTAACTTCTAAATTACTCTTACCACAGCTATTCTGCCGTGTGGAACTAGAGGCAGGTTTTTTGGGTGATCCATCGTAAAAGCTGTTTCGTTTTGGAGCAGGAAGAGCTGCAGCATCGCCTTCTTCTGCTACCTTTGCTGACAAGGGGGAATTACAAGTCTTTCCAGATCCCTTCCTAGATCTAATTAAATAGGAATTTGGTACGTTTTCCCCTTCATAAACACCTCCCGGTCTTCTCCCAAGTCCGTTTCCCAAGTCTCCGCATGTCATGTCATCCTCTTCTGCTTCCTCCATCTTCTCCTCCTGGTTTTTTTTTCGGGTTCTTGGTTGGTTTGGGTTTTTTTCCTGACTGAGGGCCCCTCACCTACCGGCGAACAGCGCCTCCCGCAAGGCCAGATTTTATCTGGAAAAACAGGAAAGCTCCGTCTTTCCAGCAGCAGTGCGAGCCCCGAGCGGGAAACGCGAGGCTGCGGGAGCCGGGGCTGCCGGAATCGCCGCGGTGAGACCCCGGCCCGGGGTGGACCCCTCGGGGACACGGCTCGGGGACACCCTCCGGGGACACCCCCCGGGGACACCCCCGGCCCCGCCCGAGCCCCCGACCCACCTGCGCGCCCGCGGCCGGCGGTGCCGGTGCCGGTGCCGGTCCCGCCCCGGGGCGGCTCCGGGCGCTCCCGCAGCAGCGCTGCTCGGAAGGAGGCGTTTGTTTGGTTTTGGTTTTTATGAGCGGGCCAGAGTGCAGCCCCGGCCCCAGCGCAGCTCGGACCGGCGTGGGGCAGCGCGGGGCACACGAGCTGCGGTGACCAGGCGCGGCCACTCCAGGTGTTCTCACGGCCGGGGCTGTCCTGGCAGCCCACGCAGCACCCTCCACCTGCCTCCCACTCTAGGCCAGCCTCTGCCCCAGCTCTCCAAGGAAACACGCTATTTTTCACTATTTCGGTTTATAATGTCATCAAATTCCTGTCGCAGTATTGCTCCACAAGTGTCATCAAAAAAAAAAAAAAAAAACCAAACCAACCAAACCAAAAACCCAATCGCAGATTTGGAATAAAAAATAAAGTTGTAAATATGTAACAACACTCTTCACGACAGCAATTTTCAAGAAAGTTGTTTTACTCTCCAAGCCCATGTATATAAAGGGTTTATAAGCAAGCACTTCCTACAGACTCTCTCACAAGGCTTTGTTTCCACGCCTTTTGTTTTCTGTGCAGAAAGGTTTTCCCTTCCTTGTGCAGCCCTGCCCCCCTGGGGCCGGGGTTTAACGGCAATCAGAGCAGATCTCTGCTTTGTCTGTGACCACCTGCAGGATCACCGCGGGTCTGCCCCGACAGCTGATGCATTTCCTCGGTAATCCTGCAGTGATGTATACATTCCACGACTGGGACAGGGGATGGGCAAGACAGAGAAAAAAGGAAAAATAAAATAAAGTTTATTGTTTAACACTCCAGACCAGTGGTCACATAGCTGATGTTTCCTTACACATGAAGGAATCTCCAAAGCTCCGTGCAATCATTTAAAAATAACTCTTACACCACTTTTTTTCCCTCCAAAGCAAAGGACCCACCTTACCCTGTACCAAACCCCCTCACTCTGCATTATCACCACAGCAGAGCACAGCAGGTTTCAGTCCCACAACTCAGCATGGAACCAACTCCTTTCCAGGACACTGTTCCACCCTCTCAAAATCCACTGCCTCAACTGCCACCTGTTATCAGGATTTTACAGTTTTCTCACAGGGAATCCATGGTTTGTTTTTAATTGTAAGGTCTAAAGAATTCTCAGTTACTGAACACAGCTTCTGCTACTCAGGACAGCAGCCTCACTTTCATCCTTTCAGTCACTTGTATCAGTTCTCCTGCTGCCTCTCAGGGTGCTCAGGTACAAACTTCCTCACAACCTGGCTGCTCTGAACCTTCTTCTACCCCCCAGCCAGTTACAACAAAATTCATGTTCACTTGTAACACAATAATTATGAATATCATCTATTAAACCCTCCCTCCCAAGAAGAGATGCAGCAGTTACTGTTTCACCAAAAGTCAGTTATTGTCCTTCATCCATTGCTCAATCCATTGCATAATCTGATCCAAATTTCTCTCTAGGTCCTCTGGAGTGTTGCTGGGTAACTGGTGCACAATTTCCTTTTTGTAAGACAACACAGCTTCCTCGTACAGAGTCTGAAAAATTTCACACTGAATGTTGTCCTGCAGCTTCTTGCCCGAGTAGCCCCTAGAGAACAAGAGCACCAAGAGCCAGTGTGAGGCACAGAGCAAGCAGAGGTGTTTTTTTGGGAGCCAGACTGTAGGAGCAGGAGGGGCTTGGATGGTTGAGACAGAGATCTCTGAAGCCAGGTCCTGGAACTTGGGGTTTATTGCCAAGGGCGTGGGTGCAGGGGCCCTGCTTGGAGCTGCCAGCCCAGCTCAGAGCAGGCCCCAAAGAGAGAGAGAGACAAGATAAGAAGAGAGGAGGAAGAGTGGGAAGAAGACAAAGAAAGAAGGAGAGCAAAAAGAGAGCGAGGTTCCCATTACAACACAATAAATCTTCTTCTGTGATGAATATTCTAATTCTTGTTAACCAATCTGATACAGGATACAAATCCTATAGCATTTACATATAGCCTATAAACCCATACATTACCATGTATGTTTACATTTTACCCTAAAACTGCTCTTTAGGCCCCTCCTGGCAGGCCAGTAGGGTCTGCTCTGACCCTTGGGCCTGTCTGCAGGCAGAGGGTGTTGTCTAATCAGAAAGGGGATTACCTTCAGCCAGCCATACCATTGTTTTCCAGTTGTTCAGTAACTAAAGCTTGGTTTGTCAAAGCTTGCTTTCATTTCAATCTCGCTTATAGTTTCCATATTCTCCAAATCTTTTGCCAGGCAACCACATTTGAGAGGCTTTCCTGTCTGATCTTCCCCAGCAGCAGGCAGCCCCAGAGCAGCAGTGCCCTGTGGGTGTGACACACCTGCTCTGCAGCCTGTCGTAGAGGCAGGAGTTGTCGGTGCGCAGCACGAACACGATGTGGAACCAGCGCTCGGGGAAGAAATCACAGCCATGGTAATCCACAATCACCCCTCCCGCGGTCATCCTGGCCTCCAGCTCATCCACCACCTGCACAGAGAGAGAGACAGGGGCTCACC
>VWZV01008009.1:16673-28463 GCA_013397155.1 Irena cyanogastra | reverse complement strand
TCCCCCCTTTCCCCCGCCCTTTTTTTTCCCCTTTTACAACTGCAAAAAAAAAAAACAAAACCAAAACCCTACAAACACCCAGTGACTTCCCAGGGACATCGGGAGTGGGGTGGCACCGCTGGGGCTTCGTTTTCCTCGCCATTAATTCGGATTTTTTCTCTTTTCTTGCAGCGAGAGCGGCTTCAAAATCCAGTGGGTGGATGACACCCACGCCCTGGGGATTTTCTCCAGCCTCTCCACAGGTACGGGGCTGCCATGGGGGCACCCTCAGCTGCTTTGCAGTGCGATTTTGTGCCTCTCATCCCATTTTTTTTCCCCATCCTGGTAGGGTTTTGGGAAGCTGGAATTTCTGGGCTGGGATGTGGGAGCTGGTTTTTAATTGCCTTGGATGCGGCTGCGTGCACTCTCAGAAATTACAGATGATAATAATGATGATAAGCTGGTTTCCCCCTTTTTCCCCCCTTTTCCCCCCTTTTTTCCCATTTTTTCCCCTTTTTTTCTTCTTTTTCCCCCCATTTTTTCCCCCCATTTTTGCCCCCCNCCCTTTTTCTTTTCCCCCTTTTTCTTTTCCCCCTTTTCCCCCTTTTTTTCTTTCCCCTTTTTCTTTCTTTCCCCTTTTTCTTTCTTTCCCCTCTTTTTCTTTCCCCTTTTTCTTTCCCCTCTTTCCCCCTCCCCTTTTTTTCCACCCTCCTCCATCCCAACACCTTCTGCTCTTTTATTTGGGATTTCCTCTAAAACTCCCAAGACTCTTTTAAAACAACATTTTTTTCCTATATTTTGTGATTCTTCCTGAGGTGCCCGCCACGATTTCAGCTGGCTCAGCCCAAGCCTTGGGGAAATGCTGAGATCACTGAGGGTTTTGCAGCATAATCTGATTTTTTGGGGATTTTTTTGCAGCATCCCAAGCCCTGGGCCGCCGCTACCCCTGCCTGAAGATCCGGCCCCTGATCCACGCCTCCAAACAGTCCAAGCTCAAGGCACTCCAGAGACCAAGTAAGACAAAATTCCCAAAATTCATCCCAAATTCTTGCATTTCCCAGCCCCGACCAGTGCAGATGATAAATTTATATCCAGGACTAATTATTTTTCTGATTGAGTTTTTTATGGATTTCTTGGCACTGAGCTGTGGCGTGGAATTCTGCTGGAATTAAAATTTAATTTTTTTTTTTTTTTTGGTGTAATTTGCTGCTGTTTTGGGCAGCTGGAAGGGACGGGTTGTGCTGAAATTTGGATTTTTTTGGAAGGCAAAGCCATCAAATTTCCCAGGAATTTTCTCTTCCCTCTCCCCCTGCGCAACCCAAAGGAGACAAACCCAATCTCGTGGTTGGCATCGTTTTATTCAGGAAGGAGAAATGGTGAAGCTGAGCCGTGGACATCAGTTGACCCTTTTTAAAATTTAATTTCATCGATTGATTGATTAATTACCATTGATTGATTGATTACCATAGATTGATTTCATTGCCTTTCAATCACATTGATCAGGTCCAGTTGCCACAGGAAAGCAAAGCCATGAACCTCAGCAGCAGCAGAGACTCTGAACCAACAATTCCTGGGATTTTCCAGCTCACTGCAGTCAGAATAAATTCCAATTTTAATGTTTTAGAGGGACACTGTCACAGTGACAAATTCCTGAGCTTTCAGCGCTGCTGGATCTAAAGGAAACATCCAAAAATTTGGTTTATTTGCATCTCCCCTTCATCTGTTTTCTCGTTTATTCACTCTTCTGAATCAGGTTAAATTAAAAGTAATAATTAAATATAATAATTAAACATAAATTCTGTTGGTATCCAGTTTAAATTGATTGTTTTCTAAGTACAAATTTGGATTTTAATTAGCCGACAGTGTCTCTTTTTAAGTTTTTTAATGATTTTTTTTTAATGAATTAAACTTCTGGAAAAACAAGCAAAACCCCTCTTGCTGTGTAGATAACAACTGCAAATTGATAAAGGATTAATTAATTAATCCCCAGATCCAAATTATTGTGGACTTGGTGAAATTTTGGTGGATTTCCTTGCAGGTGGAATTGCAGCACTCCAAAAAATGGAGGGCACTGACCAAATTATCTGAAATATTTAGATATCATTGAAAATGCAGATTTTTCTTTTTTATTTTCCTTGCTATTTTCGAGGGATTTCAGCAGCTGGGTTTGAGGAGTTTCAGTTGGGATCAAACCTTATGGATAAATGGATAAACTGCCCGGGTTTTTCACAGGGATTGGCATGTTGGGAATTTTGCCAGGAATGATTCCTGGAAGAGGATGGGCAACAATTTCCCACCCAGCAGAAGAGCCCTGAACCTTTATCTCCAACCAATCCCACTGGAAAACGTGGGATTCTTTTCCTGAAAAAACAAAAAAACCCCAATTTATCCACTGAGACAGAAGGATTGGATGCCGATAACGAATAAACCAGCAGGGGAAAAAGCAGATTTTTGGGGATTTAACCGCGGATTTCTCCCTGAGCCAGCCCCAGCTGGGTAAATTTTTCCCGTTTTTCCCGTTTTTCCCTAGAGCTGCTTCAGCTGGGCAAGGAGAGGCCGCAGACGGACGCGGCAGTGGCCAGGAGACTCGTGTCCCACGCCCTGGGCTGGAGGCACAGGCAGCAGGAGCCAGCAGGGACTGAAGCTTTCCAGCCAGCACCCTCAGATCAGGAGGAATAATCCCAAAAAAAAAAACCCAAAACAAGGCTGTAAAGACGAGCATGGCTGTGCTATTAAATGCATGCGGAGCAGGCAGTGCCACGGGGGTGTTCCTTTGTGGGTCAGCAGCAGCTTGGGAAAGTTGGGAATGGAGAAAGTTGGGAATGGGGAAAAGTTGGGAATGGCAAAGATTTCTTGTTCAGGTTGTTTGGGAGCCCTGGGAAGTGCTGGAATTCTCTGCTGGGTGTTTCAAATCACCTGCAGGGATAAGGTGGTTTCTTTATTCCTTGTTCCTGCTCTGTTTGCCAACAAAAAATAGGCATTAAGAGTAAGGGAATTGGGATTTTTTTTTGGCCAAAATTCAACTCTAAGCAAGGGCAGGAGTTCAGAAATCTGTTCCATGTTTGTTGTGATGTTGCGGTTTGGATATCCCAGAAAACTGACAGGCAGTGAATCCAAGTTTTAGGGGATTTTTTTCCTTATTTACACAGTTTCAAGAGCCTGAACTTCCCTGTTGGTGAGGAAAGTTGGGATCTGCTCATTAGGGAAAAAAACTCCAGAATTTGCCTGTGCTGATGTGCCCGGAGCTGGGTTTAAAATGAATTTCCACCCCCATCCCAGGCTCTGCTCGTGCTCCAGTCTGGAATTCTGAGGGAAAAAAACCCGGGATTTTCCAATTGCCAGGAGGTTAAAACCCTTTGCCAGCTGCCCGCTGGAGAAATGACAAATACTCAAAATATTTCTGCATTTTTGAGCCTCACAACAGCCCTGTGGGGTGGGGTTTTGGGGAAGTTGGAATCCCCTGTGGAACCAGCTGGAATTTCAGGTAACTTGGATTGCAGGAGAGAGGGAAAAGCCCCAAACTCCCAGGAATTTTGAGGAGAAATACACCAAGGGCTTCTGAAGTGATTTTTTTTTTTTTTTTGTTTCCAGGGAAAAGGTTTTTATTGGAGCTCTGTAGCAAAGTGTGTCCTCAAACAAACAGAGGAGCACCGGGAATTCCCACAGGAGCAGATCCCCGGGGAGGGGAGGCAGGAATTCCCTCTGCAGGGTGCGCAGGGATAACTCATCCTTGGGAAAAAAGATGGAATATCCAGTCAGGAGGTGATTCTTGGGTGGGCACAGCACCTGGTGGGTGGAAGATCCCTGTGGGGTGGGAATTCCCAGCCCAGAGGCCTTTGGTTCCTGTGAAATTCCGTGTGAAATTCCATGTGAAATTCCATGTTCTGCGTTTGCTCCCCTCCGGAGCATGGCCGTTGTTGGATCCAAGCGTTTCTCTGCAGTATTAAATTCAGCTTTACACTGTTCTGCTCACAAAAAGTTGCTCCTTTTTTTTTTTTCCTTTTTTTTGTTTTTCCTTTCCTTGTTTTTCCTTGTGCTGAGGAGGAGCCGGGTGCAGGAAGCAGCAGCACAAACAGGCACCGGGAGCTGGGAAAAGAGCTGAAAATTCCCAAATAATGCCTCGGAAATGAAGGATGAAGGCACTTTTGGGGTGGCTGGCGCCCAGCCTGAGGCGAGGAGCGCTGGTGGTGCCGCAGAGTGCGGGAGGAATCCTTGGGATGGTGAAGAGCTGGAGCTGGGGAGAGCTGGAAGCTCCCGCCAGGAGCGAGGCTGGAATGGCAGGAGGCACCGAGGGGTGGCCTGAGCACCTGAACTGGGCAGGGAGAGGCTTCTTCAGGAGTGATTCACCTGAAATTCAGAGGGTTTGGTGGAGGCTCGATGTCCTGGGGGTGCAGTGGTTCGGGAAGGGCCGGAGCAGGAGTCCTGGCTTCCTTAAATTAGTGGGAATTCTACCGGGCGGAGACGTTGTTATTTGTGAGTCCCCTGAAGTGGTCGAACTTCTGCTCCGTCTCCTCGCTGAAGGAACCGCCTGGAGAGGCCACGGGGAGAGCAGGGGGTGAGCGGGAGCAGGGAAAAACCCTTGGGAACGTGGGGAGAGGGAAAAACACCTGGGAACACGGGGAGAGCACAGGGAAAAACCCTTGGGATCACAGGGAGAGGGAAAAACCCTTGGGAACACGGGGAGAGCACAGGGAGAACACAGGGAAAAACCCTTGGAACCACTGGGAGAGGGAAAAACCCTTGGGAACACCAAGAGAGCACAGGGAAAAACCCTTGGGAACACAGGGAGAACACGGGAAAAACCCTTGGGAACACGGGGAGAGCACAGGGAAAACCCTTGGGAACACGGGGAGAGCTCGGGGTGAGCGGGAGCAGGGAAAAACCCTTGGGAACACGGGGAGAGCACGGGAAAAACCCTTAGGACCATCACAAGCACAGGATGAGCAGGGAAAAACACTTGGGAACATTGGGAAAGTGCGGGGTGAGGAGGGAAAAACCCTTGGGATCTCCGGGAGAACACAGGGAAAAACCCTTGGGAATGCAGGGAGAGGACAGGAAAAGCACTTGGGACCATCAGGAAAGGGAAAAGCACTTGGGAACATTGGGAAAGTGCAGAGTGAGCAGGGAAAAACCCTTGGGAACATGGGGAGAGCATGGGGAAAATACTTGGGAGCACCAGGAGCAGGGAAAAACCCCTGGGATCATTGAGAGAGCACAGGACAAGCACTTGGGAACATCAGGAGAACACAGGAAAAACCCTTGGGATCACCAGGAGCAGGGAAAAAATGTTGGGAACACGGGGAGAAGACAGGAAAAGCACTTGGGAACATTGGGAAAGTGCAGGGTGAGCAGGGAAAAACCCTTGGGAACATAGGGAGAGCATGGGGAAAATACTTGGAATCACCAGGAGCAGGGAAAAACATTTGAGAATGCCAGGAAAGCACAGGGTGAGCAGGGAAAAGCACTCAGGAACACTGGGAAAGGGAAAAGTTCTCGGGAACACCGGGATTGGGTGGAACCAGCACCCCGGAAATGAAGGGCTGCAAGCTTTGGGGTTAATTAAATGAAGTGTTAATTAAACCTTGCCCTAACGGGCACGGCCAGGAGGCCCCAGGAGGGCTGGATGTGGATTTGCAATTTGTGGAATTACCCAAATTTCACTGGTTTGGTGCTTAAAAAATAAAGTGAGACCTGTAAGGGTGTGAGGGCTCTGCTCCGAACCAGAACCAAACCCTAATTTCTCTCTAATTAGGACAAAGTGAAAGTTAAAACCTTTATTTTTAACTGGAAACATATCCCAGCTCAGCTTGCAGAGCCCATGCAACAGCTGGAATGGGCTTCACTTCCCTGAACTAGGTCACAATCTGAAATGTGACACACAAGGCGAGAATTTTCTGCTAAAATCCCAACAAAATAATGAGAAAAATCGGTGGTTACGTGGATTTTTTTTTTTTTCCAGGAAAAACTTTCCTTGAAGAAAGGAATTTTCAGAGCTGGTTTTATTTGGAGCTGGGTAGGGAGCTGTGCTAATTCATTTTCTGTGGTAAAAACAGTCCTAAAAAGCCCCCAAGTTAATTCCATTTGAAATAGTTTTGACAATGGAATAAGCCAAATTTAAATTAGTTTGGCTTTGACGTTTCCATGACCAAAAAGAAAATAACCAAATGACAATATTTTGAGTTTTTCCAAGAAAACAAAGATTTCCTTGGTATTCCAGGGCCATTTTTTCATTCCTGCCTGGCACAGCAGGCTCTTTCCCACTGCTTTCTTCCTTTCCCAAGAGAAGCTTCGCGATCCGAAGCGATCCCGGCTTGGCAAAACAATTTGATTTTTGGGAAGAAGGAATTTCCCAGGCTGCTCGCACCGGCACTGGGATTGCCCCAGAGCTTTTCAGGAGGGGGAAAACATGAAATTCCGTGTCTGAGAGGAAATTCTGGAGCATTCCCAGCCCTCACCTATGTGGCAGTTGTACATCCAGATGCGCTGCCCGTCGTAGCGGCTCCGGCACTTCATGACGTTGTTGGAATAATCCGACTCTGCCACCTCGTAGTTGGGGTTGATCACAACCTGAGAGGGGTGGAGGGACAGGGGAGGGGTGGTGGGAAGGGGGATTTGGCAGGGGGCAGGGTCAGTTGGTTTTTTACGGCGGTTTTTTTAGCAGAAAATGAAAATACGGTTCGTTTTGTAAAGAGAGAGAAATGGCTCGAATAAAGCCAGGTCAGGGAATAAAGCCTCAGTCAGGGAATCCTGGAATTATTTGGGTGGGAACGGACCTTAAATCCCATCCAGTGCCACCTCTGCTGTGGCAGGGACACCTTCCACCATCCCAGCTGGCCATGGACACTTCCAGGGATCCAGGGGCAGCCACAGCTGCTCTGGGAATTCCATCCCAGCCTCTCCCCACCCTCATTCCTTCCCAATATCCCACCCCAATCTCCCCTTTTCCAGTGGGAAGCCATTCCCTGTGCCCTCCAGGCCCTGCAAGGGGCTTTGAGCTCTCCTTGCAGCTTTCCCTTCTCCAGGCTGAACATTCCCAGTTCCCTCAGCCTTTCCTCCCAGCAGAGCTGCTCTATCCCTAATTCACCACAGCCACACCTTCCCCCATGCCCCAAAATCTCCCTCCAAACACCCACTTCCCATTTCACACAGCTCAGACAGAAATAATCCCTCTCCTTTCCCTGCTCTCCAGTGCCAGTGGCTGTTTTGGGATCCAGAGAATTCCCCCCATGGGCATGGACTGGAGGCCCAGCCCTAATTCCTGCAAAAACCCTAAAAATGGCACCATTTAATCCCAAAATTCAGGGAATGTTGCTTTAGGAGTGTGACAACACTGTCAACAACATCAGCTGGGCTGGGCCTACCCAGGATTAGCTGGACATGGATTTTTTTAAGAGTTTAATCTCCAAACTGTGGTCGTGGGCCCTGATTTTTCCCTTGGGAGCATGCGCTGCTCATCCTGGTGGATAATCCTTTATCTTTTAAAGGAAAGGGGATATAATCCCTTTACAAGCAGAAGTTGGAGGCGTCAGATGAACAAATTTGATAAATTCTGGCTGTGATTGGTAAGGTAAAAGCAGTAGGGGTGTCACAAGTGCTGTGTGTCCCACCTGGAAGAGGTAATCCCCGGGGGGGACGTCGGTGATGTCGATCCACTGGCAGTCGATGTCGTGCCGGTAAACGTCCCAGCAGCCGACGGTGATCCCCTGCTCCCCGAAATTGGCACACTCGTACTGCTTCTGCACGTCTGAAAGAGGAGGATTGAGGCAAAAAGTGTCCAATCTGCAGCAGAATTCCCAGGAAATTCCTGGCTGTTCCCCACGGACAGTGATGAACTCCAGGGGTGCTGTTCTGGGTGAGATTTAAGGAGCTGCCGCCTTCCAAGCCCAGCAGCTGGAGGCTTCCTTTGGAATTCCTCACTTGGTAGGGAGCAGAAAATGAGCACAGTTTGGGGTTTGGAGCAGCTCAGAGTTGGGAGGGAGGGAGGTGAGGGTGGAAAAGAGAATGGGGGACTTGAGGGGTTCTCATCCATGCATCATCCATCCATCCATCTCATTGATCCATTCCATCATCCATCCATCCATCCATCCATCATCATCCATTCCATCATCCATCCATCCATCATCATCCATCCATCCATCTCATTGATCCATTCCATCATCCATCCATCCATCATCATCCATTCCATCATCCATCCATCCATCCATCCATCCATCCATCCATCCCTCATCCATCCGTCCTTTATCCATCCATCCATCCCTCCAGGACTGGTTCCTGGCTCCTGCCAGGCCACATTCAGCCCCTGGGAGCTGTCACCAGCTTGGGAAGAGGACGGAATTCCCAGGGCACGGGGCTGTGGCACAGACCTGCTTCGCATTCCGTGTCCTCCAGGCAGAAGCTGGCCTTGTGTCCCTCGGCCACCTTGGTGCCGTTGAGGTTCAGGAGGTCGTAGTGGGTGAACACCTCCATGCTGTGGTAGTGCCTGTGGGGACAGGCAGCGACAATTATCCCGAAGGATAATTACTTTCCCCCTCTAATTAATTTTACTTCAATTACCAGGGCTGAAGGGCCAAGTGGAGCTGCAGGAGTGGGACAACTCCAGCCAGGAAATATTCCCTGGGGATGACCCTGTGTGGCTCCATCACCCGTGCTGCTGCCTCCTGGGAATTATTCACATGGAATCCCAGTCTGGTTGGGTGGGGAGGGATTTAAGGATCATTTTATTCCATCCCTGCCCATGGCAGAGACACCTCCACCTATCTCAGATTGCTCCAAGCTCTGTCCAGCCTGGCCTGGGACATTTATTAAGTCTCTTGCTCCAACTTTTGTTGGTGTCACAATGTTTTATAGTGGCAGGAAGGGCAAAAAATCCATCAAAAAATCATCCCTTGGAGCAGCCCCATCATCTCCCAGGAATATTCCACACAGCCTTTCCTCCCAGCAGAGCTGCTCCATCTCTAATTCACCACAACCACACCTTCCCCCATATCCCAAAATCTCCCTCCAAACCCCCATTTTCCATTTCACACAGCTCAGACAGAAATAATCCCTCTCCATTCTCTCCTCCCCAGTGCCAGTGTCTGTTTTTAGACCCAGAGAATTCCCCCCATGGGCACAGACTGGAGGCTTGGCCCAAATTCCTACAAAAACCCCACAAATGGCACCGGGGAATGCCTATCCCAGCCCTGGAACGCTGCACTGAGACCCAGCAGGGCCTGTCTGCAAAGCTCAGCTCAGAGCGAGGCACAGACCGCGCCTAACCCAGAACCAATTGCTTAAGAACTGAATGAAGGAAGAATTCCCAAAATCCAGCGAATGCTGCTTACAGCCACCAAACTGAGGCACAAACTGGGACAAAACCGGGACAAAACCAGGACAAAACCGGGACAGAAGTTCCCCAGGGCAGCAGGAGGGGCTGGCGGGTGACAGCGAGCCCGCGTGTGACGCCCACCGGTGACAGTCGTGCCACACCCAGGCGTGGCGGCCGTTCTTGGGCCGGAAGTCGGACTGGCCGTTGTTGTGGATCTGCGAGGAGAAGCGCAGCAGGCGCCGGTAGCCCGAGGTCAGCGAGGTGTTGTGGGCCGAGCTGGCCAGGCAGTTCTCCTCCAGGGCACACTGCAGCAGGAACATGGGCCTGTCCTCCAGGTAGGCCGTCTGCTCCACCAGCTCCGCGTTCAGCACCAGGTCAGGGGCGGCTGCAGGGGGGAATGGGTGGTTCAAATTAAATAAAATCACCCCAAAAGCGGCTGCTGGAGGTGGAGCGTGGTCCTGCCACTGAGCTCCTCAGGCTCACTCAGTGCTGAGCAGAGAGTCATGGAATGGCATGGCATGGAAAGCTCATCAGAGTCATGGAATGGCATGGCATGGAATGCTCATCAGAGTCATGGAATGACATGAGATGGAATGCTAATCAGTCGTGGAATGACATGAGATGGAATGCACATCAGAGTCATGGAACGGCATGAGATGGAATGCTAATCAGTCGTGGAATGACATGGCATGGAATGCTAATCAGAGTCATGGAATGGCATGACATGAAATGCTAATCAGACTCAATGCTCATCAGAGTCATGGAATGACACGACATGGGATGCTCATCAGACTCACTCAATGCTCANTTCCAGGGACAGGGCAGCCACAGCCAGAACCTCTCTGGGAGGAAAGGATTGCCGCTGTTTGGACGTGTCCAGGTCACCCCACTCCTCCTGCACATCCCCGGTGCCACGGTGGGATAAATCCCGAGTCACTCACTCTCCGAGCAGGACACGCCGGCCCCGAAGCGTCCCCCTCCCCTGGGGCAGGACACATGGGCCCCGTCGTGCCGGCAGTGGGACAGGGACATCTCTGTCCCCGAGCACTTGACCCCGCTCATGACCACGTCGTCGGCGCTGACGTCCCCGTGCCAGTACCACGTTTCCTGGGCAAAAAAAGGCAGGAAAAGGCATTGCACACCTTCCTTGGGGTTTAGTGGCTCTTAGGGGAATATCTGCCTGCCTAAAATGTGGATTCTCCCACCAGGGAAGATCAGGGCAAGGCCCCACATTGTCCAGGAGGATGCTGGAGCAGGGAACTCAGGGAAGCAGAAGTTTTGTCACCAAATCCTTCAAAACCTTGAATGCCATCTAGTCCCACCCCATGCCATGGGCAGGGACACCTCTCACTATCCCAGGCTGCTTCAACCTCGTCTTGGATACTTTCAGGGATCCAGGGGCAGCCACAGCTTCTCTGGGAATTCCATCCCAGGACCTCACCATTATTCCAGGGAAGAGCTTATTCCCAGTATCCCATCTAACTCCGTCCTCTGGCAGTGGGAAGCCGTTCCCCCTTGTCCCATCATTCCAGTTCCTGACGAAATTTCCTCTCCTCTCATCATCCCTCAGTTTTACAAAACTCATGGGAATGACACAACGTCAACTCCCAAACCTTGGGAGAAGGGGAGGGGAGAAAGCACCTAAAAAACCCCCATGAGATCTGTCCGTGTCCAAGCTGGGAGCAGTTTCCAGGAAAAGAAACCCACCCCTGGTGTCCCACGGCTCTCATTGCCCCCGGCTGCTTGGGAAGGTTGGGAGCACACAGGGCTGCCCTGTTCTGCACACTGGGGCTTTATGCTCCCGGAGCTGGGGCAGCATAAGAGCCTTTTCTGTTCCAAATTCCAGCAGCCTCAGCTCAGGGAAAAAATGCCTTTTCCTCCCTGGGCTCTCAGGGCTGTGTCAACAGAGCCAGGCAGGCGGAAAGGCCGCGCTCAGGGGTGTGGGGATCCCCAGCTCCTGGGATTTGATGGGGGAAATCAGCTGGAGGAAGCAGTTGGAGTGGGGAGTGGCTCCGGCAGCACGTGGGCAGCTCCAGCCTCCTTCCTGCTGGGTGTCCAAGCCCTGAGTGTCCCCTGAGGACCTGCAGATCCCTCCCTGGCCGTGCAGAATGGTTGGGATCTGTCCATGAGCCCAGGGTGGCAGAGATCATGAGATGGTTTGGGTTGGAAAGGACCTTAGAGCTCATCCCATGGGCAGGGACACCTTCCACCACCCCAGGGCGCTCCAAGCCCCGTCCAGCCTGGCCTTGGACACTCCCAGGGGTGGGGCAGACCTGAGGTGTCATTCCTGGCCAGGCAGGTGCAGGGAGGGTTTGGGGCAGGGTTGGAGCAGGGAATACCAACAATTCATGGAGCTGGATCCAGCCCCGCTGCTCAGGGCTGCACTGGAGCAGCTACAGGAGCAAAATCTCATTTTTCCAGGTGACCTGACACCAGTTTGAACCTGACCTCTGCACTTCAGGGAGGGACAAGAACCTGCGTGCAGCCACCAGCCCAAGCAGGGA
>VWZV01008009.1:0-15933 GCA_013397155.1 Irena cyanogastra | reverse complement strand
ATGCCATGGGCAGGGACACCTCTCACTATCCCAGGCTGCTTCAACCTCGTCTTGGATACTTTCAGGGATCCAGGGGCAGCCACAGCTTCTCTGGGAATTCCATCCCAGGACCTCACCATTATTCCAGGGAAGAGCTTATTCCCAGTATCCCATCTAACTCCGTCCTCTGGCAGTGGGAAGCCGTTCCCCCTTGTCCCATCATTCCAGTTCCTGACGAAATTTCCTCTCCTCTCATCATCCCTCAGTTTTACAAAACTCATGGGAATGACACAACGTCAACTCCCAAACCTTGGGAGAAGGGGAGGGGAGAAAGCACCTAAAAAACCCCCATGAGATCTGTCCGTGTCCAAGCTGGGAGCAGTTTCCAGGAAAAGAAACCCACCCCTGGTGTCCCACGGCTCTCATTGCCCCCGGCTGCTTGGGAAGGTTGGGAGCACACAGGGCTGCCCTGTTCTGCACACTGGGGCTTTATGCTCCCGGAGCTGGGGCAGCATAAGAGCCTTTTCTGTTCCAAATTCCAGCAGCCTCAGCTCAGGGAAAAAATGCCTTTTCCTCCCTGGGCTCTCAGGGCTGTGTCAACAGAGCCAGGCAGGCGGAAAGGCCGCGCTCAGGGGTGTGGGGATCCCCAGCTCCTGGGATTTGATGGGGGAAATCAGCTGGAGGAAGCAGTTGGAGTGGGGAGTGGCTCCGGCAGCACGTGGGCAGCTCCAGCCTCCTTCCTGCTGGGTGTCCAAGCCCTGAGTGTCCCCTGAGGACCTGCAGATCCCTCCCTGGCCGTGCAGAATGGTTGGGATCTGTCCATGAGCCCAGGGTGGCAGAGATCATGAGATGGTTTGGGTTGGAAAGGACCTTAGAGCTCATCCCATGGGCAGGGACACCTTCCACCACCCCAGGGCGCTCCAAGCCCCGTCCAGCCTGGCCTTGGACACTCCCAGGGGTGGGGCAGACCTGAGGTGTCATTCCTGGCCAGGCAGGTGCAGGGAGGGTTTGGGGCAGGGTTGGAGCAGGGAATACCAACAATTCATGGAGCTGGATCCAGCCCCGCTGCTCAGGGCTGCACTGGAGCAGCTACAGGAGCAAAATCTCATTTTTCCAGGTGACCTGACACCAGTTTGAACCTGACCTCTGCACTTCAGGGAGGGACAAGAACCTGCGTGCAGCCACCAGCCCAAGCAGGGACTGGGGAATGTTGGGAAACCTGACTGTGGGAAAACAACAGAGAACTCAGGGAAGCAGAAGGTTTGTCACTAAATCCTTAAAAACCTTAAAACTCGTCCAGTCCCACCCCCTACCATGGGCAGGGATGCCTTCCACTATCCCAGGTTGCTCCAAGCTGGCCTTGGGCACTTCCAGGGGTGGGACAACCACAAGTCCTCTGGGAATTCCACCCCAGGACCTCACCACAGCCCCAGGGAAGAATTTATTCCCAATATTCCATCTAACCCTGCCCTGTGGCTGTAGGAAGCCATTCCCCCTCATCCCAACAATCCAGCTCCTGATGAAGTTCCCTCACTTCTCATCATCCACGGCTCCTTCTGCTCCAAATCCCCACCTCCACGGCTGTTGTACAGCGAGACTTCCCCCTCAAGGCCTTTCCAGCTCAACCCTTGAAGCTCCTTTTGGAAGGCACTGGGAACCCACCCAGGAATGGAGCAGCACTCGGAGCCTCCTCGGGGCTTGAGCTCAGGGAGTTCAGCTCTTCTCCAGTTTGGCAGGGGACGGTCCAGCCAAGCCCAATGGCAGCTCAATGGCTTGGACCAGCTGCAGGAACGACCCTTCCTTCTCCTCGTCCTCCTTGTCCTCCTCGTCCTCCTCCTCATCCTCCTCGTCCTCGTCCTTGTCCTCGTCCTTGTCCTCCTCCCCCACCCAGCTGTGAATCCCAGGTAGGCGTGGGCCGGGGGCTCACCTGGAAGGCGTGGCTGGCGAAGCCCAGCCCCAGCTGCCGGCACACCACCATGGCCTCCACCGTGCCCCAGTTGTGGCTGCAGACCGTGCCCCACCTCAGCGTGCCGTTGCGCTCGGCCAGCACCTCCACGCGGCCCTCGTAGGGGTTGCGGCCCCCGCTCAGGCGAAGCTGCAGGACACAGAGCCCGTAAATCCACAGCGAGCTTCCCAGGGAAAGGGCAGCAGGTGGGGAAGAAGGTCTTGTTCCCCAAAAATTTTGAGATCATCGGATACCCCCAGCTGGAAGTGACCCAGGTCCTGCACAGCGGAAAACTCCTCCTGGAGAAACCCTGGTGAGGGATTTGCCTCCCACAGAGGGAATTCCGACTGGCGAAAAGGAATTCCGGCTGGCGAAAAGGAATTCCAGATGGCAAAAAGGAATTCTGCCTGGCAAAAGGGAATTCCGACTGGGGAAAAGGAATTCTAGCAAGGCTGGATGAACGCATTCCCAAATCTTTCATAGGGAAAACGACTCGGGGCACTTGGGTTGTGCAGCACCGTGTCCTATCTTTGTGTGGGATCAGGAGGGGCTCCTCAAGGGGAAGGCACTGGGAACCCACCCAGGAATGGAGCAGCACTCGGAGCCTCCTCGGGGCTTGAGCTCAGGGAGTTCAGCTCTTCTCCAGTTTGGCAGGGGACGGTCCAGCCAAGCCCAATGGCAGTTCAATGGCTTGGACCAGCTGTAGGAATAACATTCCCTGGGAAAGCTTCCCTTCCCTGCTCCTTCAGACCTTTGGAAGGAGCACCCAGAGGAATCTGGGTCTGGTTCATGCAGTTAGCACAGAATCATGGAGTGGTTGGGTTGGAAAAGGTTGAAAATCGGGTTAAAAATCATCCAGTGCCACCTCCTGCCATGGGCAGGGACCTTCCACCATCCCAGGCTGCTCCAAGCCCCATCCAGCCTGGCCTTCTTCATTTTCAGGACTTTGAGATGAGTCCAGAGGAGCTCAAAACCCACATAAAATGGGAAACCCATCCTCATTTCCCCTCCTTTTTTAGGCAAAACCTGACTTAAATACTCATGGCTTGGGTGAAATGATTCCTGCCCAATTCCTGCCTGAAATTCCCTCACACCCGGATCCCTCAGCTCCTCACCTGGTTCTGGAAGCCCATGGCTGGCACGTTGCACCTCACAGCAGCATCTTCCTCATGGTTGCAGCCCTGGGACTCGGTGTTGAACTTGCAGTCCGTGACCGACTTCTCAAAGCCCGTGCAGTCAATCTCGTTCAGGTGGATGGGACCCATTCCTTGGGGAAAAAATAGGGAAAAAAAGTCTTTTTGTGTGGTGGGAGAATCCCCCAGCAGGTCATGAACCCCACAGTGACCTCCAGCATTCAAAACTTGGAAAAAATCCGCTGATTTTTTGTAAAAATAAACCAAAAATCTGCAAAATTATTGCTAATAATTTCACCGTTAAATTTTTTCCAGTATTCTCTGCGACTCAAGCATGCAAGAATCCCAGGAAAAACCAAGTTTCCACTGCTTATAATTTACAAATTTGAGCTGTAGGGATTCACAAATTATGACCTTTTGGCTGGGTCTTTGTGCTGGAATCTGCTTCCAGTCAAGGCCTGACGTTCCTGGCACAGAACTGGGACATCGACACGTTGGCTGTGAATAAAACATCCCCGGGGTGGGTGAGGAGTCAGAAAAAGAAATCTGGGGTAGGTCAAGGATCCCAGCACTGAGGGAAAGAGCAGAGAACGACTGCAGAGAATGGGCTCGAGGTGCTGGCAGAAAAATGGAATAATTTGGGTCCTCCCAGGATGAGCAGCAGCAGAAAATTGGAATTTCCATCAGAAAAAACATGAAAGGAAATGATCCTCCTGCAAAACTCAGCTCCTGCTTCCAAAACTGGTTAGAAAGGACAACAAGGCAGAGATGTGAATGTGCTGGGTTTAATTTCACCCACAATTTGTCAATGGGGTTTGGGCAACTTGGCCAGCCCCGTGTCCACCCCTCACAGCCCAGCTGGACAGGGTGGCAGGACATTCCTGGGGGAGGCTGCTGGGAATGGGGATCGTGTCCTTTTTTTGCCTCTCTCTCATTAAAATCCCGTTTGTGGTTCCCATCTGGAGCTGGCGGCGTTTCCTGGTCGTTCTGCAGCCACCAAAGGGCTGAGGGGGAGGAAAGCCGTGGCCAGGACTGGAGGGGGAAGCTCCAGGAATGCAGGAGGGTGCCAGGCCAACGTTCCCAGCCTGGCAAAGCCATTCCAGCGGGATGACGAGGATGACAAAGGACAAGGTCAGGGCTGCTCTTCTTGGGGAAATTATGACACATGGGGGCACAGAAATGGAGCCAAATTATGTTGAAATGTGAGGAAAATTGTATTTCATCTCATGCCACTGCACTTAAAAAACCCCCAGGATTAAGCCTGTCCATCCAACATTCGGCTTCACCTACTCCTTAAAGTTTAATTCCATGTTCTCCCTCCCAGGATATCAACACATCCATGAGCTCTGGGCTCAGGGTCTCCTCCTCTTGTGGAAATAAAGGTGAATTGTTTAATCTGGGTCTATCAGAGGTGGGATAAATCCTCCTCCCATACCCTGAGCTCTGTGGAAGGAACTGCTCTCCCACTTTGTCTTAACCTTTTCTTTCTCCAAGCAGCACTGACAGAACCAGAGGACACAGTCTCAAGGGAAATATAGGCTGGATATTATTATTTTGTGGAAAGAGTGATAAAGTTCTGGAATGGTCTGTCCCTGGTGGAGTCACCATCCCTGGATGTGTTTAAAAAATGCCTGGATGTGGCACTGGGTGCCAGGGTTTAGTTGAGGTGTTGGGGCTGAGTTGGACTCGATGATCTTGAAGGTTTCTTCCTGCCCGGTAATTCTGTGAATTCTGTGAATTCCATGAACTCTGTGAATTCTGTGAACTGGGACCCTCAGTTCAGCCACTGGGAGCTGATTTAGCCTGTGAAATCCAACCTCCCACACCCCCAGCGAGGCTGCCCCTTCAAAGCACCCTCAGCAAACCCAAATTCCCTGGGACGCGGCTGGAACAGAATAAAGTGTAAAAACAGGGACACGGCACTGACAGAGCTCCCTGTGCATCCAGGGCCAGAAAAAATCCCGTTTTCCAACCAAAACGCGACACAATGGCTGCTGGAGGGACATCACCCATCCCGAGGGACGCTCCTGGCAGGGAGCACTGGTGGAGGAGCAGAAGGGAAAGGGGAAAAAAATGGGAAGGGAAGCACGTGGGAATGCAGAGGAGATTGCAGCACCCGGCAGGAACAGCGCGTTCCACGTTCTCCTCCCTCACGTGGCAGCCCCAGGATGATGAAGCTGTTTCCTACATCCCCTCAAACACATCAGCACATTCCAGCCCGCCACAAAGAGGGTTTTTGGCAAATCCAGTGGATTTGGTCAAGTTTTAAAGCTTCCCAGACTCGGGACACCCACGCGTTTTTTCCTTCTCTCCCCTTCTCTAAGCTGAAGGAATTTCCCCATTCCTTCATTCTCAAAATTTCCTCCATTCCTTCATTCTCAAAATTTCCTCCATTCCTTCATTCTCACAACAAAGATTTGGCGTCATTTTTTTGTGGTTATTCTCACAAGGGCTTGGTGCAATTTTTATTTTTTGTTATTCTCACAACAAGGGTTTGGTTTCTTTTTTTTTGTTTGTTTTGGTTATCCTCCCAAGGGTTTGGCATCTTTTCTTTTGGTTATTCCCACAAGGGTTTGGTGTCTTTTCTTTTTGGTTGTTTTCACAGCAAGGGTTTAGTTTAAATATTTTTTTTATTTTTTTGTAATTCTCTCAACAAGGGTTTGATGTCTTTTTTTTTTGAGATTTCCACCCCGGGAACGAGGTGTGGGAATCACCAGGTGGTTTCAGTTCACCTTTGACCACTTTTTTGGGATTTAAACCAACTCCCAAAGACAGGAAATCCAAACCCAAACTTGGCTCTGAGCTGTTGAAATGCCCTTCTATTTATAATGAGCTAAATTACTGTTCTGCTCTTAAATTGGAGCCTTTGAAGTCTGACTCCTGGATTTATTTTTTGCCAGGAACCTTCTAGTAATGCATTACATCATGGTGTGGTTCTGGAGAGCTCAAAGGGAATTTCAGAGTAGCCGATGAGATAATTAAGAATTAATTACTGGAACAATGATGAGTTGTTAAGAATTAATTACTGGGGATGCTGAGTGTGACCTTTTGCTCAGGAACAGCTGGCTGAGCAAAAGGTCAAACTCATCATCCCCAGGCTTTTTTTCAGGGAACCTTTTTAAGTCACAGAATTCCAGTCTGGCCTCAAGAGACTTGTTAAGGTTAGGGAAGAAACTCTCGGTCCTCAAATTGAACATCCCAACAGAAATCTGCCGTGCCCTGAATTCTGGGATGTTCAAGGGGTTGAAAATTCCTTAATTCAGAGCACCAGTGAAAAGAACGAGGGATTTCTCTTTACAAACAAACTGTGGGTCTGCCGATAAATAAAACTGAATACTGAGAGATGAAAGAAACAATGGGAGGAACCAAAATTTCCACAGGAATTCCACTGATTGACACAAGGAAAAGACAAAGAGTGGGATACATTAGAAGGGGTCTGTATTAGGGGATTTGGGAAGTCTGTGCCTCTCCAGCACCTCAGCCAACGGGAAATGAGAGAGGGAAATCAGGATAAAAAGAAGGCTGCATCCTCCAAAAATCTGAGGAACGCCCCGCGGCCTCTCCCTTTATCCCAACGAAGTTCCAGGGCTCCTCTGCCTCCTTTCTGGACACAAACCCCTGGTGTTCGCGGACGAATTTCCCGCCACCAGGGCTGCCTGGGGCCGTGCTGGTGCTCACCTTGGCCCAGCCTGGCCCCCGTGATGGCCTCCTTGGCGCTGCCGAAGCCCAGCTCGCGGCACACCACGCTGGCCGACACCAGGTTCCAGTTGTCGTCGCACACCGTGCCCCACTCCCCGTTCTTCAGCACCTCCACGCGGCCCTCGCCCGTGTTGGCTCCTCCCTTCAGCCTCACCAGGGGTTGCTGCAAGAGACAGACACGGCAGTGGTGATCCCCTCTGGGTTTTGCCTTTGTTATAAACACGGAATTCACGGAATTCACGGAATTCACGGAATTCACAGAATTCACGGAATTCACGGAATTCATGGAATTCACAGAATCACAGAATTCACAGAATTCTCAGAATTCTCAGAATTCACAGAATCACAGAATTCTCAGAATTCACAGAATCATGGAATTCACAGAATTCACAGAATCATGGAATTCACACAATTCACAGAATCACAGAATTCACAGAATTCACAGAATTCACAGAATTCTCAGAATTCACAGAATCACAGAATTCTCAGAATTCACAGAATCCACAGAATCACAGAACTCACAGAATTCAAATAAAGATCTTCTTTTATATTACCCACTTACTAAAATTGTCTCAAGTTTCCTTTCCAGGTTGGGAAAAAGGGAACAGTGCCTAAAGCACTTCCATCCTTTGCAGGGGTTATTTATGGAAATCTCGGCCTAAAAACCATCATGGAATCACCCGAGACGCCTTAAAAAAATTCATCACACAACTCCAATGCCTCGAAGTGCTGGATGAAAGGAGATTTTTATCTGCAGAGATTTTGGCGAGCACGGATTTGTTTCTCACACCTCACGTGTGAGCAGACAATAAAAAACCCCAGCCCAGCTCTCTGCAGGTGCTTGGATTTAGGAGCCTTTTTCCATCCTGGAAAAAAAGGAAAAAAATCCATTTCTCGCATTCCTTGGGAGCCTTGCAGGAGGGTTGGGATGGCCACCAGTGCCCAGCTCTCACCCCTGGCTGCCCTGGAGAGGTTTATTTGCTGTTCACACCTCCAGCCCAGGCTCCTGGCTTAATCCAGGACCAACATTGAGCTGAACCCTATAAAACCTGCCTGAGCGCTCAGTCCTGACCAATAATAACATATAAGCAATATATAATAAATAATCACGAAATAATAAATAATAAATGAAAAGTGGAATTAAAAAAATCTGGCATTTGCAGTCAGAAATACTCAGGTGAGTGGCAGCACTCATTTCTGGGTTTGTAATATTTAATTATTATCTGTTAATCACCCACTCCTCTCTCCAGAGCCAAGCAGGGAGCTGCCAATTCCACCTGAGAGCTGAGGTGGTGAGAGCAAAGCTTCAGGTTTGGGAACAGCAAAAATCCTTTGCTTTTCCGACTGGAATCGTGCCTGGAGCTTTTTCTCCAGGCTGGGGTCACACCAAGGACACGCAAAGCCCAAACAAAGGCTTAAGGAATTACTTGGCAGCGCGTGCAGCTCGGGAGATTAACAATGGTTTACAAAACCTTTCACCTCCCGGGCCTAAATCCTGCAAGCTCTGGTGCAGGGAAGAGCCCAGGATCCAGGCAGGGATTGCATTATTCCCACCAATAATTATTCCCATTTTTGGCACCAGGGAAGAGCCCAGAGACCCCCCTAA
The DNA here is from genome assembly GCA_013397155.1 of Irena cyanogastra. Taxonomy (NCBI): domain Eukaryota; kingdom Metazoa; phylum Chordata; class Aves; order Passeriformes; family Irenidae; genus Irena; species Irena cyanogastra. The sequence continues at coordinate 7,571 of VWZV01008009.1, read as the reverse complement.
AAACACCCAGAAGCAGCCACGAAATCCAAATTTTCATAATTTCACAAATGCACAAAATTCTCCAACGAGAAACCTTCAAGATTCCCCCTCTATCCCAGAGTTGCAGCTTGGAAAAATTGAAAAATTGGAAATTTCCCTTGGCACCCACCTAGTCCGTGTTTGGTGCCTGTTAAGCTGTCCTCTCCTAGCTCCTGACACGGGGAATGACCAGTTCCAGCCTCGTTTTCCAACACTTTTGCATCTCCTGGGATTTTTACGCCCGGGTCCGCACTCTCCTCCTTGCTAGACTAAACAAGCCCAGCTTTCCAACTCCCCGTGTTTTCCCAGTCTCCCCCCAGGGCATTTCCTCGTGAGGACACACGGAGGTAGAGGAAATGCCAGCTGATTTCCACAGGGTAATTCCAACAGAATTCCAGAGCCTGCGGAACAGCGCAGCCGGGCACGAGTTCAGCTGGCTCGGGCTGAGCAGCTCCAGCAGGAACGTGACCCAGGGATTTCCTCACTCCTCTCTCCCAGCTCTGCCAGCTGCCGTGGGAGCTGCTCTCCCACCCTTTGGAGGTGGGACACGGAGGAGAGAACCTGGAATTTGGGAGGGTGGGAGCTCAGCAGGGCGTGCAGGGAGATGGGAATTGCAGAGGGGACGTTGTGGGATTTGGTGATGAACGGTTACACCCCCAGGGGTTTCCTGCTCTAGTTGGCAGCTGGATGGGATATTGGGAAGAAATTCCTCACTGTGAGGGTGGTGAGGGGCTGGATGGAATTCCCAGAGAAGCGGTGGCTGCTCCTGGATCCCTGGAAGTGTCCCAGGCCAGGCTGGATGGGGCTTGAGCAGCCTGGGATAGTGAAAGGTGTCCCTGCCCATGGCAGGGGTGGAATGAGATGGACCTTGAGGTCCCTTCCCACCCAAACCATTTCATAATTCTCTTTTCCCATCTGTCAGCAGATGCCACAGAAGCAGCCCTGAGCTCTGGGAATCTGCCAGGCAGGAAGGCCTGGAAGGACAGGACACAGGGAATGGCTTCCCACTGCCAGAGGGAAGGGATAGGTGAGATATTGGGAAGGAATTCTTTCCTGGAACAGTGGTGAGGTCCTGGGATGGAATTCCCAGAGCAGCTGTGGCTGCCTCATCCCTGGAAGCACCCAAGGCCAGGTGTTGGAACTTAAGGCACAGGGAAGATTTCTTTGCTTGTTCTGACAGACTTTGATCTTTAGGAAAGCGCTGCTGCTGGTTTTTGTCTATGGAGAGGACTTTTAAGATTTTGTGATGGAGTGCAGTCTGTGAGTGGTGAGTGGATGGTGGTGTGCTTTGTCACAGAGTGAAAAACTCAGACTTTTGGGTTTTTAGGACAGAGGCAGATGGAAGACAAAATGGAAGATTTTAGGCATTGTCTGGTCTCTTTCTTCTTTTTCATCTCCTCTGTTTTCTGCAGTGTTGGTGACACTGGGTGATTGGTTGGGGAAAGCCACAGTGCAGATGTTGCGTGTTAGAGAGTTAGTTATTGGTAGAAAAGTAGAAATAAAGCACGTTTTTAGAGTTAATTGGACAAGATGGCTTTAAAAGACCTTGAAACTGCACATCTTGTGACTTTTTTTTCCGCTGTGTTCCTCACTACTCTGAGCCTGGTGCTAGCAGTGTGGAGAATTTTTGATACGATAAGAAACAAACAGCAGCCTGAAGACCGAAAAGGACCCAGTTCATCTCCCAATCCTTGCACAGAACTCTTATTAAAGAGTCCCCAGAGGAGATTCCCACAGCCAGGTTGGAACAAGCCCAGCAGAAGCTGTCCTGCCCACAGCTGGGGGTGGGATCAGATGGTTTTTAAGGCTTTTCCAACCCATTTTGGATCTCCAGGCCGGGCTGGGGATGCTCCCTGCTCACCTCCTGCCTGAAGGCTTTTCGGAAGCCGCTGTGGCTGCTGGGGGCGAAGGCGCGGCCGGGGACGCAGCTGACGACGGCGGGCATCCCGTTGTCACAGCTGCTGTTCTTGCTGGTGCCCGTCAGGTGGTTCCCCAGTTTGCAGCTGGAAATGTGAGCCTCGTTCCCGCTGCAGTCCATGGAGTACGCCCAGTAGTGCTGCTTCCTTCTGCTGGCAAACATCCTGAGAGGAATTAGGGACAAGGGGAAAAGTTAGGGATCTGTAAAAAAAAAAAATGGGTTTTGTTAAATTTTGGGAGGAAAATTTTGGGAGGAAAAATGCCCTGGGATGAAGTGAGGATTTGACAGGATTGTTTGGAGGCTGATCCGTTCATCCACACCATGACTCTGTTAAGGTGTCACTTAAAAACATGGAATCCTTCAGGTTGGAAAAGATCTCCAACATCATCAAGCCCAACCACTTTAAAGGAAATAAATCCCTGCAAGAACTAAAAGTCCAAGTAGGAATCAAAGGTGCAGCTCCAGCAAATGGCACATTCCCAGGAGTGCAGATCCCATCCCAGGCAGGGACAGGGATCAGCTAATTCTAAACGGACAAGGAGGATTTGTGCAAGATAACCGGGCTGGAGAGCCCCCCAAAAAAACCTTCCCCTTTTGCTGAGCAGCAGCTATCAGCTGGGATTGGGAAAAATCCAAAGCCTCTCCGAGTCTGTGTTAACAACCTGAGAGCAATTTCCGAGAGCACGAGCAATTCCCCTGCCGCCTTGTTCGCAGCAGAGCAGCTTGGCAGCAGCTCCTGCTTCTCGCTCCCAAACTTCCTGGAGCTGCTCCAGGCACTCCTGGGGAGGAAGGGGCACGTGTGATAAACTGGGAAAGGAAGGAATCCAGCTCCGTCCTAACCGGGAGGCTGCCAGAGTGGAGAGCAGTGGAAATGTGGGTCAGGTCAGCCTCAAAAAGGAGTTTAAACCAGGGCAGGCTCAGGGGAGCCCACGCCCTGCTGGGATCTCCACGTGGCTCTGAGTGATCCCGGTGCTGCTCCTCATTCCAGGAATCTCTGCCACGCAGAGCTGGGATGCAGGGACTAGCTGTGAGAAATGGCACAGCGAGGTGGGTGGAATTTGGGGAGGAAAAGCAGCAGCTCTGGTTTGCTGCAGCATGGAGAGCCTGGGAGCAGCTGGAGGGGGCAAAGAGCCTTTCTGAGGGGTTTTGGGGGCTCCACTGAGCAGGTCCAGGCTTTCCCAGGTTTTCCCTTTGGGATTAAGATTTTGCAGGGTCACAGCTGTTTGAGGGGACACTTCTCTCCCCTGTGCTCACTGAGCTCTGCTGCCCAGCTCAGCATTTCTCCAGGCTCTCCTGGCTCCCAGCCTCTCACTAATCCTTCCTGGAACCCGATCTCCCTGGGCTGAGGTCGGGGATGGATCCAGCCAGGCTGGAGAGGGAGCTGCGACTGCATCCCGTGCTGCTGGAAAAGGATGGAGCAGGGCTGAGATCCATCCCAGGGAACAGCAGCAGGACCCTGCCTGTCCTGGGGGGAAAAGTGGCTGTCAGAACCCACCTCTGGCACAGCAGAGCTGTCAGGGACTCCCCGAATCGAGAAAAAAGGGACTGGAAAATAGGAATAGAGTTAAAATTTAAAAAATTAACCCGGGGAGGATGCACTACAAAGCAGCCACGTCCCAGCTGTGCTCAGGACAGAAGGGAGGACCTGAAGGAGCATTTTCACCCTTCACAGACAGGCCCAGAGAGCTCCATGAACTCCAGAGCAGACAAGAACCAGCCTGAGTTAGGGAAGCAGGGATGGGGATGCCTTAGAATAGCAAACAATGACCTCATCCTGGAAATTTCATGAGGCATTAACATCTGGATGGTATTAACAGCCCTCGGGAGGCTGGGGAGAAATAAAGCCCCGCCTCGTGTCCCCAGACTGAATCTGTGTAGAATTCAGCTGATCTTTACAGCCAGAAACTCGGGGCTTTGCTGGTGTTTCCTTTTTAACACAACAGGGCCCAGCTGGGATCAGCGGGAGCCCAGGGCGACGCTGCTCGGGTCAGAGGTGGGAATGAACATTCCTGCTGGGAGAGCTTGGCCAGTTCCAGGTCAAGCTGGAATTCAAACCATTTCTGCTGGTGAGGAGAGAGGGATTTTCATCCCAGAGAAGCTTTAAACAAAGCGCAAGCAGAGCTCTGTGGGAAGGGTTGGTTAAGGAGCACTCGGGACATTCCACGATTCCATGACCTGGGGAGCAGAGAACAAATCACTGCACCCAAACTCCAGGAAAATTCACCCAAATCCCACTGAGCAGAGGCTGGGGAGCTTCTCCTCGGGGCTGTGAGCAGAGGTTTCAACCCTTGGGAAATTCCTGAAGTTATCAAGGTGCTGCCTTCAGCCTCAGGGAGGAGGGAGGGAAGCCAGGCCCACCAAAGCCCTTCAGATCCTGGATTTTCCAGGGAAAAACAAACCAGGAAGGTTCCTACTACAAATACCGAAGTGATGAGCTGCCCAGCACCTCTGACTGGATTTATAACGGGTGAGCAGACTGGTTGAATTGGGAGTAACTGTTTGGTCCTGGAGCCATTTCTTTGTCAAGTCACAAAGACTTTGCAAAGGCATCAGGTCCGTCTCTCTGATCCCAAATTTCTCCTCTCTCCGTCAGCAAAATGCATTAAATTCTGCTTTCCCAGCCAGAGCAGGAACTGGGAGGAGGAGTTACAGCAATTCCTATATAAAGCCACTGTGAGGAATGAACAAGAGCAGGGACTCAACTTGAGATTTGTTTCATTTCCGAACATAAATTGTGCTGTCAGCTCCAGAGGCCGAGTTACAGTCAGGAATAAACCCCTGGCAGTGGGACAACGATGAACTCAGTTGTTTTCTTTTGAGCAAGATCCATCTGCAAATCATTTCACCTCCCAGCATTGTGCAGGAGCAGAGCTGGGCAGGCAGGACTGGGACTGGGGGCGGTGGCATGGGGGGGATGTGGGAAGGAAACCTGATCCCAGCTTTTCTCCCGGCTGTGGAGCAGGAGCGGGGAAGGATCTGCTCCAGGGAGAAGGGGATTCTCAAATTAAAGGGAGGAATGAGGAGAAAGGACTTTTCTGCAGCTTTGCATTCACAGGGAGAGGGGGCTCAGCTCCGGGATGGAGAGGGGGCTCAGCTCCGGGATGAGCTTTTCCCTCTCCAAAACAAACCATGTGGGACAAGCATCCCCCAGCCAGGTGAGAAGGTGCCACTGGGCATCATCCCAGTGCCCTGACCACAAATCCAAGGTCATTCCCAGCCCAGAACTGGGAGCTTTCCCAGTGACACCAGCTGAACGCGATGCATCCGCCCATAACACAGAGGGAAGCGGCCCAAGTAAGAATTCAGCTTTCAAACTCTGCTGACAAACAAAACTGTGCAGCTGCCAAAGCTTTACAAGCCTCTCCCATCCAATAAAATGCCGTCCCCATTTTTTTTTCCAACCTGGGATAATGTTCGGCATGTTCTCCAAAATATTTGTGGGTGCTGGAGCCCAGCAAGGCTGAAAACAAGGAAAGGGAGGGAGGTCTTGGGGCACTGAAGCTCTTCAGCAGCAGAGATCTCCCGGGCTGGGAGTTGGGAGCACTTCATATTCCTAATTCCAGCTCAATTCAGCAGGATTTTCTGCAGTGCTGAGTTGCTGCTGAACAACCTTCCGTCAGTCTTTCCATTTCCGTGTGTCCCACGCACAGGACAGCTCCTGAGCTCCCTTTTAGTTAAGGCAGATGGCTCCAGATGCTCTGTTAATGCTTTTCTTGGAAAGGCCTCAACTGGAAGCAGGAAAAATCTGCTTTGTGTGTCTGGAGGTGATTTATTCCCTGCTCCTGCAGGGGATGAGGATCTCAGGGATGGGTTTGAGGGAAATGTGCTGCACTGGTGGAAGCAAACCTTCCTCAAACTGGTGTCCAGGGCAGCAAATTCCCTGCTCGTCTCCCTGGGAATGCTGCAGACTGAATCCCAGTGGGTTCCTTATTCCCAGTTTTCCCTGTGCTGCTGTGTGGCTTTGGGCTATTCCAAGCCAAGGACCTCTCCAGCAGATCAGGATCTTGCTAATGAAAGAAACGAAACGTGGCCAGGCTGATCCAGAGGGAACGTTCAGAAATAGCAATTCCACGGGCCAGAAGGAGCAGGCAGGAAAACCACGGCTCCTGCCTGGAGCAGCCGCTGCCTTCCCACTCCCCAGGTCATGGAGCAGCAAAGGAACGAGGCAGGATTTCATTTAAACCCTTTTACATCTGCTTTAGGGTGTTCTTCCTGGGGAACAGCGTGGGAAGAGCCCGGTCTGGGATGAGGGCTGGTGACAGAAAGCAAACAGAAGCAATGACAACAAAAAAGTCCAGAGCTCCTGGCTCCCAAAGAACAGGAACCACAGCCTAAACCTTTCTGGTTGTGGCTCTGGGAAACACAGTGTTCTCCCTATAAATCACTGGTTTCTTCCTTCATTTTCAAGGAATCTACAAGTCCAGGGAGGAAAAGCAGCACTGAGATCACAGAGGATCCTTTTCCCAGCACCTTCTGGGATGCAGGAAATGCACTTGGGGTGGGAAGGAGGAACTTGGGCACAAGGAAGCACAAGAAAGGCTTGTTTTATTCCAAGGTGACTTCTCTGGAGCTTCCAGCACATCCAGAACTGATCCCACCTCTGGATTTGACTTCTCTGGAGCTTCCAGCACACCCAGAACTGATCCCACCTCTGGATTTGACTTCTCTGGAGCTTCCAGCACACCCAGAACTGATCCCACCTCTGGATTTCTGCACAGGGATGGGGTGAGCAGTTGGAGACCCTTTACATTATGGAATGATGGACACAGGGAGAACTGGGACATGGAGAAGGAATTCCTGCCTGGGAGGGTGGGGAGGGGCTGGGATGGAACTGCCAGAGGAGCTGTGGCTGCCCCTGGATCCCTGGAAGTTTCCAAGGGCAGCTTGGAGCAACCTGGTCTCGTGGATTGTGTCCCCGCCATGGCAGAGGTGGGACTGGATGGGCTGTAAATCCCTTCCAACCCAACCCATCCCATGATTTTCTCATAGCTGATGGATTTCCTGGGACAGTGGGAGCAGTTTGGTCCCACCCCTGCTGGAGGAAATGTTCATCCTCGAGCTGGCATTACAAAATAAAAACAATTTTTAGGCCAAGTGTCCCATCTCCCATTCCAGGCCCTGTCAAACACTGATACTCATCAAGGTCTACAGCCCATGGATGAGGATCAAAGGCCTCCCCTGCCTGCACCAGGAAACGCTGGGCATTCCAAACATTCACAGAAATGAAAATTCCCGCCCGGAGGAATGACGCGGTCGGAGCTTTCCTTGCCCAGGGTTCCGGGTGCCACCTGCCAGTCTGCACTGGGGACAAGGCCCCGAGCGTCCCCAGGAACGTTTGTGGCTCCCACCGAGCCCCGCCCTTACTTGTAGACATTGGTGTTGTATTTCCTCTCGCTGGGGAAGCCGAACATCCCGCAGACCACGCGGGAATTCTTCATGGTCCAGTGCTTGTCGCAGATCTGTTTCCAGGTGCCCTCGTCCTTCACCTCCACGTAGCCCTCGGTGACGGGGACGCGCTTGCGGTAGGTGGCCAGGATGGCGCGGATGCGGATGTCCTCCACCTGGATGTTCATGTTCTGGGGGTGGAAAATACACGGGAATGAGGCTGGATCGTAGGGAAATGGGTTTTGGAAGT
>VWZV01008008.1:29260-102329 GCA_013397155.1 Irena cyanogastra | reverse complement strand
TGACAGGTGACATCAAAAAGGAATATTTTGAGGAAAGACAAAGTAAAATTCCTTGATGAATTATTCTTTAGTTTTTGAAAAACTGCCATAAAATTCTGGTGACACACTATGGTAATATTACTTCAATTGTTTTAATTTATTTGAGTCTTACCATTGTAGTTATTAATGTAATTAATTAAATTTTCAAAGCTCCGCGTGCGGTAGAGTCTCAGTAATCTTGTTAAAAGCAGTGAGAGCAGTGTTTCTAAGTCCTAAGCAACTCCTTGGAAGTTTAGTAATTATGTCAGATAGCCTCATCATGAGGATGAACATACTGGAACACATTAGGGAGACAGTGGTAGCTTCATTGCCAATCTCAGCATTTTGGAAGGAAGAAAGGAAATAAGTCAGAGCTGCAGCATATAGATGAATTTCCTGGTCCTATATGAGTAGCTAGATGTTCCATATATAGTGATTTTAAAGCCTTTCTTATATTACATGTAAGAAATGTTGGAATGATTTGGAAAAAAACCCAACTGTTTTATAGGGCTTTCATCCTAGAAATTGCTTTACTATCTGTTTATCTCTTAGAAAGCATGGGGCAGCTATAAGAATAGTAATAGTAGTAATAATAATATTAATAATGGTCAAGCATACTTGCCACGCAAAAGTTTTCTCCTTTTTTTTCTTTAATATTTATCTCAAAAGATTTTCATGTCAAACAAAAGGATCAGCCTGACTCTGTTAAGATTGCTGTAATGAACTAGGGAGAAGGAGATGTGGGAAAGGTTACAGTCAGAAGCTCTGAAGTGAGGAAAGGAGATGGAGAATTCGTTTCTGGGAAAATAACGACTTCTTTAATACAATTCTCTACTCACTGTTAGAAATTACTTTTTCTGCAAATCTGAAAGTACCCTATTGAAATCCACTTATTCCAAGAACATTTTATTTGTTTGCTATAAACCTGTAACAAATATTCACATTGAAATAAAAAACTCCCTAACATTTTTTCAAGTGCATGAATAAACAGAATAAAAGCAAGTTGTTTTGTGGGTCATAGAATTATTAATAACTCATTTCCCATGATCCCATGATTTTAATGTTGTCTCCTAACTCTTCCAAGAAAAGTGAGCCTAAGTTTTCCATCATCTCATGACATTCACCAGAAGCACGTTCTGTGGCTAGCCAGGGTCCTAGATGTGTGCTTGTGCAGCCATCTGTCAAATTCCAACCACAGACAATAACTGTCTCCTTCTGCCTGAATTCCTGTCTCCCTTACATCAGAGATGTTTGTTTGGGTCTCCTCCTTCCAGCAGGTTTCATGAAGTTTGTAATAATCTAATCATTGTAGAAACTTAAACCAGTCTTGTAAAAGTGGATCAACAGATATACATGTTAGTAGAGAAGAAGAGATGGGTAGATATAGAAACAAAGTCTTAATTTATTTAGAGAATTTATGAGAAACCTTAATTTTATTTCAGAACTTGACTAGAAAAAAATGCACAATCGATTACCAGACAGATTTTATTTATTTAGGCACAGTTTAAGTTGAATCAAGCATGATAGTACTTCTTAAGCACTGGAAGAATAACAAAGTGTTTGTCAGCAGTGGGGAGAGTCTAATAGACTTGGATTTTAAAGCAGGAATAGTAATAAGAACATATTGCAGTGTGGAATTTGCTGTACTGGAGGATAGCTTGATATTTCACAGAGTTTCTGTCCCAATGGGCCTTACCTGGAGTCGTTTGTCATTCATTCATCTTTCAGGAACTGGTGTAGCATCATACTGCTCATAATCTATTAGCTGTTTTCCTGGAGACCCCTGATTCTAATTGAATCATGATGCCAGGCCTGAGGCATCAGACCAACATATTTTGAAGAGTTTTGTCAGAGGAAAAGGGGTCCCTTCATCAGCAAAATGTTCTTTATTGTATTCTGATGGATCATTGCTACCAAGTGTTCTATTCTGTGTCAAAGTAGTAGTGAAATATTTGATCTGTTGATTATTTTAATTCCTTTACCAAAATATCAATGTTTAGCCTGTGCCCAAACTACAAATAGAAATTTTTTGTTGTTATTGTTCAGGGAATTTACTGATTAATTTTTTTGTACACAAGTCTCTTCTCTAAGTACAATATAAAACATACCCATCTTTCAGGATAAAGGACTCCAGAATGTCATTCTCAAAGCAGCTCAGAGCTTTTGATCCTTCCAAACTCCTTCTTCTTTACAGAAATAATGAGAAACATCAGGGAAAAGTGCAATTTAGATCTGGAATTAGACACCCACCTTGTTACAATCTCCTTTCGAGTAGCCAGTGAGACAACTTAACAAACATGTGGTAGTATCATGATCAGGTAGTTTTTAACTCCCTAAGCCCACTCATAAACTTAGTAAGTGCTGTTGGGTGAAATTCAATGCCGGATTGAATTTCCAATGGATTTGAAACAGAATCATTGTACTCTTCCACGCTTTTCATCAAGTATAGAGATTGTAGAGATGGTGCAATATAAATGTGCAGTCTACTTAACAAAAAAATAATATAGAAATGCTTCTTTCTATTGAAGCTTCTATGAAAAAATACTATTTTAATAATCTATAATAAGTTGGAAAGAAACAGGTATTTTCAAGCAAATGCAAAGATCAACAGCAGCTAAATATGCTGAAATTCCTCAAGGCTGTCATCATTCCCTGCACAATTTTTAGCTCAGATTCTGGCATCCCACACTGTGTGTGCATATGTCCAGTCTGACATACACACCATAACAAAACATCAGCTCTCAAGTTATGCTCAAAAAATGTGATGTGCAGATCACATCCACAGCACCATTCTCACTGTTGTCCTTGCCCTACATTTATCCAAAATATGCAGTTACAACCCTTCACTCTTTTTCAGACAGAGGAAGGGTTCATGTCCAGAAGATTTATAATCTATATAAAATACATATGAGGGATAAGAAATTACATTGAACAAGGACAGTAATTTATCCTACTGCTCACATTATTATTGACATTTAACATGAATGTTGTCATTGTTTTTTAATACGCAGATGATAAGTAGGCTGGTGTTTTTTGGTCTTCTAGAAGAAATAATTCTACATATGCAGGCAATTCACAGACTTAGAGAAACATAGGGCAGCTCTAAAACAAATTAACTCAGGAAGCCTATAAGCATTAAAAGCAGGAAAACTTAATAGAAAAAGAAAAATAAAGATTAAAGTAAGAATGAAGAGTTTTACTCAAAGGCTCTCACATATCTTGTAAGTGTTAATTAGTGTGAATAGATGTGAGAATAGTTGCCCTCATTTTCAGTTCTTGTCTGTATGGTATTACATATTTGAGCTTTAACAGAAAATTGTGTTTGAAATCACAATCATCAAAAATATATCTGGCAAGAGCAAACCTTGGGATTGCATCCAGCATGTATTTTGAGTGTCGAAGGAACAAATAATGTAATTCATTTTTGTGGTCCATTCTCCAAACATTCACATCCAATCGCTAGTCTGTGGCTTAATGTGGTACAAGCTCCTCTCTTTGTCTGAGTGCATAGTGTGATTTTCTTCTTTGCCAAGGTTATTCTAGTAGGAGAAATACTGTAAAGCCATAAGGACATGCAAGGTAAGTCGTAAGTCATATGGGCCAACAAAGCCAAGACTTGGCCTTGCCTTTGGCAGAGGCCGTAAATTTGACAACATTGACCTACAGAAATGGGCACAGCTATTATTTAACTCAAGTACATCCCCTGAATGCTCTGCAGGGGACCACTGGCTAAAGCTGTTCTTTTCTGGCAAAGTTTTTGAAACAAGGCAGCATTGCTATTATTCTTTTAAAGGTAGTGTAAGGTGCAGCCAGACTGAAATTCACATTGAAGCTTGCAGTTGCGCAGACACAAACCCGGGGACATTTTAATAATTTTAACATTATGATTGTGTTTATTCTGCACTAGTGAATACTATTACTCTAAGTATGCTCCCAAAATCCTGTTTATAGGCAAAACCATAGGGTGTTTTCTGCTAAAAATCTCTAATGGAGGAAAAGGAATTTCAGCAGTCAAATAATGAAAAACCCAAATAGATATGTTGTTTATTCTTGGTATAATTGGTCCCCTGTAGTGTTGCTAATAAAAAAATGACAGCCAGAAAGCAAGTGAAAAAACAGAACATCCACCCTTTTCTTTGCAGCAGCTTTCAGGAGGCCCTAGGCTTAGATGATGAATGGTTGCTAAGTGAGAAAAGAGATTTCCTTTAAAAGACCAAACCTTCCTTTAAGCTTTTATCTGATACTCAGGCAGAAACACTATGTGCAAGGTATAAACAATAAAACTCATGTAAAGCACTAATATATTTATAGATGAGAGGAAAAAAAATTGGATAAATATGTAAATACTCTGCCACTAATTAAAATGAGGAATTTACTTTCCTGTCGTTTCTCAGGGCTGCTACTGTGTGACAAGACTTATTAATTAATACGATGCATCAAACAATGGGGATACCAGCAGAATTTCGTCCTACTTGAGAAATACAACATGTAATTTTATCAAGCCTTCATATATATACGTATTTACATAAAGCTATTGAATAAAGGAATTACTAGAAATAAAACTGAATAAGGGCAAAGTTTGCATGTTATAGTTCTGGAAGAAACAATAGAACACTTAGGAGTCTTGGATTGCTTCTGATGGCTTAGAAATCTGGTGGTTGCCTCATTATTCTCTTAAGAAAAAGTTACTGAAATAAGGCTTTGTGCAAAGAAGGGGTTTTTTTTAGAAAACTTGTTATAAGCTTAAAGCATTGTTTAGCAAAATGAAAAATGAGTTGCTTAGACCACATATCCAGCAGACATTGACAAGTCTAATCTTTCTGATTATCTCTTCAATAAATCTTAATTTTAGAAGAAAACTGCCATTTCAAAGTATTTTTTTAGCTAGCAGAACAATAAAGAAGATGATGGAATTCCTACCCCATAAATCATATTGCAGAACATATATCCAGCTCAAAAAGTATGTCTTCAGCAATATTTTTCTGATCCTGTTTCAGATGGATGAATCCTTTAAAGACTTTCTTATATCTTGTAATAATCTAATGGTTTGCCTGTGTGTTCAATAATTCCTATCAATACTGCTGCCTCTCAGACCAGTCCTTTTTTGCCTGAACATTTATGATATTTTGTTTTTATGAAAAAATCCAGGGCATGACTTAACTGTCTGCTACCTACCATAAGTCATGCCAGGAAACCTGTAGATGAGACTATAGCTGCATCTTAAAAGCCTTTATTACTATTTTCTTGACATTTTCAGCCTAAGATGAAGTCCAGTGTAACCACACTGTTGGTGATATCACTCTTACTTACCTCATTTTGAAGGCAGTTGCCAAAGTAAATTCTTCAGGTTCACACATACCACAGTAACAAAACAGCCTCTTATTTTCTTTCTGCGTTAGAAACCACCAAAAGCAAATAAACAAATCATGAAAAATTCATGAAATAGTTTACACAAAATACAATCCTTGCAGTACCAAGAATTTTTCAGTATGAATGGGTTCTGGTTGTTTACCTAGTCTGAGTCCTTATCTTACTTGCATCACATATTTGAGCATTTGCAGGTAAAAATTTAAGGTTTGAATATCTTTGAAGTACCTGTATCTTGTGACCATTCAGTAAACAAAAAACCCCCCAAAAGAATCAAGGTGTCTTCACAGCACTCAAAGTGACACCATGGCAAGATCTGGTTACCAAAACGTCAGCCAATGACTTAAATAGTGCATTTTCTTCCTTTTGTTCCTTGAAACTATTTTAACACTAATATTCTGCTATACATTAGACTAGATTTCTGAAAAATATTGCCTGGATATCAAGATTGCTTATATACCCCACTTTGTTACCTATTATCTAGTGGACATTAACCTTACATGGAATTTTCTGGATACTCTGGGGGAACTGATCCTTTGGAGCAGGACTGATGATGTAAAAAAAGCATGGTTGTAGCTTAACTGTACTTTTGGATTACTCCTATATTTGCCTGAAAATGCTTTTTATGAGCTATTCAATTCTAAGATTTAAGAATAGAAAAGAAAATTTCTTAGTCATTAGTAGAAATATGGAAATCACCTTTGGATCGCATCCATGTTGACCGGTTAATAAATACTAAAGTTAAAGAGAAAAAAAAGAATTCTGATTTAATAAATTTTAAATGACGTTGCATGTTTACACCCAGATTTTGTCATGTGCCTTGAGAAATATTAATATGACATGTTATGTAGGGTTATTTTGTACTGTCAACTTTAAAACACACTGGATTGTGACATGTTATGTCCATGGAAAGGTGTGATCGCTATGAATCAGAGAATTACCTAAGAATATGGTTTGTTTCTGATGGCACACCTAGCTTCAATGCCACTATTTTGGATGTAAAATTATTTTATAAAAATTATTTTATAAAAATTAGGCACAATTTTGTAAGAAATACATGCATTTTATAACAAACAAAGGCAAGAATCATTTCTATTTAGGCTTAACGTTAAACTGAAGAGTCAAAGTCCATCTTTTTTTACAAGTAATAGCATGCTGCATTCATCCTAGTGGCTGATGCACAACCTAAGAAACCCTTAATAATGGAAATTATAATAAATAAATGTCAGTTTGCATACTGCTTAGGAGAGGAGATTGGTAAATCTCAGTGCAAAAGCATTCAACTTGGTACAGAATTGTACCTGAGAGACTACACCTTTGAGAAGGTATCTGCAACATCACATAATTTTCCTGTTGCAGTTCTTCAAGAGTGCCAATTGTGAGGGAATTTTAAGTGTTCTGGCAGTTTGAAAGTTTGTTTTCAATCTCCTTTAAATGAGCTTATCTGCTTATTTTCACGTTCCATTTCCTGAATACTATTTTTCTGTAATATCTGTTTATATGTTGTTTGCTTAACCTTTTCATTTGCTTTATAAACATAAGAAAATAAAACACACTTTTCATTTCCTCTTTTTGTCTTCTCTAATACTCTATTTCTCATCTGTATGGTACCTATGCATACAATTTACAACTGCCTTTTTTTCTATACAAACAATTCATGATTAATATAAATGAGCTCAGATTGATTCAGATACAATAGGGGCTGGAGAGTGATGGCAGATGCAAACAGGAAAGGGGATTAGCATTGTTCTTGTTGCATGATGAATTGCACTACATCATGCATTAAAACAATAAATTGTCCTTCAGGATATCAAAGGCATTAGCAAACAACATGATGGCAAATATGCAGTCTTTTGGAGACAGTATTCCTCACAGAAGATGCTGAGGCTGGAGGAGCATCAGCAGGCTTTCGGAATCTGGCTGCATGGAGGCAGAGCAGCTGCTTGGTCTATGAAACATACTGCCTGAAGTAAACCTTTCACAGTGAGCTCTCTTGCTGCCTTTTTTTGAACAGTTGTGTTTTAATGATCATCATCATCATCACTATCTTCCTCAGACGAATGAAGGCCCAATCAAGTCAGTCAAGGGTGGAGATTGGAAAAAAAAGGCAGTAATTGTCTGGTGCCAGTCTCACAGATGAAGCCCCTTGAACCTCACTGGCAATGTCACAGCACGAGCATGTGCTAGTTCATAACACTGGGCCTTTGGTTTGTAGACAAAATTTTCTACTGCTATGTCAGTTGTCTTGTCTTAAATAATAATTTCTTCATATGCAAGACTGTATTTAGCAAAATGGGCTATGCTACTACAGCAGCTTGCCTTTAAAGTATTTTTTCTTGGAGTTATTTTATTAAATTTCCTTTTTATGAATATATCATACTGCATGAACGTTGCAAGTTACATTTGTATTGATGAATAGTTGGTGAGCAAATTTAATTGGCAAAATGCACCTCCAGAACAAATACAAGAATAGAATAGAGTAAACAAAGTCTTTCACCTTTAACTACTCTTTCCAGTGATCTGGTGGCCTGTTTACAGGAAAAATATTCATGTTATTACCTAACAGTCAATCAGACTCCTCCTGGGGTATTACACAGCTGTTCTAATTGTATCTCTCTCACCATTATGGAAAGTTCAAGCACCTTCATTTTTATTTGTACATGCTATGATAGACTCGTCCATCAGTGGGTGTTCAGAACTTTGCCAGAAATTTAAGTTCACATGCAAATGTAGGGAATCAAGACTTCACATAATGAAAAGTGTAAAACATGGTTGTAAGTGCACAGTTTTCACTTTACACAAAAATAGTACCCAACACCCCAACACAATTACAACAGTTTTAAACCTCTTTCCTTTATTCCTTCTGAACAGATAATTAACTTCGGTGTTAGGCAGTTTTTTGCCCAATCAAAAATAATCATCCCAATCAATTCTAATGACATTATGTTGAAATAGGAATATTTTGCTTGATCAGCTACAGGGTATTAAAAATCATATTTCCTTCTAAGATAGACTGCATAAGTTCTTGTTCACTTACTTAATTTCAAAGGAAACTCTAAGGAAACTGGCACTAATTTTCATTTAATTGGAATGCAAATATTTACAACTCTGTACTATTTAAACATTTCAAATTTCAGCAGTAATTTTCAAATTTTCATAATGACTTATGTTGTTTAAGACAGATATTGAATATTTTTTCATATTGTTCTGTCCCTAACAGAGAGGGGTTTTTTTAGGTAAAAACATACTTTCAGAAATGTTTGAAATGTGATTGAGCGATACTTTAAAAATTTGAAAGTTCTCTCTAATAAATCTGATTTGTCATATGCATACCAAGCCACAAAGAATGACAAAAATTACCACATCGAATCCCTGTAATGCACAATCTACTCCAATACTTGTCCTGCGGCTGCCAGATGTAGAGTACTTTTAAAATCCTATGTTTAATACTCAAACATTCTTCTCTATTATGGATAGCACTTTGGATTGAGGAATCCAGGGTTGGTCCTGACTTTCCTCCTCTGCGTTGAAGTCATTTACTTTTATCTGTCTTGCCCGAGACAGCTGTTCCATTTCACTGATAGATGTTATGTCACCTTACAGCTATCTTGGGCTTCTTTCACTTTATGAAGGCTGTTTTCATCTACACATTTTCATTTCAACTCTTGTCTTCTTATATAAATGATGATCTCTTTAAAAACATACTACTGTAATCTGTTGGCACAGATCAAGAAGTGTCTACAGTCCACAAATGAAACTGGTGTGTGGGTAGTGGTTATCTCAACTCTATTCTACTCTAGACATCAGAAGCATAAACTCTGACATTTCACAGAGGAAATGAAATGGTCTTATATTTTATCTGGCATAACTATACTCTCATTTGTTTCAATTGCCTCAAATTACACTGGCAATATATATTGTTTGTAGCAAGGCCAGTTATATCAAAGATAATAATAAAAATATGTTTGCTTCAGACTGAACTGCATTTTCAATTTGGTTGCTTTCCAAACTAGAGCAGCAGTAGATGTAGTATATTAATCTGCACAATTTAAGCTTTAATGGGCTAGGAAACATGCTTTTACATTAATATGATTTAAACCTAAACTACAGCAGTTCTATTAAAAATGAATCAACTTCTGCATGGATGTCTGAATAATCAAAGTTTTTTTACAACTAGCATTGCTTTTTCTTTGCTCTAAAAGGCAGAGACAATACTGAAGAGGCTGACAAAAGAATTTCAAGCTGCAGTGAATAATGAAAACCACACTTAACAGCTGAGGCATAAAGCAAGTGCTCTAAGTTTCCTTAACATTTTTCTGTTCTCAGAAAATATAAAGCAAACAGCATTAATTAGAGGGAATTGTCCTTTCTAACACCCATGGTGTTGCAGCTCGTGTAGACACCCAGCTCGGTGTAGGGTCGGCCACGCTCAGCGTACGCGCGCGTCTCCTGCTCTGTGTCTGTGCAGGTGCCTTCCTACCTGGCCTTTCATTTCCTCTGCTTTCCTCACTCCTTGACCAAGATCCAGTTTGAACGTGCTGGTTTTCTCGCTCTGCTGTAGTTAAAGGTCTTTTTCTTTCTGCAGGGGCATGAAAGCTTTTCCAAGGGTTGTGGCAGAAACCTGAAGAGGGGTGATCCCATTCACCAGGTTGCCAAAGTCATGGGTGATGGAGAAGAGTGTAAGCAAGAACAACAGGAGGGAGGAGAACAAATATGAACTGAGCACTGGAGTTTCATTTTGGAAACATCATAAATTTTCATGACTTTTTTTAGATATGGTTTTTGTGAAGACGCAAATAAGAAAATTGCTGCTGTGGTGAATAGTGTGAAGCAGCAAAAGATAACAGTGGGACTTGGTTTCCAGCAATCAATGGAAAAAAACAGGCTGGAAGCTTATCTTAATTTGGCACTGATTGTTAACTGCATGCATCCGAGAAACTAAAGAAATATTGAACTTCATTTTATGAACACAAATCTACTCTTTATTAATGTCACTGCATGGGGAAATAGAACAATGAAATGCTGATGTTGATGTAGTAGTATATTTTGGTGTCTTATTTGGGGGTTATTTTTCTACTTCAGTAATAAATAATTTTATTATATAATGTATTTTTATTTAAATTAAACTCATACAAACAGATACATATTTTATAAGAACAGCTTTTACTAGTATATAAATTATATTGAAATTTTTTCCTTTCATATGGACTTCTTAAAAGTGGCAGTTTTATAATGCTTTGTCTTTACTGAACCTTAAGTACTTGTCTTCCACTTCTAGAGTGTGATGAATATAGCTGCAGCCTGAAGTACCTAAGTGTACCTAAGTATGCTCTAAGTGGATATGACAAGCTCTAAATATTCAATAAGAATCTTCATTATAAAACTCTACAGAAAAAAAAAAAAAGATGTTAAGACAACAATGCTGAGATTATAAAGCCAAGTGTTTGCAAGTGAAGACACTCCAGTGTGCAGCAGGATTTACCCCCCTTTTGGCTGTCAGTCACTTATTAAGCAATTGAGTAGTCACCTTTTCTAACAGTCAGTAGTGATGTTATGATCTATTGCTTTAGCAGTCTCTGGAAGTTAAAATAATTAGTAATAAATGGAACATGGTTCAGTCATGCACACTGCTAATATTCATTCTAGAAATTTAGTCAGTTGCTCAACTAAAGTGATAGTGGTTTTGCACCTGAATTAGGTACCATTTTAACCACAAGAAAGAAAATAGATTCAATTAATGAGCATTCAGTAATTAGGAGACTATCCTGGTTCATGAATGACATCTGAATGTGGATTTGAGGCTTTGTATCAAGAGCAAGCAAATACACCAGGAAAAAAACCTGTTCAAAAGTGTTCACTTCCAGTACCTAATGAAAGATCAATGTTTTGTTCAGGACATTGAGAGTGTTCAAAAATTCTTATGAATATGCTTTTTAATACTTAGTCTCTAAATTTAACTATTAGATAACCTTTTCACTTCAGAAGCATTGAATCATTAGGAGCTCCCTTTCCAGGACTTGGCACTAAAATTCTTCAGAATCAGTAAACACGGCAATAATTGCCACTGTAACTTCATGAATAAAAGACCATAAGTCCATGAGAAAATAGGATTTCCAAGTTATATTCTGGCTACTCAGATACTGTGAGCATCTTGAAGAGATGTAAATCCAGTCATTTGATCTCCAGTCCAGACAGACTAAGCACTGGGGAAGGACAGTGGGACATACCTGGGACATATCTGTGATTAGGTTGCTAAACAAGAAATGCTAGAGGTGGTCTGAAGTGTTTATTGCTCTTTAAATCCTGTTCCTTCATCCCTTTCATGGCAATAAGGGAAGAGACTTCTCCTTTCTGCTACTTTCTGCTAAAATGTTTATTATGTTTTAGTTATACGACTGCTGTCCCTACTTTGGAAATTCTTCATTATTAGACAAAGAAGATATGGACAAGTAATCAATTTCTTCTTAATGACCCTGTGTGGTAAATGACAGATATTTCAAGTGTTACATGCAAATAAATGTGCAGAAATAAGTGGAAGGTTTATGATTTTCAAAGGTAAAAATTAGAAAGGACCTAGTCTGAAAACCAAAGAATTGGGCTTTATTTTATAATAAATGTGATAAAAGAAATGATTTAGACTGGGACAGGGTTTCTTCTAATGAAGTCTCATTAACAGTGTATGATGGAGCCACACTGAGATTGAGGATCCAGTCCTACGAGTGACTGAGCAGTGATAATTAATCTGCATTTTCTCTGGCTCAGGCCAATTGTTTTCTTAGGCAGTAATTAATGAAAGATCTATTTAGGACTCATGAGCTTTTAATATAACATTGAGTAGGTACTCCACCTTAGGGTGTAGCACAGAAGACTAAAAATTAATTTGCTTTAACAGACAGCACCTAGTCTCAATAGAAACATTTCAAATGGAATTTTAGCCTATGAATTTGGAGAGCTCCTTACACTTTCATAGGATGCCAGATAAGTACAATGTTTCCAGTGACATCAATCAGCTTTGGATTAGGACTATTGGATCAGCAGTTATTCTCTTTATCTGTGTTCAGGGCATAAAATGATGGTTGAACATAGCACAACATTTTAATTGCTTAAAAGCTCAATGCATGCTTAACATTAGTCACAAAATTTACATGGGAAAATTTTTTGTTTGTTTGTGGCAGGATAATTTCCTGCAGCATAGTTTTCTTTGTCTCTTGTAATATACTAATGCTATCCAGTTAATTTTTGTCATTAAACCCTGAAGCTTTTACTGAAAGGAAAAGATTATAATTCTATCCCTTACACAGAATTGAAAATTTGCAAACCTAAGATTAGGTAGAACACATTAGCATGTGCACAAGTACTTAATTACATTAGTGATGCAAATGTTTTGCAATACTGTGGTTTTGTAAACAAAATAATCTTGCTATTATAGAGAATTTGCAATGTGAAGGAGGCTCAGACGCTATGAGAACTGAAACACACTACCATGTTTAGTGTCTGAAACAAAGGTTTCTTAAAAATCCATTGAATTCCCAAAACAGTATTTAAAAAATATCACTGTTTATTTTTGCATGGTAAATTTTGTAAAAAATCAATTTTATTTTATTCTTGTTCTGTATGGATTACTTCAACTTCAGTTGAATAATTACTTCAACAATAATATATTTAACTGTAGCAATTTTTTGCCAGCTAAGCTTCAGGATATTCTAAATCCCCAACAATCAAAACCACATGCAAATAGACAAATAATTTCACACCTTCAACACTACAACTAGGGATATGTATTCATACATTTACTTTGCAATATTATAAAATATTAGAAAATATATTATGTGGCATGAAGTATGTTGCAATGAACAGCTACAATTTTTAGGAAATACGGGATCATTTTACATTTACACCTGGTAGATTATAGTCTGTGTCCTGAAAATTTATGCATACCTGTCTAAAATATTATTTTCTATTAGTCTGAAGGTGTTTACTAAATTTATTATCTTAATATTAAAGTGTTGATTATAATTTGCTATTAATAACAATTTTTTTTCCTTTCTTTGGCTGTATTTCTTGAAAGTCTCCATATTTTCATTGAGTTCCATGGGAATCTGAGTTGAACAAAGGTAACAGATTTACTTAAAAATACTTTTATTACTCAAATACAAGTAATTATGCTAGATTATCAAATGAAAGAATCTGAATGCAATTCTTCTCTGGTGACCTTTAAAGCTCAGCATGTTTTTTCGGCAGAGGCATCCATCCCGGTTCCACAGCTATCAATACCCTTTTGCCAGGGCACAGAGAGGGCCAGCTGCTCCCTGAGGTGCAGGGAGCCAGGAGCAAGTCCTGATATGAGAGGCATTTCTGCTGTGGAACATGTAACAGTATGGGGAAAATTATTTAAAATTAGCTAGGTTGCAAAATCACGTTCACGGAAATTGGGATGCACTAAGATACTTCAGCTGCTTCTGTTAGCCTTATTCCCCTTCCCTGTGTGATCAACTTGTGCATGGAAGAAAGACAAAGTATTATGCAAAAATAATGTAAAAGTGTTTAAGCCATCATTAGATTTTTACATATAGAAGCAGAAAATGCACATTCAGCACTTTTTAAACATGAAACAGTGATTTGAAAACTAACCCTCCATTGTTTACAGCAGAACTTAAAGGTTTATTTTTTAGTTTTTTAAAAGGAAAGACTTCAAACCACTGCACAATCCTATTTTTCCTCATTTGGCTGTGAGCTTGAAAGCTGTGACCCATTTGGGCTGAATTTCAGCATTTCAATCATGTGCCAAGGGAAACATAATATTTCACTGTATTTTTGCAAGAAATATGTTAGGATGCCCAGAACCTTAATTGGTACCTTTTATCACTCTAAATCTAAAAAATCTGAAATTTTTCTGAAGGGATAACATGCCTGGGTTTGTGTCCAGAAATATTGCATAACTTCCAGCAGTTCATGGCATTTGTGGTATAGCATATCATGAGGGGACCAGTTTTGGAACATATATTGGGAAGATAGCCTAAAGTTTTATATGGAATCCAGCCATTGCAGGACAAACCCTGATTTTAATGATGTTCAATAAATAAAGAAATAAATCCAGCTAAAGATTAATGTTATTTCAAAGCAATCTCCTTCCCCTCCCCTCTCCCCCCAAGGATTTTCTCTTTGCTTTCTTGGAATTTTCATGTTGCATCAAAGGAGGTAGAAGATATAAAAAGGCCATAGAATACTTTATAATGGAAAAAGATAACCCAAGGTGCTCTTGCTCCAGTTTCCTTATGTTTCTATACATGTAGCTGTAGATGCATCTATATCATCTATATCTATATACAGACATACATATATGCACACATGCAGTGCCAGATCCCTGGCAGATGAAAACAACAGTTATGCCAACCTGATTTGTCACAGGATGAGTATGTGTCTGGTAAGGACATACACAGGGTCAGGAGTGTAAATAATAAAAGTTAAACAATAATCTTCTATTTCTGTTTTAAAATGTAAATATAAATGTGCATCTGTATAGTCATGCAGACATATATAAATATGTATATATACAAATATTCAAGAGACTATTTTCCAGCTATCTGTCCATTTATCTTTGTAATTTCAAACAATCCTGTAATACTGTGATGCTTTACTACCATGAAACTCATTTCATATTCCATCAGTCCCTCTGAAAATGATGAAGTGAGATCATTTACCCCATTCTTGTTAATGGGCTGGGCTTTTTATTCTTGCTACAACAAAATGAAAGAATAACTTGGCACACTCATATCCATTACACAACAGATGTACTGCAGTGATATTAGTCAGATCATGTTTAATATTTGTGCTAATAAAGAAAAATATTCTGTCATTTGACAAAGTCTGAAATGAGAAAAGTTGCCGTATTTTCTTTCTGTTCTGCAAAGGCTTGGGTTCTGACTCAAAGTAAGCCTGACATCCAAATTTCATATCTTTTTGTGAATACTGCAAAGTTCAAGAATGCTTAGGCACATATGGCCCTACCTGGGACTTGTGTAAGTCTGAAGCATGAGGTTGTAATTAATGACACTTTGCAGGCATCCAAATACCTCAAAGCCTTCTGTAAAATTTAATTAATACAACAACCTGGAGAAGTAGTCATGGGAGATAAAAGAAATTTTTCACATGAATTGAAATGCAGCTGTCCTTGGACTGGCATGTAGCAGCTGTTTAACAGGAGGTGGAAGCACAGATTAAGGCTGAAGATGAGCTAAAATCAAGAGAAAATTTCTGTAATGGAAATATAGAACTGAAGGTTAGTTGAAGGTGGACATTAGGTCGAATCCTCTGTTGACTGTGTTATGATTTCATATGTGTGGCTTATGATAACTGTATTTTGCTGTAGATTGATTAGAAAAGCAGACAACTGATAGATGCCTTCAGTACTTAGAAGGACATAAAATTAATTAAATTAATCAAATGCAAATGAAACTTTATTTTGATAAAAATTTGGCACTTAATAGGTACTTCTTATTTCCCTAATGTGAGAAAAGAATCACAAATCAGAATAAATCTATTCCACTAGTTTTGCAAAAGTCTGTTAAGGATGCATGGAGGAGCAGAATCAATATGTATTTGAAATAAAGCTGTCATCTTAGTGCTCAAATAATAAGATGTCAATAAAGAAGATAAGGTAATTCCCTATCATAAGATCACTATTGATGGAGGTATCTTAAACGTTTCGGAGGCCTTGTTTGCAGTAGTGACTGGAGGTCTTTGGGCAGGTAAATGTGTTCAGAGAACAATTCTCCACAATATGCAATTTGGAATGATGAGCATGTGTGTAGGAGTTATCAGAATCATCTCTCTATATAGAATAGTCCCTTTCCAGAGTTTCTGGCAGTGCAAGATGGCTCGTCATTATGAAAAGACTGTGAAGAACCACATTTTTCTTGGTGTTAGAGACCCTCCTCCCATAGCATTGGGGAACCTTTGGAGCTTTACAAGAGATCCAGGCCCATAGCCTGCACCTTTGGATGACTCTGCCTAGGAGGTGGCTTTATTAAAGCATCCACTGTAATTCACTTTCATTAGTGCCATATTAAAGGCTTAGAAGCTAAAACAAACTCCATAATTCTCCATTTTCTGCTGTTGCAGTTCATACAACATTAATGTATTAAATATAATTTCTTCAAATGACTTGTGATAAAGACAGTCAGTGATACTCCCTCCCCTGGGTTAGTTTCTTCATTTAAAGAGACGTGCTGCTGCAGAGCTTTAGTGGCAATAGTATTTTGACAAACTGCTATAAAACAAGAAAAAGTCCTGCTTTCCAGTATTAATCCATCAGGAATCTGTTAGGGATTCATCTTGTCTGAAATATTCATAGGCAGCAAAATGTCCTGAATGCCCTACAGAATTTGTGCAGAGTCAGGCAGGTGATTGATAGTGAAGTTCTGTTCTGAGTCACTCACAGTATGTAACTCTATTTGTCTTGCCAAACACTAAAGAGCAACCAGCTCATAAAATGTAAAGGTAACGGGGCTCATATTTTCCCCAATTTGAGAAAGAACCTGGTGTCTCCACTTCACTGTACATCACTGAAACTAATTTCCATTAAATCAAAGGGGAGAGGCACAGTGTTCCCAGCAGAGAACATAGAAGATGAATTAGGGAGGTGTCATTTATTGTGTTGTATATATTTGTGTATATGATTTTTAGAAAAAATCCTTCACAATTTTATATTGTAAACAGCTGAATTACAGCTGAATTGTTGAACTTTTGCCCCATTTAACCAAACCGAGAATTAAATAAATACCAGTGAACATCCTTGAGGGCTTCCAGAGGAATTCACAGCATTCCTCCAGAAAGTGGACTAGGTAACACGTTGCTTTCCTAGTACTTTAACAAGGTACCCAGTGACCCAGTGGTTTGTGCTGGATATTACTGGATATAGTCCAGAGTAGCAAAAAGATGTTTCCTGATTCTGGTTAGCAGTCTGCATGCCCTGGATGAAATCTGGGAGATCCAGAGCTCAAACTGATTGAAACTGGTGACCTTTTTAGTAGGATCATTATGCATCTCTTCATTAAAAATGTGTCCCACATTTTCTAAACATGGATGCTGTAGGCTGTGGGGAGGGAAATATGCATGCCCAGGGCCTTGTTTTCATACAAGTGAGTAAATTCAGCTATTTCACCTCTTCTGAGGGCAACAGATTCTGTGAAAGCCTGCAGGATTTCCTATCTTCCTCTTAGGAGTTTTCAGCTTCAGTTTCCTACTTCACTCTATAGCCATGTAGTGCTAGTGTAACCTCATTTGTTTGAGATTGAAGATGCCACTATACGGATACAAAGTAGGCATAAAAAAACTGCTTACACTTGAAAACTGATCATGTAATAGAGATAAATCGAGCTATATACTCAGTTTTGATGGAAGAAAAGAAAAGTAGAGAAAAAATAAAAGCAACAACATGGGGTTTATCCACTCTTTACAGAGGGAAAGTCAGATTAGAGGCAGAAAGGAAAAAGGGAAGAATTAAGGCCAGGGGGCTGCAGAACAACACAGTATACAACCCTATCCATAAACCAACCATTTTTTACTCAGCAGAATCTTTCTGTTGCTCTACAATACTTGTGCTTAGACAATGTTCATCTGTTGGAAATTCACTTGGATTTTTTCCCCATTTGCTTACTTTTGCCTGTTAAATGAATGGGGAAGAGCATGAGGCTTTCTAACTCTGTATAGAATAATTTAATCTGATGGTAAAATTATGCATGGCACAAAATGGCTCACAGAACCACCCCAAATTACAGAACAATTCACCCTCTCAAATGTAGTTGAGATGAACCAAAAAATACACTATAAATTCAGAAGAGTGTCCACATGTGAGCCTGTTTTGTTGCATCCTTATTCCTTTAAGCCTTATTGAAATCGGTAATGCAAACATCCTCTTCCAATCAGCAGCAAAGACAATTGAAAAAAATTACAAAAACAATAAACTGTAAAAGAAGGTTTAATGTCTTCTGGCAAGATATTAATGGCACTGATTACACTCGTGTCTCAATAAAGAATCAAAGGCCAGATTCTCAGCTGATGTAAGTGGTGTCAGCAGAACTGTGTTGCTTTAATATCCCATGTGAAAATCACACTCTATTTGGAGAAAGCCATGTTGCATCCTTAGTTCCAGAATCTATTTAGGTAGAAATACTGGGGAAGAGCAGAAAAGCATGTTACTTAATAGGTCTGTGTCTGAGCAGATGAAGGGTTTGTTGTCTGCTCTAAACTGCACTGTAGTTAAACAGAAGGAAATCTGTGGAAGGTACAGTTGGCCAAAAATTACTCAGCTGCTTCTCTGGTTAAAATTTGAAAATAGAAAGAGGCATAAAACTCACACTAGGCATTGCCTGGATTCTGGGTGCCTCGTGAAGCCCATGTAACCTTTGCTCTGTGATCAGGCTGATGGATGAAACTTTGGTTTGTTCCAGTGTGACTAGTACCACGGTATGAGAAGGTCAAGACAGAGAGAACCAGAGGCTGTGATTTCTGTGCTCCAGGCAAGTGTAAAAGAAAGCAGAGTAAATGCTTCCTGAAGCTGTTTTTGTGGGCAAAACTGAATGGCAAAAAGGTTAATTATGTACACAGTCTGCCAACGGTGTAAAAACAGCATGTGTTCAGGGCAGGAGTCAGATTCCTGCTGAGGAATATGATCAAGATAAAACAAATGCCAAGAGACTGATAGAACAACGCAAAAGACAGCACTTGCCTAGCTCAGTAAAAGAGATGGAGCAGAAACCCTAACAGGGTAAGGTCATTCTACGAGGAAGTCACTGAATGGAGGGAAGACTATCTAAAATAAAAAAGCTTGATAAAGGACAAGAAAATAATTATCACATGAATAGAATACACATTTACACAAAATGCTGTAATGGATAGGTGGTGTGGTATTTTGACAAGTGCTGTAATGAAGAGCTCAGTAAGGGTG
Source organism: Irena cyanogastra (assembly GCA_013397155.1). Lineage (NCBI taxonomy): Eukaryota > Metazoa > Chordata > Aves > Passeriformes > Irenidae > Irena > Irena cyanogastra. The sequence goes on along the minus strand of VWZV01008008.1, from coordinate 82,996 downwards.
AACAACCATTGGTTGAGCTCTGTGTTGAGGAACTGAATTTTGACAAATTCTGAGAGGAATCAGGGATGTTCAAACAAAAAAGCTTCTGGTATCAATCCACTGAATTCCACTAAAGTATTAAACACACAAAGGGAGAATTCAAACAAACTCTCTACACATTGATTTTATGCCTTGTGGAGGTTTGAAAATAAACATGAGTACTTTTCAAAAAGAAGTGGCTATATACTCAGTTTTGAAAAGAGGAAGATAAAAGGGAAGAAGTGGGAAGGCATTCCATTCCTGTTTATGCTCAATAACAGCCATTCTCTGAGGTCCTTTTACACTGAGTGGTTCATCCTGGAAAGGCAATATGTCGTACCTCTGTAAAATAAATCTGAATTCCAGCAGAAGGTGTTTAAATTCAGTAACTACTTGAGAACAGTAAGTATAAGCAGAATATGCATGTATTATTATATCATTTTCAGAAACAGGTAGTAAGGTTCCATGCAGTAACTGGTGACATACAAAAAAAAATTAGAAGCATGTAAGAAAGTTATTAAATTGTCAGGGTTATGTATTTTTGGCTCAAAAAAGGCTGTAAAAGCAAGGAAAAACATTTCTCTTATTTTTGATGGCTAGTTGTCAAATTATGGACAAGCCTAAATATACGATCATACCCCCCATTTTCAATACTGAGATAGTTTGCTATTAATTACTATTAATTACTTATAAAAATGGGTGAGGAAGGAAGTTTAAGAATGGATAAAGTCCTAGAATTCTTCTCATTCTCTGCCAGTGGAGAATTATAGCTCTATTTCAATACTAAAAAAGGTACTATTTCAATTATGCTGGGCCAGGTATTTCATATGAACAGAACTTGGTCATTTTACTATGGAAAAGAAATACAGGCAAGTACATGAAAAAAAAAAGGGACTTGATTTTTTTGTCTGCTTAGTCAATATGGGAAGACAAAGTTCTTATAAGAAGTGATAGGAAAACTATGCAAATCCACACATAGCCGAAAAACCAGAACCCAGCTTATCTGGAATATTGAAGAGAGTTGAGATAAGTGCCTTTAGATAGGGTTTTCTGATGGTACTTGAACTGATTGTTCATTGAAGAGCAGGATGGAGAACAGGACAATATCTACGAGCAGTGAATGTGAATGACCAACAATAAGAAAGGTCAGACTGATGATGGAGGGGGCTGCAGCAAATGCTGAGACTCATATGGGGAGTCTTCTCTAGTAAGGGACCTTCCTTGAGACAGGAAATGAATGTGAGTGTAGTGGCCAAACACAGAAGCATTGATCTTAGCAAAAATCTAGCCACTAAGTGCCTTAATTACTGCTAACTGGTTAGCAAAATATCCATGATATTTTATCCTCAGATGTCATTTCTAAGTATTTTTTGGTACTGTCTAATCAACCGACACTGATGTGTGTATCAGTGAGCAAAATTCTGCCTGTGTTCTATCACCATAACCATCGTCATCCCTATTCCCTGCCTCTGTTACAATACCTTCTTTTTTATCACACATATATCTTTGTAAACCTTATTGTCCCTTATATATAAAGGAAAATGTAGTCGCTCATTTCTCTTTTTGAACAGCTTCTTCTCTATTCTGGCAATGGCTGGTACAGAACAAAGATTCCCTTCTCACTGAGATTTTTTTTTTGCTTACCACGTTATCCACAGCTTCCCTGTTTTTCACCTTTGGTATTTTAAAAGGCAGAAACTGAACTGGGTTTGACACATTTCACTTCATCTGAGAAAAAAAAAAGAAATAGAAGGTTGAAAGCTTAAAGATGGACAAAGGGTTATGGGAATCTATGGCTTCTCTTGCAGCTACGTCTTTTGTAAGGTTTTCCTCAAAAATTAAGAGCTGTTCATTCAGTAAAATGTATAGCAGAAAAAAATACTGGAAAGTCTCTTTTGCTGCATTTAAGAAATACTATACAATGTGCTATCATTTTATAGACCTATGTGGAGGACTCTTTTGACTGCTTTGATACGTACAATTTGACAAATCTATGCGTTTATAACACTGTGTATTCAAATGGGTTGCAGAGTATAATGTAAAAAAGAAATACACTCACTTGCCAGATATAGGGTTTTCTTCTCCCATTTAAAAGTTGTTGCTTTTCTTAACCCTGTGGAGCTACTTGCTTTGAAATTGTAACAAATATAAATAAAACTTTTTCTTATCCTGATAACTTGAATTTTTTTTTTGGCATCTGACAACAGTTACTTTCCAGCAGTTTTTCTTGATATTCTGCCTTCAAATACAGAGAATGTTACCATTTTTCTCTGACTTACAAGACTTTAGGAATGTGTTTTCCCTTCCTTCCCAGGGGGCATTGTTAACGTTTAGCAACTCTATTGTCTGGTGCAGCAGAAGGAAGCTTACCACTTTGATGTGGATTCCTATTAAAGCAGTGCAGAGTATTAAACTAGTGATCCAGAGCTGCAGAGAGCTGAAAACAAACAGTGCTGTTTCAGAGAGCATTCATGAATTCAACTTCAGGAAATAAATACCCAAAAAACCAACTCATGGCTAAAGCATAAAATAGCAGTGTTAAATTTTACATTTTGATGGGTAACTTAAAAATTAGTGATATGTATGGCAGCATTACTGAGTGCATACTATCCTTATAATTCAACTGTGATTCACCTGGTGAAAAATAATCTTATTTTTAATAAATGTCACCTAAATTATCTTCAGTTTAAATTTGAAAGAGAAAGATAAGTTCATTGGACATTTCATTTTGCATGTAATTAATCTTTTTCTACTGAAATTGTTTGAGCAAATCACATTTCAAAATTTTCTGCTTGTATTTGGCAGCTGAATCCAGATTCTCTGGGATGAAACTGGTTGCTCTAGTTTGCTCTCATGTGTGGATGAAAAGTTAAATCACACCCAGTTACCACCTACTTTGGCGCAATTGTAAATGAAGAAAAAGACAGAATTAGCATAACTACAAACTAGGAATTAAATGAATTATTTCTGTAAAGATACATCTTGGCACAATCATGTTATTATGTATTGCTTGGACTCAGTAGTAAGGCTTAAATTCTGAAGATGCATATACTGCAGCCAGGAAAACACCCAAATTTCTATATAGAGTGTAGGAACCTGGTTCTAAAAACCTTCTCTGGAAACATGCAGATGTTAGATATGAAACCTGGCTTAATGGGGTCAGGCCCAGGGAGGCCAGGCACCAGTGGTGTACCACAGGAATTGGGACTGGGGCCATGCTGTATGACATCTTCGTCAGCAATGTGGAGGATGAAACAGCATGAGGCCTCAGCAAGTTAGCATATAAAACAAATCTGGGATGAGTGGATGATACAGCAGAAAGCTGTGCTGTCATCTGGAGGGACCTCAACAGAACTGGGCAGGCAGGAACCTTTTGAAGTTCAACAGAGAGGACTGCAAATTTCTGCATCTGTGGAAGAATATGTGCCCTTGCGCGTTGGGGCTCGAAAGCAGCTCTGCAGAGAAGGAATTTGGGATCATGGTGGACAACAAGCTGTCTGTGAGCCAGCACTGCATAGTCATGGCAAAGAAAACCAACAGCATCCTGGGCTGCATTAGTAGGAGTGTTGCCAGCTGGTCAGTGGTGATCCTTCCTTTCTACTCAGCACTGGTGAGGAAACATGCCAAGCTCTGGTTCCTGTTCTGGTCTCCTTGGTACAAGAGAGGCATGGATATGCTGGAGAGAATCTAGCAAAGTGCCACAAAGATGATGAAAGGACTGGAGCATCTCTAGTGAGGAAAAGCTGAGGAAGATGGAACTGTTTAGCCTAGACAAGGGAAGGCTCAAGGATATTATCAATGTGCAAAATAACTGATATAAGACAATGTAAGAGAGAAAGCCAGGCTCTTCTCAGTAACAGGACAAGAAGCAATGGACAAAATTAAGAAACATGAAATTCCATCTGAACAGAAGAAATGAGTGAGTCTGGCCAAACACTGGAGCAGTTTGCCCAGACACAATGTGGAGACAGTCAGAAGCTGTCTGGACATGGTTTACTTGGTCTGGACCTTCTTTACTTAACTCTGCTTAAGCAGAGGGGTTGAACTAAATAATCTCAAGAGGTCCATTCAATCCTAAAATGCTCCCCTCCCTGTGATTCCTTGTGATTCGATAGCATATTAAGGATTTTGCATGGCAGCATTCATTCAGAGCTTTGGATCAATAAAAACATTTGCTTCAAAACTCAATTTTATGTTATATTTCTGGACACTTTTCTTCACATTCTCGGTTGACGTACTGTAGGTTTTACCAGACAATGGAATGGAACCCATTGATAGAGACTCAAAGAAAAAGCCAACACTAGATGTCTGAAACTGTGTCTCATGCCAGGGACAACAGACATTAGTTTTCTGAATTAATATACCTCAGGGCTGAGCTAGTGCTGGGTTATGCCCTTAGCCATAGGCATAAACCCTGTGAACAAGCTGCAGATATGGTATTTCTGGCTGGGAAAGCAACAATTGAAATCAACATTAGAGATCATATCCCATCTTTTGGCTGCTTAAGATCATACACATCTGTCAGTATGGCACTATGCCTGTTAGCAGTGCTGTATACCAATTTTTTGGGTCTTGGGATAAACTGGAGATACATTTTCGTGGGCAGCTTGAGCATGAGACTAAAATATAATCTCTTCTGCAGGGGTCATTGCTTGGATGATGTTATCAAGATGTCAATGCCTGCCTCTTGGGATTTTTACTTACTGACATAAATGCCAAAGATGTTATAGACAAGTAGTCAAAACTAAAAAAGATTTTAGGAGCAGTAGGAAAGACAGTTTGCATTTTGTGGACAGTGGGAAAAATTTTACAAGAGCGCAAGAAATACAAAACACAAGTTTTGGGGTCCAGGAATATTCATAATATTTTCTTCAGAAGCTAAATGCATAGGCTCTACTTTTATGAAAGGAATTCAATACATTATTTCAGCTACATGTATTCCACACCATCTCCCAATGACATTTTGTGCAGCTGAGAACTTAGGCTGCAGTGCATTGAGTCATATCAAGCTGTGATTGTTAAAAAATATTTTGCTGGTTAACATCTTTGTTATCTCTTTATACAGATTAATTTCAATCTGCTCATGAACTGCTTGCTATCAATAGTATTCCTGTAGTGTGGAGTGTCCTTTAGAAGAAGGAGTTTTGCTTTTGCTTCTTGGTATCAGCTCTGCTACAGGAAGGAAATTATGTTCCTAAGATGTTTTACTAGAGATGAATTTGAAGTTTGGCATGAGTTTAAGTGTTTTGTTGAACTGAACGCTGTGAGTATAATCTTCATAAATTGCTTGCATTAATCAAAAAGTGCTAATTAGTAGCTAAGCTTCATTTTTGGAAAAGACTGCATTTATTTATTAAGTCAAATAAAAAACCTCTTCCCTCTGAGTGGCCCATGTAAAGAGGATTGCAGATCACAGCCCAAATATTGAGAGGAACTAAAAGCTTCTTAATAACAGTTTCCAACAAGTAGATCTCACTAGGAGGAGGTGGAGCTGCCGAATACTCCATTATGTGTTGATATCTGTGGAGAAGCAGGACAAAACAGCTTTTGAACCAGCAGCATAAATGTTGAACTTCATGGAGCATTGTTTCTTCTTTGCTTTTTTTTTTAAATTTTCTTTTTCACACTATGGGGCTGTATTTAAGTGCCTCAGTCCCTCAGTCCTTGTGCATCACGATTAAATGGATCATACCCATTTGAGCCAATGAATAAAACTGAGGTTATCCTGTTGTCTGGGACCACTGGAAAGAACAGACTTTATTTTACTTGGGTCTGTGGGCATGCCAGCTCCATGGAAGCAGCTGCCAGCATGTTCTGCAAGGCTGAGACTACAGTATACATGTCTGCAGCTCTTCCATGCATAAAACAGCCCTGCATATATGGAGCTGGAGGAACAATAAGAAAGCACTAGAGGTGCTTCCAATGTTTGAATGGATTTGCATCAAAAGGTTAAATGTAGATGACTGACAGTGAACTGTAACCATGGAGATGCCTACCAGTTTTTGAATTAAAAAAAGAAAAAAGGAAAAAAAAGTATTTCTCTTTTAGGAAAATTGCTGCAGTGACCATCTACTGGAACCAATCCATCTTCCTGTCCTGTGCATGTGTGTATTCCTGTATTCTCCATAGGTGGTGCACGAGCAGCTTGCACACACAGCCTCTGACCCTTTGTTTAGTTGAGCCCTTGTCAGTGTGGCTGGCTTCCACAGTGATCACTGATGAAGAACAGGAGCACAGATAGTTCCATATGTGAATGGTGACATGATACAGTTGTGTCAGCAACATGGAATTTCAGCTGAGGAATGGGTTTAGTCCTACTTCTTCAGTAATCCCAGACTCCTCATGTCCTGTTTACATAGATCCAAGTAGTTGCAGCTTCACGCTGATTGATGAGTTTTGTCAGGGGACATCTGGAAATTGGAGAGAGGCTGCAATACTGTAATAAGAATTCAGGTATTGTCATGAGAGACACCATCAGCCCACCTCAGGAAAACTGTGCCTGAAGAAGAATGAAATATTATTTAATTTTCATTGCAAGAGGAGGTATCTGTCTGCTTGTCCATGTACCTGCAGGTTGCTCTTGCACTGTCCTGGTGAACAGTGAGAAATTCTTCATATATCCAATACTTGAATTCTCACATCCACCCTCTCTGTTCTCCAGTGCAAAAATATTCTTATTCCCGTTTTATAGATATGAAAGCTGCCCCTTACACTGGAAAGCAAAATTTGCAGTAAGGGTTTAATTCTTGCACAATTTAATCTCTTCAGGGAGTCCAGCATTTACGATCTAAGCTGAGCAGTCCACTCAGATAAGTACTGATCTCCTAGAAATTTTTGTAATGAAATGAGTGGAGAGAGAAATACAATTTCTGTCTGCATTGTTCATGACATTGCCACTCAAACAATTATTGAACTTTTCAACTTCAGACTTACCAACAGATTTAAGGGGAAAAAAATCTCCCAGAAATTTTATGAGATCTTTATTCTTCCTGCCAGAATGCGACTATTGAGTACATAAAAGTAATCTTCCGCCTGTAGTTTTTGATAACCTTAATTTTTTTGTCATTTATAACTCTTTGAGATGCAAATTTACTTCTTATGAAGAAACTTCTACTGTCTTGGACAGGAATTTTCCCAAAATAAAACTATATTTCCCCACTGACCTTGACCAACACAAATTTTCTTTAGAAACAGTTGAGCATGTTCTTTTAATATAAAAAAAAAAGAAATCTAAGAAGGACAGTGTTTGAACATATGATATCTGAAACAGTTTTGTGAATAGCAAACAATCACTTGAAAAGGAAAAAATATTTTAAAACTAATGATGATGATAAAGGAGATAGAGTTTTAATCATGAGATTAAAAGTTGTTTTATTTATGCTCTTTTAAGATCATGCAGTTCAGTTAAAACATTCTAAACAGTGACATAGCAATAATTTAACAATGCAAATATGTTGGGGCTTTTTGTTTATGATTTTATCATAAAGACTGTGTTTTTTTACATCAGTGACTGATTATTTTCTGGTTTACTTAGTGAAGTTTTCTGCTTAGTGTCTTTAGAGCATGGGTTGTAAAATATTGTAAAATTTAAGTGAGACTAGGTCAGCCTTCAGCTGTTGTATACATCAGTGGCACAAACAGAACAAAAATTTAAAAATCAAACCACATTTCCAAAGAAATGCTGGAGAGGTTTCTGTGGAAGTTGGCAGACACATAAAGGCATTATTCTGCAGATATTATTGTTGATAGGTTTGATATACAGCATGGTTTGTCTGAGCCAATGGGATATTGTCCTCTTAACAAATCTCATCATGCCAGCAGTGTTGCTTCTATAGGGTGGCTTATCAGCTCCAACCAGAGTCTGCTACACTTGCACTTGCCTTCATAGCCTGAGAGGAAAATAAATTGTTCCCAAGCAGTTAATAAGAAAGAATTATTGTGAGTGAGATGCATGACATTATGAGAAAGCACGGTGTTTTACTGACTAAATGTTTCTTTGCAACCACCTCCATCTTCCCTCACTTGGCAACATTCCCTCTTCTCTCCCCCTCCCTCCTAACAAAACAAAACCAAAAAACCACCTCAGGTTTAGTGTAAATGAAATGAACATTTCATTTTCAGAACAGAGGCTCTTTAAACACTGTTACTGATGTGCCATTCTATTTCAAGAACTGTAGTTACGATATTTCTCCTCTGCATTTTAATATAGACATTGGAGTGAGCTGGAGAAATATTCCAATATTGCCACTGTTATGGCAACATGCATCTTCATTTTTGCTATCTATGTAGCTAAAAATGAACATACACAAATATATTACATAGTATGCAAATATTAGATCTGAATACAACTCTCTTTTCTGTGTGTTCATAGAGCCACTCCTGGAAAATTAAAGATTTATGGTAATGAATGTAAGCAGCTTATGGGCCAAATGCTTCTTACCTTACATATGTAAGTGCATCCATTTGAATTAATGGATCCACGCAGGTTATAACAATGAGTGACATTTGGTCTTTTTGTGAATTCCTCACAACCATTGTCTGGGAATCAAAAACAAGGGGTTTTTGGTAAACTGTAAGTTTATATGGAGGCTGATAAATACAAAGGGAAATGTAGGCATGTTGTTGTACAGCTTTATTGTCTTTTATTGTGCTATATACCTAATGTCTTGCTTAGCCAAGTAATTAAGCAGCTCTTTAGTTTTATACCCCTGGTAAAATCCCATTTTGAGTAAGGAGAAATGCAAGCTATTTTCTTAACTGTGACTTTATACAGAGCAAATATGGAAATCAGCTGTCATATTTTTAATTTCATTTATACAATTCTGATTGTTCACAATTCAGCCATCTGCCATTTCTTATCCCAGTGCTGGCTGGCATGTCAGTGCAGGGTGTCTCAGAAAGAGCTGAGAATTCTTATGCAGAAACCACCATATGAGGCAATTGTTCAATATCTTTTTTGCTTTGAAATGGAAAGTGACTGTGAAGATCAAAGTACAAGAGAAAAACACTGATAAATACAATACTATTACAACTCCAAGATGTTCTGGACTTCCTTAGTACCTGTAATCTTGGACCTCAAAACATTTTGAGATATTATTTAAACCTTTTGACATGTTTGTAGATAGACTTTTTTAGGTTTATAAATAGCTAAAATTAGAGGCAAAATTGATCACCTAGTCTGTCATAGGCACCAAATGACACAATTGCCCAGGGTAAGAGGGGACTGACTGAGAAAGTACTACCATGCATATTTTTGAGACCACATAGTTAGCTTTTAAGATAACTGGAAATTGAACTTGTACCCTTCCTGGCAGTATCCCACATCCTTTCTCCTGGCTTTTGTTCTGTTTAGATTTAGACCCTGTCAAACTCATGATGGAAATTGTAAAGATCATGAATTTAAACAGATTTAATTGTTTTAATTCAATTCTTTATAGAATTTCTCAGGGGTTTTTTTCCCAATCAGTTTGTTAAGCCAATATGAAAATTTCAATCTTAGGATACATGTAATTTCACTACAAAATTTTGATAACCTATAGGCAAGTTTTGTAACTTCTTTCAAATTCAGCTCAGCAAAAGCTTTCCCTGACATCAATTTAGCAGTACAAGAAAATTCAGGCCCCTTTTCCACTTAAGCATCTCACATATGTATAGGATGTGTATGTGTAATATTGAAGCATTACACCAAACACACTCAAGTTCACATACCTTTCTTAGGACTCTAGTTGAATCTTATCTCCTCTCACTACATGTAAGGAAAGAAATGATTAGGTGTCTGAGATTTGCAGAAACAGTAATCATACAATGCATCAAATCTGCATGTGTTGGCAAAAATAGTCACTACAAAATGTATTATGCGAACAACTGGTCGATTTGATTAATTCCTATTCTAAACAGAAAAAGAGTAGGAAGATTTATTTCTTTTTATTATTCTGCACTACTGAAGCAAGTAGGAAGAGAAGGGGATAAAGGATAAATTGGATTCAAATTGAGATTGAGACAAGCAACATTCAGAAATTCATATCCATGCTCTTCTCCCTGAGCTTCACAACTAATTGCTTTGAATTTTTTCCCTTGTTCTTATCTAGGCCATCCTCCATATGGCTCCATATGCCTGAGTTTTTTCACCTTGAATTAGTTCTTTGTGTTTTCTCTCCTCCTAACCATAGCCTTTCTTAAAACTCATATCTGAGAGCCTTAGACTTATCTTCCTTTTGCTAATAAAGCACTCTTCCTTCTGTTAATAAAGAAAATATTTTAAAAAAAAGTCTTCAAAACACCATCTAAGTAAATTTTTGGCTAAAATGCCTGCTCAGTTCTAATGTAGAAACCCTAGTCAGTATACATCAGCATACCTCTAATGAATTCAGCTCCATGCTGATTCTTTAGTATTGCCATGTCCAGTTCAGAAGTTTGAAACAAAATTCACGGAGTAATTAGAAAATCAATGTCTTTCTGAGACTATTTTCATGCAGAGAAACATCTGGGCCCCTAAAAGAGAGTCACAGGGTTAAAAACAGGTGGGAAAAAATATCCAGTTTTTTTACTACGTTGAAGGAGAGCAACATCCCCATAGGAGGTTTTTGCAAAAGGAAAAAAGTAATTTCCTAAAATGGCTTAGAAGCAATCAACCTCAAATAGATAAAAAGAGAACTTGAAAGTGAGAAAGAAGGAAGATGAGAGGACAGGTAGTGCTGTAAGAGGGCTTCATCTCCAGCCAGTGAGAGGAGCTGGGGAATGACTGTGGAGTCCCCATGGTCTCTCTCTGTTTCCACATTCTTGTTCTTGATATGAAGGGCATGTGCACGTGTGTGCTTGTGCCTGTCCATGTGTCTGCAGACACTCATGGAACACAGCTCCTCTGCTCACACACAAAGGGTAATAATGGTAAATAGGGAAAATGGAAGTGAAAACAACTCATAAAGGACTGGATACAGTTCTTTTAGTCATACTTTAAGGCAAAAGAGCTAGCTTCTTGTTAAACTGTATGATAATCCCTTGTCCTAGGATACTAACTGCATTCAGCAGACTGTGCTAAAAGTATACCTGGTAGAACCTGCAAGACTAGTAGGCAGACTTTTTCTTTATATGTTATTCTTGGACTGGAACTATGTGACAACATAACTTTGATGTTCATGGGAATACAGTTTTTTGTCTAATTAAGTTAATCCAAACTTCCCCGAGACGGAAAGATGCATTGTACCAAGCAGAGAATACAAAATTCAAACCTTCATTTGAATGCTGAAGAACCAAACCCAAATGAAAAAACACTCCAATTTAAGTCCCTTGCATGTTTAGACCTACTTTATTAAAGTCTTGACTGTATTGTCTTATCTGGGTTTAGTGCCAATGATAGTTAAGCTTAAAATTAAACATGTACAAAATCACTTGAACATGTTAAACAGATAGCACAAGATACAGGTGCAGCTAATGAAAGTATATTCATTCCAGTGCAGTGAATCTGCATTTCAAGTCTATAGGGCTGTCCAGTAAGAGGCTGAACTGCAGGATGCATCTAGTGTAAGAGGACAGGGCTTTCTTCCATTCTCTGCTAGATGAGGGGATCCTGTGAGAGAAGTCTCAAAACTGATTCTAGCTTCCTGAAATGATAAGTCCCCATCAAAACACAGACCAATGCATACATGCATACAATTAGGTAAATTTTTATCAGGCAGTATCAAGAAAAGTTTCACACTAAAAGCTGTTTAAGGGAAAGAAAATTACCTAAGTATTTCCTGATTATAGCTGCTAGCCTATATAAAGGCTCAGATCTACTATGTAAATCTACTTAATAAATCTGCTGTTTAATAGTACCTAACCCCAAGTTCATGTCTTCCACTATCAAGAAATGTGGGTTGTCAAAAAAATTACTCTATGATTTAGAGCTTCAAGTCTAAGACCAACTTATTCAAACTAAAGTCTATCTTTGTAGCATGCAGTTTTAAAGCAAAAGGAGCTCTATGAATATTGCAAAACAAGTATACAATATTTAATAAAGCAGCATTAAAACCAATTTGAAAGATGTTTCAGACACTTTCTTCCCATTTCTTGAAAGTGTGTAGAGCAGCATAAACTATTAATACCACTCATCAGGTGCTTGACATCTCCCTACAAGGCCACAGAAATGAAAACCAGGGAATTTGCCTCGTCTTATTTAGTATAATATTGGTCTAACCCACTGACAAAAGCAATGAGCTAACATTGCTTGTTCTAACACAATAGGAGATTCTACCCCATTAAAACACATATATAACATCTTCAAGATGTATCAGAATGAATCCCGCTAGCAGCCAGCTCTAGCATTCACTTCGTCAGTGTAGAGTTGGTATTCAATGGTAAGTTTGTAGCTGCAAAACTGCTGTTTTTATCCTTGCTTTTTCTAGACCTTTAAATCTCAAAGCACCAGCTTATCTGCTGGATTTGGCACAAAGTTTAGCTGTATTTACTTATATTCTCTTCTTACCACTGCACAGCTCTGGTTCATATACAGGCAACTGTCCATCTCATGTTTTGAATAAGGCTTAGGTCCCACGGAAAAATAGTATGTGGTTACCCAGTTTAAGGCTGTGTAATAACACATGTTCTCTGTTATCTCTATAGGAAAATTCAAAATTAACTTTCCAAATTAAGGCACAAGTAATATTTCTACACACTTTTTCAGCCTACAAAGTGTCCTCCTGCTGAGGTAGGCACTGACATTAACCTCGCTAAGCCTTAAGTCTATAGCACATGCAGTCTGAGTTAACAAAACTAAGAAAAATTTAGTTTTGCCATTTCTTAATTTTCAATCAGAATACTCTTCCATGCTCCTTTTTTAATAGGAATTTCCTTTTAATCTGTTGCAGTGACTGCATCTGTCAGTTGCCCTTGACAATGGAGCCTGGTGTCCAGCTGTGCAGTTGCATTGAGAATGGCTGGATGCTGCTTTACACCAGCTACAACCTCGGTCTCCTTCTGCCAGCTAGGACTGGACTCATGTATTTGTCCTGGCCTGCCCTCCTTACTTCATAGTATCCCTGGTTCAAAACACCAATGTACCATGTCAAAACCTGAAGCAAAAAAGTTTAATCATAACCACTTTGGCTCACTAGAAATGTACATCTGTAGCCTTCACAGATTGTTCAATGCAAAGCCTATAGCACATGAGTAAGATTTTTTTCAACTTTTCCCTGTAGACAATAATCACATATTATCTTTGCTTAGACTCCTTGTTTATCTTAGGCCATGATCATTAAAAAAAGTTGGTAAAATATGAAAGGATGAAGAGAAAAATAAGAATCAAAAGCAAAAGAAAGGGTAAATAAAAAGAAGAGGACCTAGAAGAGCTTGGTCATATCAAGAGCAAGGCGAGAAAAAAGGCAAAAAGAGGAGAGGAATGAGAAAACACAACAATTCATTCTGCTATTGGGTTTTTTGCATGAAGGAACAATATATAAAGCTCAAGAGTGAATATGTTTTAAATATTATGAAATTAATGTCAGAATATTGATTTATGTATTTAGTACAATGTTATCTTACCCTGGGAGTTGCAAATGTAGAGTGATTATTAGCTAGGTTTCTGTTTTTCTTGGGTAGGTATCTTTTCTATTATTACTCTGTTCCACTATATGATCACATTTTTTGCATAATTTAGATCTGATATATGCAAGTGCCTCCATTTTGAACAGACCATATGGAGAGCTCCATGAGTGCCCAGGGAACCAGAAGTATGCAATGATTAACCGTGGTTTCTGTTATTTGTTAAGCAGATGAAAAGAGCTGTGAAATAAAAGGCATTTCATGATGGTTTCTATGTCCTTGTACTGTCCTTTGTTTGGTTGTGCTGCACTAGGGGGGGAAAAAGAGGCAAGTTTTAATATAGCAAAGGAAATTACATAGCCATTCACAAGTTCCAAAGCCAGAAACAAAGGAAAAGAGGACACGGGAAGAAAAGGCAAGGATCTATATAATAGGTCAGTGATGATGAAGTAAAGGAGAAAATCTAGATTGCACACATATATATTTTCTGGGTCTGTCTTTCACTGGCTCTAAATTATAAAGAGACAGATAAAGGAAGAAAAAATATTCAAAAGACATGAAACATAATTTCAGATTTTAAAGAGAAAAAGCAATGAAACTAAGACCACCTCTGAGACCTCTGAAACTTGTTAACCTCTATTTAGTTAAGATTTTATATAAGACAATTTTACTAATTTTGTCTTTCAAAAGAGAGAAATACAGCATAGTAAGGTGTCACAGCACACTCCACGACACAGTCCATATTTAAGACAGTCACGATACATAATAACCTAGAGTAACACCGTACCTTGTCAGAAGACTTCAGGCTGTCTGCTCAGATAGAGGAACATAGTGAGCCTCCACCAGCTGCAAGCCCCTGCTAGCATCTGTCTCCCCTGCTTCTCAAGCCCAACCTTTTTACCCCTTATAGTTAATGCACTGCACCTGTGTGCTCTTCATTACATTCTATGCTCTTCATCTGTTTTCCCCAGCTGAGGCCCATTGGGGATGAGGCTGGATCACAGCCCCATTCCCAAGTATCATAAACCGGGTACCTACAATCAGGTTTTTACTTCACATAACGTAATTTAAGTATAAATTTATATGTCTACATATTGGCATATGTAGCAGGTATTTTAAATTGGAATATTAATGTGGCAACAGAAAGTTTAGCATTAGGTAATTTCCAGATGATCCATGGGTCATATTTGTCTTTACATGATGCATCACAAAGGATGAACAGAATTAAATATATTTGGTGCAGAAAAGATGAATTTTCACTTTTGGATGTGGTTAGGGCACCATATTATGTTACCTGCATGTTAACTATGTAGTGTGTTGCTGCTAATCTGATACAGAGACTTTGGCTGATGCTTTCAAAACAGGAGATATCAATCTCTCATTAAAAGTAGAAAATATAGAAATCAGTACCAAATGAGAAAAAGAAACTGAGTGAGTAGGGTAAATTAAATTTTTCAGGTTAATTTACAAGTTGAAGAGAAAAGAGAAAATAGAACTGAAGACATGTAGACATTAATTGTTTGATGATACGAGATAAAAGGAGAAATTATTCTGATTTTTTTGGCAGACAGGAAAGAAAAATAAAGCTCAATGATCATTTTTAGCAGAATGAGAGAGTAAGTATCTGTTGTCCTAGAGTTAGCCCTTGTTCTGACATTTTATTTTGTAGTAATAGTCATTAAAGAGTTGAATATTGGAATAGATGAGACAATAGCATTTAGCTTCATTGAGACTTCAAAATCTTGACAGAAAGATTTGAGCCTGATGCAATTCGTGAGGGTTAACTTGAAATAAACTTGTCCAGTAATGAAAATTGTGCATTAATTTTTACTCTCTTTTTTTAAGAAATATTTTTACCAAAAGCATTACTACTATTGCATTTTAGCATAGGTGTTACCTCCCATGAGGCGTGTTTCCCTTGAATATTTCCATGGGCTTGAAACCTCTGAGTATTTTGCTGCCCTTCTGTGAAGCTTCCAGCTTTAGTTTTTTTAAAGGATCTAGATGCCTACACTAGAGTAATTTAATGCAAGTGCAAAAGCAGAATCCCACTGTCCAGAGAACCTTCTAATCTAACCAATTGCTTGGTGAGATTTGGGGATGATGTGAGATGTAAAGGTATTAAACAAAGGTTTTAGAAACACAGTTTTGGCACATGGTGGAAGAATTGCATGTTATGACTATTTTTGATGCCAAAGACGTCTTTTTCCATTACTTGTTTCAGTAATTATAAAAAAATTCATCCAGTGTCTCTTGCTACATTGCATCTGACAGACTTGATTGTCCAGCTTTAGATATTTAAGCATGATAGAACAGAATAATAGAATCATAGGATCATTTAGTTTGGAAAAGATCTCTCATCATTTACCAAGCACTGACACAGCCACCACTAAACCATGTCTCTAAGTGCTACAGCTGCACTTTAAAAAAAATCCTAGAGGGACAGTGACTCAACCTTTCCTCAGGAATTCTGTTCCAATGACTAACAAACCTTTCTTTGAAGAAATTTTTCTTAGTGATAAGGAAATGACAGCAAAAGGAAAGAGATTTTATGTTCGACAGCTGTACTAGACTTGTTTGTTATAATTTTTATGGAAATTTTTAAGACTGCTATTTCTTTCTGTATGTGAGATCACTGTGCATCATGTTCTAGTTGACCTAAATACGTAACTACACAGCATATATCAAAAAGAATGGAAATTGCTCCTCTCAGGAACTGGTTATAGATCTTGAGAATTTTAACTGTAACAGAGACAAAAGAAGAAAGAAGAGATCCATAAATGCTGACAGAGAAAGGAAGAATGCCACAATTCATCATGTATGACATAAACGCTAACTTTGCCAGTACTGGGAGAGAAATCTTTATTTCCTTCCAAAGCCCAACACTTACATTCTTTCAAGTCAATACTATGTGTAGAATCTATGATACTTTGACAAGTGCTCAACAGCTTGTTCTAAAAACTTGTTGTTTGAGAGATTTTATGATAAGAATTATAAGTTTAAGAATAATTCTGTCAATCAAGTGTCATAATATGGCTTATAATCTTGTGGTTTTTAATTGGTATTACTTTGTGGATTTTTAGACTGCAACCATATTTTGTTGAGCCATTGAGGGTAATAGAAGGAAATAAAATTTATTTTCCAGTCAAAATTAAAGTATCACAAATGGTTTGAATTGGAAAGGACTCTAAAGATCCAGTTCCAAGCCCCTTGCCATAGACAGAGAACCTTGCACTCAACCAGGTTGCTCAGAGCTCCATTTAGCCTAGTCTTGAGCACTTCCAGGGGTGGGGCCTCCACTACTTCTCTGTGCAACCTGTTTTGGTGCCTCACCACCCTTGTAGCAAATAGCTTCTTCCTAATATCTAATCTAGGCATACTCTCAGTTTGAAGCCATCCTCCCTTGTCTTGTCACTATATGCCCTTGTGAAAAGTGCCTCTCCAGCTTTCTTGTAAGTCCCCTTAAAGTTCTGGAAAGCTTCTCTAAGGTGTCTCCAAACCCTTCTCTAGTCCAGGATGAAAACTGCTCCAGAACTCTAAGCCTTTCCCTTATAGGAGACATCTTCAGACCCGTGATCAGCTTACTGACTCTTCTCTGCACTCAATCCAAGTGGTCCATGTCTTCCTTTGTTGTGGGCCCCTGAGCTGGAGGCAGTACTCCAGAAGCAGTCGCACAAGAGCAGAGCAAAGGGAGAAGAATCACCTTCCCTGGCCTGCTGCTTTTGGTGCAGCCCAGGGTGCAGCTGGCTTTCTGGGCTGTGACAGCACATCGACGAGTCATGTTGAGCTTTTCATCCACGAACAAAGGCCTTCTACAGGGTCTTCTCCCCAGGGATAGTCTCAATCCTCTCTCTGTCCAGCCTGTACTTGTGCCAAGTCAGCTGCAGGACCTTGCACTTGGCCTTGTTGAACTTTGTGAGGTTCCCACAGGCTCACCACCCAAGCCTGTCAACGTCTGTTTAGATGGCATCCCTTCCCTCTAGTTTGTCATCAGCACTGTGCAGCTTCATGTTGTTGATTCCACTGTCTGTATCACAAACAAAATTGTAAAAATGTGCCAGTCCCAATGCTGGCCACCGAGGAGCACCACTCATCGAAATCTTTTTAACTGCTTTGAATGGAAATGATGGAAGCATATCTAGGGCACCTATGCAGATAAGAATTTTCTGAGACCATTGTTATTCCTTTTATCCAACTCTTTAAACTTTAGACTTAGTTATGGACAGATGATCATGACTGATTCTTCAGTATTTATTTTAGGTAGCTACTTTAGGAGTCTTATAAATAGAAAAGCCTACATTTGGTCTGTTGAACCCTGCCTAGAGTGAGTGCAAACATACTTTATAAAACAAGAGGCTAAGATACAATAGAAGACATGGTTATTTCTAAGAACTTATAATTTTCTCTAGCTGAATGACCAGCCAAATATCCAGTATCCAAATCCTGAGAAATGTATCTTAAGAAAATTTGCTTTTCCCTATGGTCACCTTTTAGAAAGGAAGAGGGAAGAACTGTTGGAAAGAGTAGATAAATAATCTCTATTTGAAATGTTCTGTATACTATGAAATGCAATAATACCAAAAGTATATATTAAAGTTATAGGTAGTTATACTAAGAGTCTAGTTTTACCCCTCCTCCTTGAGAAAAAACTCTCCCTTATAAACCTCAATAAAGCATTTGGAAATGGTCTTTAAAAATATTTGACAAAGAATCTCAGGCCTTCATTCTTCAAAGGCCTGATGAACACACATATTACACCTGCTTTCAGGAGAGATAAAACATACAAATCTGACCTTATACTCTAAAAGGTGTAAAAGGGGTGCACGACAAAGTTTCAGGTTCCATTGAGGCGTACATATTCATAACATATTGTGTCTAACTGAAAGCCTGATGGTAATTTAAAAAATTAAAATCTTAGCTTTGAATGGATTGTGAGTCTTTACCACGTGAGACTAAAAGTAATAATAAAACTGCTGTATATGCAGAAACTGATCACTGATTCAAGCACCAAATTGCTGGTTCTCAGACTATCCCATAAGAGCATTGAAATGCTAAAAGGTGATATTTGTTAGCAAATTAATCCTTTCAAGACCCTAAATGAATCTTGTTTCTTCAGTTCTATTCTTAAAAATACAAAGAGAGACTTCTGTTTTCTCTGAACTGGAATTCAACTTTTATTATTCCTATCATTGCTGTATTCTCACTCTCACTCTCATCTACTATCTCTTTTGTATGTTTTACTCATTTCAGCTCTACAGGAAACAGAAAAACAATACCTGCAACAAGACAATGAAGAAGAGAGAAAAAAAATCCCAACACACAATTTCAGGACACAGAAAAATGTCTACCATGACATGACAGAGAAAATATTGCATTTTTTTCAAAAAGAGCACTAGGATCCTTTTTTCTACAGATGAAGTATGAACAAGTTGAAGTGAGCATTTTATGAACATCATTGCAAGTGCTACCAACTTTTGATCTGTTTTAAGTGAGGATTTGTGGAGAGATGTTAGTTGACTACAGTAAAGAGAGCAAAAATGCGAAAAACTGGAATCAGCTCATTCCATGGAGCATCCCATAGGTACTGGAGTATAAGGTCACACTTGTATACTTTCTTCCTCAAAGTTCTTAAAGAAAGAAGCATGCAGCTCTTTTAAAACTTAATTTTCTGTTCTTATGTATGCAGCATTTGATGTTGTTCCTTTGTGCAAATGATATGATAATGTTTCTACCTTTGGGATACAAGCTTCTAATAGCTGAAGGGAAATACAGTCTCTCAAAGGAACTGATGCAAAATCAGTTTGGGTGTAAACAGACTCAACCAATTATTTTCAATGGAGTTGTATGAATTTTGAGCTAAATTAAACCTATGATTGGTCCAATACTATAATCATCAGGCAAAATTCCCATTTTTATAATCAAAGTTTGTAGGATGTAACTATAAAAAAAGATAACTCAGAAAGCTGCATGTCCTATTTGTCTTTCAAAGGCAAACTGTGAGCATTTTTCCCTTTGATCGCAAGGTCAAAAAGTATTTTTGCCACCTGACACAACATGAAAATACAAATAATGAACCAAATCTGTAACTGGTGAAAGTAAGTACAAATTCAATTATGCCATATCTGAATTTAGCCTCCTCATCTTTTGACTGGAATTATTAGTGGTGACATAATTAATTTTCTTCCCCCCCAGCATTAATGTGAAAAGAAAGCAGATATAAAACAAAATAACCAGTCCTCTTAGCTACAGTCTCAGGCTTTATACATATGACACTTCATCCATGTTATTTAACTACTGAGTGCAGCAATATATATGATCTTTTTGCCTATGGAAGCAACTGCATTATTCTGGTCTAATAGACTGCACCATCTTTTCAAGTTAAGAACCTTTCTGTAGTAGTGCTGTTAATACTCATGATTTTATTCCAGCTCTCAAGGTTTTCCTTATCTTTTTTTTTGGAACCTCCAGCTTCCAAAGATGAGAGGCTATGTAGAAATTCCTTTTATTTTTTTTTTTGCTTTCAAACTAAAATTCTTGTCCTCTGAGTTATGATAAAGTGTGCGAAAATAGGACCTTAGTGAACTTCAAAATAAATAAGAAGAGATAAAATATTTTAAAAATCTATTTTAAAATACTTTTATTTTTTAAAGCCAATTTCATTTCTTATTAAAACCACACTTGAGATTTTTTTTGAAGACTTGAAATTGGTGGACTTCTATCTCCCCACAGCTGCCAGGTTGAAATTCTTTCCTTACCCATGACTGGCAGATACTGAGAGAGCAGAAAAGGAGTATGCAGTCTCCCAGTTGGCTTTCTGTGAATTATTTATAGATGACAGAAACATTAGAGAAGTCCAGACAGCTGGACCGTGTGTAAGACTTCCAGTGAATGATTTCATTTAGAATGTTGTTTCAGGGAGATAATGTAATTAATGTAGTTGGGAGATGAGAAATCTCACACACTGCATCTGGAAGTTTCTCCTCAGGAAATCCTTGTACTCGCTGTTTCTGTCAAGCAGGGTAATGTGCCTATAAAACGCTTTTGACAGAAAACACATTACTGCATCAGCAGAACCAGAAAACGACAAAACATACACAATGTGGAATAGCAAATGTCAGTGTCTTTCCACCAAGCAAACACACTCATGTAAGCAAAAAAACCTAAATCAGCTGGAATCTTGTAAAGAGAATGGAAGATACCACCTTAGGTGAGATGTTCCACTGGTTCTCTTACTAGGTAAACAAAACACTTAGAACAAGTGAGGAATATCATTATTAGCATGGTTAGAACCCTTTTTGCACAGAAAATGACAGAAAGCCACTGAACTAGGTAGTAGTTTTAGCTTTTAATTTTTTTTTTTTAATTTTGTTTTATTTTGCCATTGAAGCTGGGAGGAAGCAAATAAATCTGAGGGTAAGTATACACATTTTAAGATCATTTAAATGGTAAATTTATAAATCTGAGTGTTCAAAAGGCTCCAGAGAAAATAATCTGTATTTAACTCTTATTTTGGCTATTGACTTTCCTGCCTTTCAAATCACATTTTCAAACTTTTACTATTAGCCAGGAATCTAGAAATTTAATATGACGGTAAGGAAACATTGAACGTTTTAAAGAAAAATCAAAATTAGAATACTGTGCTCAAGGGCCAGTGACTCTCTTCCTTCAAAACAAAAAAAACCACCAACCCCTCATCAAATTCTAGGCTCTTCTAAAGCTAAACAAATGCTCTATGCATACAGTTTTTTATACTATGAAGAGGATATAAAAGAAAAAGAGCAATATAGTAGTCACACAGATGTTTCTGATGAAGGTGGAATTTGAGCATTCTTGAGCAACTTGAATTACAGAAAGAAAAAGAACCATTCTAATATGGAAAGACAAATATGAAACCGAACTGATGGAAATGTCCTTCAAAAAGATGCGGGTTTTTGTATTAATTACTATTTTTTATATTCTTCATATGTTATATTTTTCGACTTCTGCAACAAGAGAAGAAGAAATATGTAATTTCTCTGCTTACTCAGATCTCTAAAAGAGCAAAATTTTAAAGCAGTAGTCTAAATGAAAGGATACATTTTTTAAGTAGCAATCTCACATTTCAGACTGAGTCTGTAGTAAAAAAAATTAGTCTTTTTAGTAACAATAGTAATTTTATTTAATAATACTTGGTTTGTATATTATGCTTTCAGACTTTATTAATCTTTCTTAGACATATTCAGAGCTCTCTTGAAATAAACCTAATTTGTTATAACCAAAAGATGGCAGCACTACATGCAACATACACTGCCTTTCACTCTTATTTATATTCACTGATCTTTAGTTTAAGTCATCCTAGGCAGAGAACTGTTTAGAAAGCTTTCAAAAGAACACATGCTTATTAATTTGAGAAGGTTAATGTAATTTTGGAAAGATTAAAAATTAGTTCCTTTAAGTTTATTTTCTTCAGTATAGCTCCAGATTAGTCAGTTATCAGTATTAAATAAAGGGGTCTGAGATGCTCCAAGCTGAAGTCTGTTTTAGGAAAACCTATTCTCATTTTCTGGGGACTTAAACACCAGGTAGTTTGTCTCATCCAAGTGTCCTGACTCTTTTCAGAATATTTTTTCCTTCTTTCTTTTTTTTCCATATCTTCTTTCTGCTCTTCTCCTTCTCCTCCTTGTCCTGTCTCCCTCTTTACAGTTCCATGGTCTCCTGTTGGGCAGATCTCAGCATTTGTGCCCAGCATCAGCTCTGTGGTGTAAACACTCCCTTTATTGTATGTCCCTGCTCATCCCCCTGGCTCTGTGTTAGCTGATGTCTGCACACTGCTGTACCCACAGCTGTCCAAATTAATGTTCCTCTGTGAGACCCAACCCAAAACAAGGCACCCCTCTCCCAGTGATACCAGAGTTTGATGGGGGTAGATGGCTCGTGGCTGTGTGGCCTTGACCATGTACTACAAAACATTACTGAAGAGGTTGGTGACTTCAGAGCACACTCCTTTCATTTTCGAATGAAATCAAGGGGGCATATACAATGGTCACTAAGAAAGTTGGATTTTTAGTTTGGTTTTAAAGATGAAATTAAGAACTGGACTGGTTTACTGAACAAATAAAAGGGTAAAAAGGAATGTACAAAACGAAACCAAGAGTTTACTGTACAAAAGGAGCAAAAAATGGAATTGCTAATAAATGAGCAGCATAAATTTTGCACAGTCACCCTAGAAAGCACCAAAGATTTAATGAGCAATGTGATCCTAAATAAGAGGATAAAACAATGATCTATGTCCTTATATGAAGTCTTTGACAGAATGGACCCATTAGGCAGAGGGATGTGAGAGCCCACATGCAAAATATACAAAAAGTTAATAATAAATGGTTATGGTTTACTTTATTCACACAGAGGTATGTCCTAATATGAGAGTTCTCCTAAATGGCACTGACTGCTAAGCTGTAAAATGAACAGGTAAAAGCAACTGAGAAGCCAAAGCATGGTGCAGAATAAGCCATCCAAGACAATCCCGGGGCAAGACAAAGATACGCCACTCCGATACACAGTTCATTGTACATATGGGTAACTGCATGGAGTAATAAAACATGAATGGAAAATGATCTTCAGTGCAAAGAGTAGGAAAAACTGAGTTTACAGTTCCATAATGTATGAAAGAGAATCACACAAAATAATGTTAATGTGAGAGACTCCAGAAGGTGTAAGGAGCCACATTGTTTGGTTTGGGTTTTTTTTTTTTTGTTTTTCTTGTTTTCTCATCTATAATCTACATTTTCCACTGACTCTAACTAGACTCAAGACTAATTTTATTGTTTTCTGATACTTATGCTTATTATCAATACTTGTGGATATTGATTTTCAGAACTGTTACCACACTCATTAGGTGAAGATTCTCCTCCACTCTGTCATAAAGTTCTGACTTTCATTCGGGGCT
The DNA here is from genome assembly GCA_013397155.1 of Irena cyanogastra. Classification (NCBI taxonomy): domain Eukaryota; kingdom Metazoa; phylum Chordata; class Aves; order Passeriformes; family Irenidae; genus Irena; species Irena cyanogastra. The sequence goes on along the minus strand of VWZV01008008.1, from coordinate 59,535 downwards.
ATGTTGAAAAAGTGGGATTTACATGCCTTCCCACGCTGAAGTAGATTTCATTTAATGAGCAAACAAGTTTTGTGACCTTAAACATTGTTGCATGGCTGACCTGTAATCCCAGGCTTAGATAAAGGGGAAGTAGAAAGAGGGCTAACCATGGATATTCTGTGGCCTTAGCGCATGTTAATGTAATATGTTTCAAGTACCTGGAAATTGTGTTTCATTATATGCTTTCTAGTGATAAAGAGTCTCATGGGAAAACAATAAATGCACCTAACAGTATCTTTCCTTTTTATATAGAAATAAATATTAACAACTAATCAATATCAATTAACAGCTTCATTTTTTCCATACAATTAAAAAAAAATTAAAAAAAAATAGAGTAGGAGAAAAATCAAAATGGTGAGATTTTTAATCATGTTTACTAAGAAGATTCTGAAGGTGGAAAGTAGATATTCACATGATAAAAAACAGTAATGATCAAAAAATCCAAAGCAGATGAAATTTTTCACTCTGCTTTACCTTTCGTCTTTACAAGATGCTACAGGCAGTAGATTTGATAAAAATATTTAAGAATAGGTCTTGTCCAATTCCGAATACTTTGGGAAGCTGTGATTCTGTGAAACCAGATGCTGCTGACTTACTCTCCACTCCCTCCCTGCCCTCCCCTGTGGTGAGCTGGAGTGGAAATCTGGAGATACAAAAGGCAAAGATCACAGATGCAGATACGAACAATTTACTGGAAACAGCAACGAGGTAAGAAAATGACCAGTAAAAGCAACAATATTTAAAAAAATTGCACAAGACATGCAAACGATCACCACCGTAACTGACAGTACCCAACTACTGCCACACTACCCTGAGCTGGAAGGGAACCCTTACCCTGCTCCTGGAAAATGATGCGGTATAGAATTCCTATTCCTAGCCCTGGAATACTGCTAAAACCCTGGCTACTGCTAAAACTAACCCTGTCCTGACTGGAACCTAGGCATCAAGGTAATGCAATCATAATATGTAAAAGAACAAGACACCTTGAGAGATAGATATTTACCTATGTCCTGGGTGAAAATACCAGTTAAGTGCTTTACTTACCTAACCTAGAATGAACAGGATTACCGAAGCACCTGAATGTAAGTACAGGACTGAAAACTTAGCTTGACTTTTGGCAAATTTGCATCTGAGAAATTATGCTGATTACATAATCCTGTGAGAAAATAGTCTTAATAGTCATTAATAGTCTATGACTTGCTCTAACTTGTATAACTGTGGTTACACTATGAAATGTCAGGAATTAATCTGAGAACAAAAAACTGGAATCTTCTTTAGTAACAAATAAAATTACTACTACCATTAAGTATGAAGCACTGTATAATCCAGCTCTGGAAATTTTCATGTGCTGGGATCCAATATTTTCTACGCAATACAAATATATATCTATGATGTATTTCTATGAAATCTATGGAATAAGAAACAATTTTATTGTATTTCTTTACTGTAAGAGTACAGCAGGTGACCTCCTGGAGGGAATATCAGTGAACCAAATGAAGCAGCAGAATGTTCCAGTCATGCTCCATGTAATAGTGGCCATTAGCCTGGGGAGCAATTATCTCTTTTAATCCTTAACATTTAAATTTGCAGAAAATATCTGGCATTTAAGAATATCAGCATGTGAAAAGAAACCAGAGAGCAGATTGTGATGAGAGAAATGGAAAAGTCCATTCCATTTATGCAGCATCACTTTACTATTATATTGAATAAAGTGCATTTTAATTTTTAATCAACTTTGAGTCTGCTCACTATTGTAACTCAGCACAAGATAAATGAAACAATTATTGTATTGCAAAGTGACCCTCTCTTGAAAAGACAATTGTGCTATAAATCCTGAGTACATGCTATGTAAACCTATTTTTGTTCCTGAACTCAGCCCTTTCCATACTCTCTGTCTGTAATACACCTTTCACCAATTTACCCACAGTAGTAGCTGTGGTAGTAGTAATCCAAAAAGACAATTCCTTGTGAAGATATTCAGACAGAAGATATTAAAAAGAGGGCTTAGCAAGAATTCAGTAACATAGGGGCTTTGAGTAGCTTTACATAATGTCTGCAAGTTTGTCTGCCTCTGCCAACACTTTATTCTGGAATTTTTAAGGTAATATTACAGAATACATATGCACACCATGTTATGTACACTGCTTTTCCCCTAACTGCCCTCATGTATTTCAAATGTAGATGTTAGCAGTGCAAAGCTCACTGAAATAAAAAATCAAACTTTCTGTTAATATGATCTCTTTTCTATCTGCCTTCTGAACTGAAAAGCTTAAAAAATGGAAAGCACTTTGTTTTAGTTGGGGGTGAATGAAAATAAATACTTCAGATTTTAAAATTAAATAACATTGTTGGAAATGTTACTGAGCTTTCCTCTGCAAGCTTTCCTAAATTTCCCTTGCTAAGGTGAGCATTAACAGGTTATTATTGACCCTTTGTTTTACTGCATACATAACTGTAAGTATTTCTATGTAAAATAAATATTCCCAGAAACTTTAGCTTCAGCACACAGTGTTTATCGTTCATTTTCTTTTTATGTACGCAGTACCTAAATTGTAAAGAGAGTCTCATGAATGAGTGATTGGTGTATATCTGGGGGATTGAGATTTAGAGTCAGACTACAGCTTTCTGTGAAAATCTGAGCAAGTCCGTTGAACAATCTGGGCTTCTTTTTCCTGTTTGTACCTTTTGGATAGTAATTGCAAGTTTTTCTATGTTGACACATTAACAGTATAGCCAAAACCCAAGTTTTAAAAAAATAATAAGTATAGGCAAAAATAAGAATAAAAATCCACACTTTTTTTCTTTTTTTATTTTTTTTCTCCTTAGCAGTTGTGCTCTGTTTGAATCTTTTGATTTTGAAATTCTTCTCTGTAGCCAAAAGGCATGGAAAACTCATTTCAGGTTTTCTTTCTCAAAAAACCCAAAATCTTCCACCTTCACATAACTTCAGACACCAGGGCTGTAAAAAAACACTAACTGTGATTATATTTAAAATGAAATTTTATTGTTGATGTCAATGTTACCTGTTCATGGTTTCTCACATATAGTCTGACCATATCCTCTCAGCACCTGTGAGAATAGCTATCACAGAAAAAATGTGTTGAAAGTACTCTGCATCTAACTGGCTATGGCCATAGAACCACTGAGCAAGTCCTGAAATTTGTAATTTCTTCCTTTTAATTTAGTTAGCAGAAGCAAATTTTTTTTTTTCTTTTTTGGCAGGGAAAAACCCTTCAACCCACCAAAACTCTCGTCATTGTTTAAAAACAAACTCCTCTCATGGATAACAATGTAGCAGTTCTAGTAGAAAAAACCAACATCTCCACCCAACTTAAAAAAAAAACAACTACAAGGACTTTATTTCTGTGGTGGTTAACCTTGCAACAGCAATATGTGCCGTGTGATCCAAAGGGGTGTTTACTGTAAATCTCTAATAGATTATGCAGGCTTTTCTATTCCCTGCAGCTCCTTGGAATGCAGAAACGTGTTTATTTCTTTGTCTGAGAAATTCTGATACCACCAGCACTCTCTAAATTTGCTGCCCATAATAGTAGAATAAATTCAAGATGGCACTGTTAGTTGCTAACAACTTTAAAATATTGTTCTAATGAGATGTATTAGAGGCTTCCCTCCTCTACAGCTACACTCATCTTTGTAGGAATTTTGATGTTACCTCTTAAGTTGGAGCAGTAAGAGCATACCTTAGGTGTTGCAAGCCTATAATTGAAAGCATATTTCGCTCTGGCATTTTTCAGTTCCTGCTTGTCCTTTTTTTGCACAACTTCTGTCAATTTGTCACTTGGAGGGTGTTAAGAAACTACTGTTTTAGTTGGACTGTTCTTTTTTAAACAGCCTCTTAAAATCCCAAGCGTCCTCCTTTCTTTCATGAGATGTGATTGATATTGTTTTTACTATATACACACAATTTACTAACCACATTTAGGTTTTTTTTCCCCTGATTCTCCTTTACATGAATATAGTGGAATTACAAGATTTTTTTCCATATCAAATGTCTGCAGCACTGCAGTGCAACTCTTTGTATTGAGTAGCCTCAGACAGCTTCAACATTGTGAGTCCAGAGAAAAATAACCAGAATGAAAAAGAAAACATATAGTGATGAAAACAATACTATATCATTTACAGTAAGCTGGAGAATTCCTATTTAAAGAATAAATTTCTTCCCCAACTGCCATCAAACAGGTGCAGTCTATAAGAAATACCAGCAGAAAGGCTGCATCAGAGGCAGCTGTAATCTAGTTTGTTTAAGCACAGAAAATGAATACATGGATGCTCAGCTCCCATGGAAGTTTTGCAATGTAAAACTGGGATAAGGAGTACTGAGGAGGTTCAGTCTTGATCCCAGCATACCCACAGGCAAGATTATACCTACATCACTTATGTTGACCTGCCCTGGAACCAAAACTTCTTTTGCTGAGTAGCTAAACCAGAGATACCGGAAGGAAAAGTAAATATACCAGGCCATGGAGTTGCTTGATAGATACAAGGAATAGGCCAATGCTAGAAAAGTGGAAAAAGAACCTAAACCAAACTGAATTTGAAAGCGTGGTCTGATGAGGTAGTGGCAGAAAGGCAATGTTTCACCCAAAGTCTACAACATGGATACATGGCATTGTGGACGTCAGCAGAAACTGTGCAGTTGATCAGTGTGACACAAAGCTTTATGGCCTGAAGAAATAGTTTTACAGGCAATTTTTTTTTCTCCTGCTAATATCTCTTTAGACATAATTGTGTCCATCTCAGCTGCTTGAGGATTCGTGTAGCATACTCTGATCTTAGTCCATTGCTCTATTTAGAGAATTTGATCATAATAACCAAAAGAAAGAATTATTACTTTGTTGGAATACATCATTACTTTCCATTCCATTATTAAAAAAGAAAAACTGTATCCCCGTTGCAGGAAGAAACTGGGATACATTGTGGTTTTTATAAACATTAAAATAAGTAGTAGACAATATTTCCATTTAATGTGAATTTACACTTGAGAGTAGGGAAACACTTTGTTTATTGCTGAAAACCTAGCCTAAAAGATATTACAGACATACTATATACGCATAACATAGGTATTATATGTGCTCTATTAATGTTTATCTAGAAAGGTTTGATGTCTGTACAGCCAATAACTGAAGTTCAATTTAATTATTAGCAGCCACATGAGCATGTAAACATCTAATCCAGAATCTCTGAAATTACATTAATCTGAAAGCCTGGAATATCCTTCATTCTATGCTCGTAAATGTCAGCCTTTAAAATTATTGATGTCTGGGATATGAGGCAATTTAATCCCCAGCTGAACCCAACATTACATGCAAAAGAAAAACAGCAATATCTATTATGCCATTTTGCATCAATTGTTAATGATCCATTTTGCTAAATGACAAGCACACTTACTGCATGTATTGTCCTGAAAATGGAAAATCTTCCACCATGTATAGGCCTAATGAATTAATTCAATCAGCATGTATAAAATGAATGAAATGGACCAAACTTCTTCCTTTACATGGCAGAAGCCACTGAGTTGTCCCCTGTAGAGAGAAGCAATGTCCTCTGTATGTTGTTAGTGCTTATGCTTCTGCCCTCTCAAAAGTGAAGATTTAATCACTAAGCTACATTTAAGGTTAAACCCAGTGAAAAAAAAATGAGAGCTGAAACTTGCACTATATTGTCTCTTATTGTCATATCAAAATGAAAGTAAGTAGAACTATGGAAAAACTCGAGAGGTAAAGGAGGAATAAAAGTATTTTTACAAGACTGGAAGATTAGAGATACAAACTCTCTACCTTTCATGAAGTGGTACAAAGAATAAATATTCTGTGTCCATTCAGATCTCAAGATATCTGACCCTGAAGTGTTGAAACAAAACACTCATGTCATTCTATCAGACCAAGGTCATGCCTTGCTTCATCTACTACCTTGAGGAAGCACAGTTACTCAATCTTTTTCTGTAGGCAAGTATTAATTGTAAGACTAATGCAAAGACTGACACAAAATTATTGCTAAGGAAAATCTTAGCATCTTAAAGAACACACCCAAACAGATTGCTAAATACAAAGGTTCTGCTGGACTTACTAAATTAGAGGCTATTTGATACAACCTTTAAGGAAACCACCCTTGTCAAGATCGTTTGGAAGCTTTATGAGGCAAGGTATGAGAGGAAAACTGTCTCTTTAGAATGACAAGTGGCTGCAGTACCAGACAATGTTGGAAAGAAATTAAGTGGAGCAGAGTAAACGTGAAAATGTGAAGAATAAACCATGTAAGAATATAATTCTGAGAGGAAAGGCGTAAGGGAGAAACATGAGTGACAGTATTGAGCAGAGTGAATTTTCATAATCATGAGAGAAGGAAGATTAAAAAAGTGCTGATGAGTCACTCTTCAGACTCACCAGTACAGTAGAATTTGGGGGTTCAGTATGACTTGGTGATGTATACTGGGGCTGTGGCAAAGTGAAAATGGTTCTGCACAGCTGCACTGGAGTACATTACAACTAATCTGTGTGTTTATGCTTTCAAGTATATTGGAAGAAATTTTATTGAATAAACAACTCTGAACCTCTTGTACCTTTACTTTGTGCTGTGATTAGTTCAACACTCATTGCAAACCTATCTGATCTCAATTTTTGTTTACTCTTGTATTTTGTCATTATGACGCTTGTAATTATAGGCTCTTGAGTTCTTTCTCTTGCTGTTTGCTCTTCGGCTAAACACAATATTAGCCCTTCAGAAATGCATTTTTTTCTACTAGCTAGCTATGAACCACTTATTGGCCATGTCACAAACGAGTGGTCTCTAATTAGCCCATCCATTAACTGTTCAGATTGCTGAAACTTTATTTAGACTCCCATTGCATAGTCTATGGTCAGTGATACCATCTGAGAGCATTTGAGTTTTGTGTGAAAAAAACCAATCTTGCCCAAGTGGTGTAGAAATCTTACACTGGAAGAATTGTTAGACAGGATTGCAACCTTGCACTCCCACAGCTTCCATCTCACTTCCACCATCTGCTAAACGCTGCCAGACACAGCCGAGTCTGGCACAAGCAGCTGCAGGGTGACAGAGGCTGTGGTGCCATGCAGAGTATGTTCAAAGCAATCAGAAAACAGGTTCTGGGGCCGAGGCCCCAAAATCTTAAAGCTGTCACTGGTGATCCAAAGCATAGGACATTTCCATGCTGGGAAAAGTGGTGGAAAATTATGCCTTTTCCAGAATCTTGATATTTTAAAGTAATACAAATCGTTAAAATTTTGCAATCTGCCTCATATTTTTGCTGAAAACCCCACATCTGCAAAGATAAAAATTGTGTACTTCTATTGTGGAATAGAGGACTCCACAGGATCTTAATTTTTACCAGTAGTATTTCTACAAGAACAAACATGGAATTACCTTGACTCTCTCCTTCAGGTTTTTTTCAGAGCAAAGGAGCAAGTGACTTCAATTTATTCACATTTGACAAATAACTTGACTATAACTATTCAACATCATCAGGTATACAAATAGTTAATAGATTGCCATATGAAGCTAAAATGTGATAATGTTATTTGAGGTAAGTCATAAAAATGAACATGCTACAGATGTAATGGCCATGGAGAGTCTGTGTGAGCGCTGCAGAATTTATATAGTTACTTAGCACTGATTGTCCTGTTTCCCTTTAGCTTTTCCAGGTATATAATTTATAATAGATCCAAAAGACGGTTTACCTGTCTTAAATTATCTGAGTATTTATGCTGCATTTAATGGCATTAAGTTTACAGTCTATCTCTTTGTTGTTCAGACTGGTCTTTTCTCACTTGCTATGGATCTCATGTTAGCTTTTCAATTACAGATTTCCGGGAATGGGGGTTTATCTTTGAATGTGACTCAGCAATTCATGAATACATAACCTTGTCAGAACAGCTGGAGCATGTCTCTTACCCACTCTGTGGGATGTGCTAAAGACTTTTTTCACAAAGTGAGACTTTGTTAAAGTGTTACTCCAATGCAATAAAAATCACTATACAGAACTGACCTTGGAGGTGATATTTTTAAGAATTTTTGAAGTCTTTAATAATACATCCTGTTCTGAAGGCCTTTAGAAAAAAATGGTAATCTGAATGCAACCAGAACTCTGTCTTGAACTTAGTTATTTTAAATGTAGAAACATTCTGTTTAATAGAAAGTTGAGAACAACTGAATTGAGAACATTTCACAAGGAAATGTTCTAATTTTTCAGGAGTTATTTTGGTATTGTTCAACAGCATTCTTCCTTTTACCAGTGAATTTGCAGTGGAGTTGGCACAAGATCTTACTTGTACTTACCCAACAGCTGAGTTCTGAACTGCCATGGCTTAAAGCCAAGTTTGAATGGCTTCACTGCCACTCATACCTGAGCTTGCTGCAATTAAGACCAAATATTTCATTTGTACAAGAGAGGTTTAATGGTGTCACTGTCAACTATCAGACAGATCTATTAATAAGGCATTCCCAGCATTTCTTGCAACCTATCCTAGGTATCAAAAATGAGCTTGTTCTGAATTCAGTCATACTCTGGTAGCTCCACAGCCACATCTCTGAGTGTAGGTGATGGCAGGATCAAGAATTTTCCAGCAAAAAGTCTGTCCTGCTGAAAACTTGTCTTTGCCTGTTTTTAGAGCTTTCTTCTCCCACCTGTAAGAGCATTCCTTCTCATGAGTGGTTTACCACTACCAAAAAGGAATGCCACAGAAGGTAGCATATGCCAGATTTCCACTCTGGACAAGATAACTTACACACCTGCCATGGCCATCTCTCTGTTGAAAGAGACAGAAGTGACTTCTGCCTTCCATTGTCACCAACTACACCAATAACAGTATTAGTATTATCATCACTGCAACTTTTCAGAAGGTCAGGTTCAAAACTAAGCTTTTTCCTATGGCAGTAAAGCAAATTGCACTGTTGTCTCCTGCAGAACCCAGGATATTCTGGAATACAGAGGATCTAGCCTTAGCAGGCTGTCCCTCCCCTTTCATAGATTTAGAGTCTGTAGATAAGCCAAGAACAATTTCTCTGGTGGGAGAGGGCATGGTAAGCACAGCAAAGATAACTGACAAAATATAAATAATATTTGGAAAGGTATACTAACTCTCAAAACCCAACAATGAATGAAAAATTAATCAGTCCACATAGGAAGCTTTTTAAACCTAGCAATTTTTAGGCCAAATTGTATTTGATTTGTGAAGGTTTGGGTTTGCAATGCTATTAGTATTTTCAGCAGCTCCTGCTAACATTCTAATTAAGGGTAGATGTGTGTCTAAAGTAAATTGGTTTAGGTGAAATAGCAGTTTACAATATATACAGGAGAGACAAAAATACAACTTCTAGACACTTCAGGAAACTTTTTCATCCATATTTTACATTGGGAAACCTAAAAGTAGTTTAAGCATTTATTGCATTCCTAGATTTTACCATAATTTTTTCTACATAATTCTCCTCTGCAAAATTTTATGAGTTTTTTCTTTTCCTGATTGTGAACCTATGACTGCAAATCAGGAGTAACAAAGTAGAAAGTTAAGCTTTAGATCAGCTCTTAACTGGAAGCAATTGAGTAATCTATAAAAATGTCCATCAGGCTGAGGCAGAAATAATACAGTAAAAAAAATTATCATTTTGTTGCTATAGGTGAATATACAAAGACTTATTTGGGAATAATTTCACTGAGCAAAGTTTAAAAATACTATATATTTTGCCAGGTATAGATATCATACCTATGGATCTCATTTGTTTCTGTTTTGGATCTCCAGCAAAGATATGTCATATTATTAATTACTTTAAAAAATATTTCAGAATGGAAAACCTATTCAAGTAGTTTTTATTTATATGCTCCTTTTTTAATAGAACAAAGGCTTAAATTCAACACCAGAGTACATCAAGTAATGGCTCTGATGCCATTAAAACACATATTTTAATTTAATTGCAAGGTAGACTAAGAGTAGCAGAGGGCATGCATTAGTTGAAGTAGCTACTGGAAGCAGCCCAAATAATAGAACACCTAAAGGTAATTGCAAGAGAAAGGAATCCATGTAAGAAGTAAAATACTTAAAGCATTCCCTGGTGTGAAGTCCTCTTTAGCTGTAATGGTGCTAGCAAGTGCTCCTGTAGTACTTTTTCTGTATATTTTCTACCATCAGATAAGATAAATGGAAATGTCTTTTTGTTCATTGACAGTATTGTCCCTTCTGACTGAAGCATTTTATTCAAGTCTGAAATTTTAACCCTACTGACATGAAATCATAGTTTTCTGTCATCATGTCAGTGACCCACATTAATGTTACAGAAGCGTTGTAGAGCAGCAGCACCTGAGTTCCAGTTTTTGTAAAATAAACCTTTGTGGAAATTGGGCCAGCAGCATAAATTTAGCACAGACCTTACTGCTAATGCTTTATCAGAAAAATGCTTATCTTGAAAGCATACTGAATGTCATGCACACAGAAAAGCCATGAAATACCTGAAAGGATAAATTTTTTTGGTAACCCACTTCTAGTCTAACAGTATGATGTGAAAGGATGCTCTGGGGAAATTTATTTATGTTACAAGATAATTAATTTTTTACAATTTGAATTACACTCTTTGTAGAGTTATATTATATTCAGTAATACAGAGAATTATCCAGTACTTGGCAAATTATGAAGATGATTTTATTTCCTTTGGTCACATGAAGTAGATCTTATACAAAAAAACATTTCAACAAATACCAGAGTTGTTATTCAACTATAGTTGTTATTCAGATGAGCTGGATACTTGAATGTAGGCAAGACTGGAAAGTTCATAAAGACCTAATTTTATAGTTTCCTTCAAGCACAGAATCTTAAGGTTCCAATTCCTAATTTCTGCTCCTTTTCCCTAGTGTCTTATGGCAAACACTACTCTACCTTCTTCACACTAAAACACATGTTCATAGCAATTAACAACTACAATAACATTTTAAAAATCCCAAATGAAGAGAGCAATTATTGGCTCCTTTTTTACCTGTATATGAGTATAAATCAGATCCCTTACAGAAAAATGTGGTTTGCATTTGGCTTCCTCCTTTACTCTTCATCAAAACATCTTCTCTATGTTAAAAAAATTAGCTTGTTATAGTAGTTGTAGTTGTTGTTCACCCCCATTCGCAATTCAGGTGAATTCTTGCAGAAATGCTGCTTTTCTACAGTGATTAGTATATCTGTTTAGCATATTGATCATACAGAAGTCCGGACAAATTTAGAACGAAAGTTATGAAAAAACTAATATCTTGTTTTTTATAATTTTTTGTTTACTTTTTATTCCAAGTGAAATGTTTCCTCATTGCACATATGGAATTTGCAGAATAAGAATTTTGGAATGGTTTCCATGGGAAGAGACATTAAAGATCATCTAGTCCCAGTCCTGTGGTCATGAACCTTCATCTAGACCAGGTTGCTCAAAACCCCATCCAACCACGCCTTGAATGTTTCCAGGGTTAAGGCATCCACAACTTCTGTGGCAACCTGTTCTAGCACCTGATCACCTCCCCAGTAAAGAATTTCTTCCTAATATCTAATCTAAATCTACCCTCTTTCAGTTTAAAGGCATTCCCCTTCGTTCCATCACTATAAGCCCTTGTAAAAGTCCCTCTCTAGCTTTCTAGTAGGCCCTTTAGGTAGGAGAATAAATCTACTGGTAAATGAAAATGTATTCACATTCACAGAAACAGAGGAGTGGCAAAGTGATAATACTTCTATATATTTTCTGTTTTAAATTCTGAATTTTGTTAGCCTGTGTCCTGAGCTGAAATTACCACAAATTCCCATTGGATCCTTTTATTTTCCCTGTTACAGCTGCTTGAACAATCATCCCAAAACTGGAAATTGGCCTGTGTCAACTGGACTTTGTTCATTCTTTAAAGGGCTAGAAAAATTTTGTCTAAATCGTGAGAGAAAAACAATGAGAATCTTAGGGTGAAAGAGGTATGAAAATTAGATTGCTTTCTTTGGCTAGTTTAAATTTGTGGAACTCTACTACTACCCATACTTACAATTCCCCAGACAAAATAAACGGAATACTTCCTCTGCTTTGCTTAGCTGAATATCTGGTCCAAGATTTGGCTTTGTAAAAGTGGCAGACTAATGGTGTTTCTCTTATTACCATTTGTGTTTTCTGGGTGTTTTATGAAACAACATGAGGCTGAAAGTAGTAACTGCTTTTAAAAGTCACTCTGTACAGATTAGTACAATTTATATTAGAATTAATTAAAAAACAAATATTACAATTAGTAAATAAATTCAAAATCCAGGTAGTTCTAACTGCTCTGTGTATGTAATTTTTTAAATACTTACCTCTAATTATACAGGGTAGGATAATCATGAGTGAGTTAACAGCAGACCTGTGAGGGGGTAAGGGACTGGGCTGACAAGCAAATGGAGTAAGGTGAACACAAAATTACCAAGACAGAATTCCAGCTGTATTTTCAAGTACACAAGGAAGTGCCTGTTCTGGGGCAAACACCAGCACCATCTCAACACTTTCTGGCAGCCCAGCATGCTGGGGTGCCTCTCCAAGTGCCTGCACACTAATGCTGCAGCATGGGGAACAAATATGAGGAGATCTGTGTGTGTGCAGCTGCAGGGCTACAATCCTGTTTGGATGACAGAAGCTTAGTGGGATGTCTTCTGTGGCTGCGGGGTTGCAATGGAGGGATATACAGTTTTCAGGAGCACCAGGCCTTTATGTGAGACTACAGCTGGGATGCATGGACTTCAGCCTCGGGATTGATAGGCCAACAGAAAGCTTATGGGTAAGGATTAAAGAGAAGATCAATATGGGTGTAGCGTCTGCTAAAGCCACCTGATAGGGAAGAATAAGTGGCCAAGACCACTGGACCTCATGGGCGACTTCAGCCACTCTGGTATGTGCTGAAGGAACAACACAGCAGGGCATAAGCAATCAAGGATGCTTCTGGAGAGAAGCCACGACAGCTTCCTGACCCAGATGATAAAGAAGCCAATGAGTTGAGATGCTCTGCTGGATCTCATGCTCAGAAACAAGGGCTCATTGGAATTGCAAATGTTGGAGGCAGCCTCGGCTGCAGTGACCATGAGATGTTGGAGTTTGAAATTCAGAGAAGAGGGAGTAGAGCAAAGAGCAAGTTCACAACCCTAGAGCTCAGAGAGCAGACTTTGGCCTCTTCAAGGATCTGCTTGGGAGAGCCTCATGGCATAAAGCTGTGGAGGGAGGAGAGACCCAAGAAAGTTGGTTCATATTTAAAGCTAACCTGCAAGTCTTGTCAGGGTGATCGAGCACTGCAACAAGTTCCTCTGAGAAAATGAATATCTCCATTGTTGAAGATATTCAAAAGGAGTCTAGACACAGTGTATGCTTAAGCAGTGGTATTAGAGAAGATGACTACAGAGGTCCCTTCCAACCTCAGCCATCCTTGGATTCTACAATTCTGAGATTCTGTGAACTGATACATAAAGATTAAGAAACAATTTACCTGACCTACATTTTGAAATATACTCAAGATGGTATGCAGGATAATAAATTTAACAAGATAAATATCAATCTTACTTGAACTGGCCACACTATTCCCTTGCAGAACTATCCTTTAATCCTATACTTGATATTTGGGTGGTTTTATGCTGAGAATTAGTAGCTCTTTCTAAAAGACAAAAATATATTCATAATGTGCATCATCTAGACAAAGTGATCTATTCTGTTTTTAACACAAGTTATCCTCCAAATGAAATTGAAGCAGGGAGATGATCAGAAGGTAGAACTACAGCCGTGTTTGCTATATGGCTAATCAAAAAAAGAAACTGTTTGCTTTGATTCTTATCCTGCTGTCCTGTAAAGAATTAATGTGAGCAGCTGACACTCTGAGCATTTACTTTGTAAATGGGGAAATCAAGGAAAAAGACAAAAATCATAGCACAATTACAACTGTCCCTGAAAAACAGAGTAGACTAAACAGCAATGTGTTTCCTCAGGTTTCAAGGTTTAAAAATAAAAACAAAAAAAAATACATCTTAGCAGAGTTATTAGTGCTCTTTATCAACTGTTCATAGCCAAGATTTCTCATATGTAAAAATTCACCTTTAAATTACATAAAACTTCCCTTCCCAGTGAAAATAATTCCAGAAACCTGATGGTAGTAGCAAAGAGTATCTGTGTCCCACTTCTGCACAGCAAACATACGAATAGATACTGATAAGGTCAGTCTGAACTCTTCCCTTAATCGTCCCTGAGGCATTATATTTTTATTATTCAAACTGGAACTCTGCAGTCTCTGAGGCACGAGGGTCTATTATTCTGTGTGTATATTTATATTTGTGTATGGATGTAAATATATAAATAAACCACAGAAGAAATTAGGGCTTACTGTTCCAAAGACTAAATGTTCCAAAACTCCTTGGCAGTCAGCAGACCAGCTGTGTGTGCTTAAAAAAAAAAAAAAGGTTTTTTTAAAGAAATGAGATGTTTAAAACCAAATATTTTCACTGTATGGAGAATATGATCCCATTTCCAAGGTGTGGCAGAAAAATGCATAGTTGCTTGTAAAACCTATTTTTAGGCACTCAGATGCTGTTGTAAATTGTCTATATACCAGTGAAAGGTATAGACCTGTATATCCAGAAGGAAATTAGGGCACGAGTACAGACAGACTAGCAAGGTTTTGAGTACAAGTAGCTCTATATTGTTGTGCACTCTGTTCTATAAGCTGTATTGGTGTCACATTTTTTTCATCAAACACATGCCTGATTTTTTTCCACTAGGGCAATAGATTATTAAGGCAGTATATACAATGAAAGAAGACAATATCTAATAAATTACTCTGAGTAAGAGTTGTAATAGAGAGATTCCTGCAGCCTGAACTCCTGCCACAATATACCTGCTAGGCTCCTGAGGGCACTATTAGGCTATATTAGCCCTGACCAGTACATATTATTGCCATCAAAATTTACAGGTTTTTCAGTGACTACAAAGAAAGTTCTGACTCCTTCACTGTTTCATACCTATTTTGGAGACCCAGAGACCATCTGGCAGATGAAGAGAAGAAACTGGGATGTGACAGGGGCTGCAGACTTGGGCTCTGTCTGGTCTGAGACTGAAGAGAATTTAAGAGCAAGGCTTAAGGATGTTACCAAGTGTTCTTTGTTCCTAGCCCAGACTGTGCCCATGGCTGGGCTCAGTGTTGCACTCTTCATCAGTGTAGGCCCCTGATGCACCTGACATGCAGGTGTTTCTCTCCCACAGCCCCAAAGCCCTCAGTCTCTGCACGAGAGCGATCAGCTCCCCACAGCAGGGCGGTGGCTCCCAGCCCCAAAGCCCTCAGTCTCTGCACGAGAGCGATCAGCTCCCCACAGCAGGGCGGTGGCTCCCAGCCCCAAAGCCCTCAGTCTCTGCACGAGAGCGATCAGCTCCCCACAGCAGGGCGGTGGCTCCCAGCCCCAAAGCCCTCAGTCTCTGCACGAGAGCGATCAGCTCCCCACAGCAGGGCGGTGGCTCCCAGCCCCAAAGCCCTCAGTCTCTGCACGAGAGCGATCAGCTCCCCACAGCAGGGCGGTGGCTCCCAGCTCCACTGCTGCTCCCCTCGACAGCCAGGGCAGTTCATGGCCTCACCTCCTCTCCCCCAGCCCCCCTACGGCCTGCCAGGGTGTCAGTGCTGTGGGAGGACAGTCTCCATTCCCGGGGGATTTGGGAGCAGCTGATGATCCCCTCCTGGAGAGGAACCGTAGGGTCCGCAGGAACAAGTGTGAGTTGTGTTTAACTCAGGCACCCAGGCTGGGCGGGTGCTGTGTGTCAGCCATAAGGACACGTCACCCAGGCCTCTGGATCAAGGGTGGGCTGACTCGTGTTCAGAGTATGGATTTTAGAAACAGCATCCTGCAGAAGGTCTGTGAGGCGGGATGGGCTTTGGGACACAGTGGCACACGCTGCGTTAGAGCTGAATATTTTCATACTTGTGCTTGCTGAGCTGCCTTGCAAAGTAAATGGTCAATTTCTCTTTCCTTCATTTATGGGAAGAAAAAGTCATGACCAATGTAACTGTGTGGTTACAAGAGTCTGGTCAGAGAGAGAGAAAGCCAGCTAAGCCTTCCCAAGAATTGATCTGGGAAGTTTTAGGGAGGTGGAGAGAAAGAATTGCAAACTATCTGCAGGTGGTGTTGTTTTTCCCATAAGGGAAAGGGTGTTGTTCTTAATTAGCCAATTACGTGAGGGGTGTTGATTGACCAATCAGGTCCACCTGTATCAAACAGTGTATAAAAGGGGTTCCAACAAACTCAGGGCTTCTAGCCTGTTTTGCCTTCTGATCGGGTGGTCTCTCTGACACCTAATCCTTCTGTTCCTGACTCAATGGTGACATAACTGGACTTTATTTTTTTTTTTTTTTTTTTTTTTTTTTTTTTTAAATTAANNNTTTTTTTTTTTTTTTGCAAGAAAACCTAATAAACCTTCTGCAGCAGGTTAGGTGCAGCTCCTGAGTGCTGCTCCTGTAAAGCCTAAAATTTTCTCTTTCAGCAGTGTGGTCAGAGCTGCTCATCAAGCTGTGAAGCCTCTAAGACCCTTAATACACAATAAACAGAGAGAAGTCCCCCTTTAAGATCAGTTTTCGTGCTTTTTGCAACAATGCAGAGAACTGTTAAACATTGCAGATGTCTCTGAGCTATTTGCCAGGGATGAAATTCCGACTTTGCAGTACCTTCACCACCACTAACATACTTTTAAGAGAAGCAGTGCTTGAGAAATATGTGAAATGGTTTTTTTTTTGCTTCCCCATAAAATATCTTAGCTCACATTTAATTTTATCCATGATTATTTACAATAAAATTACTTTTATCTATATATAAATCCTTCTTTTTCTAAATTGCTTTATTAATCCTTAGTTATTATTAATTAGAAATGGCACAAACAGCACAATCATTTTCTTAACTCTGGCTGACAGCTGGGCTTTAATAGACTACAAAGCATGACTTTGGTATCTGGATTTTATTTCTCCTCTCCATTAGCAATGTTGCATGGTTGCAGAAGGCAAAAAAAACCAAAAAGAAGATCTATTTCTGAGTGTCATTTTTAACTATATAGAGACAAGGTTTTATTATAACTATAATGGATTAAAACTCATGGTACGTTATGAAATAATGCAGACAGACAAAGCAGTTAGAGCTTTGTATTCGCAATTATTAGCTGGGGTTTTTTAAAATAATTTTTCATAACCCTCTACCATAAGTTTACTTGTGTGCTACTGGCAACATTGGTCTCTCTGTGCTGTGTTTGTGGGACCCACAGATTATATGATGTGTGAAACGAATTGTGTAACTTCTCTGCGGTGAGAATTGATCTGGCAAAATGTTTGACAGTACAAGATACTGGTAACTACTTGATTCGGGAAGAGCCTGATTTTTCCCTGGATGCTCTTCGTGTGTTTGCTGAAGCTGTGCTTCTTTGACTTCTTTTAGCCACTTACTGGAAGTCTTATTAATGATATAAAAGTCATGTAATTTAAGTGTGAGGGATGGAGGAGATTTCAGGTTCTACATCTCTATAGTAGGCAGAAAAATGGAAGTACACTGATAACACTGAAAATATTTGAAATATGTGCATTTTGTGCATATCACAAAATGACTGTTTTTTCTCCTGAACAACAGTGTTATTTCTTTCGTGGATATATTGCATCTAGACTGTTAACACATAGGATAAAAGTGAGACTGTTTTCCCAGTTGATATTACCACATTGTCAAGCTTACCAAATATCCTGCTTGAAAACACAGGACAATTAAAGAATTCTGATTTTCTTCTCTGTCCAGGCATTTGTAGAAGGTGCTTTGGAAATTTGAGAAAATTACCTACTTCTGAATAAAAGAAATGCTTTATAATTGGATGTGGAGTTTTTTTAATATAATCAGGATAAAGGATATAAAACTGTACAAAGTAGAAAATCTGTCATTTAGAGAGATATGAACGTACAATGCAAATGTAAGAACTATGGCCCAAGGACTATGAAAGTGATCTGATGAAAGAATTATAATGGAATCTCTTATAAAAGGGTTTGTGTTATTGACATCTTAGACATTTACGTAAGTGTTCAAGGAAAGGAAAATGAGAACTAGTTCATGTAAAAGAGATCTATTTCAGGAAAAATGAGAAAACACAGTAGAAAAAAATCATTAAAGTCTGATGGATCACCAAGATATAGGAACTTGCTATCAAAGCCTGTATTTCTTTTAAACAAGGTAACTTAACTTTTTTTAGAATAATTTTTAAAAACTTTCCTAGTTCATCAATTCTTAACTAAGCTAATAATTTTATATTGGTTCAAGAAGCAGAGTTTCAGACCTTAGCCTAGGAAAAAAGTCTACTGTTACCGCCAGCTACTTGAGTGACCTTGAACAATTTAATTTTTTCTGGGTTTAAGATTCTGATTCCTAAATCTAAGAGGCACATCCTTAGTGATAAAGTAAAGATTGCTGGTGATTTGTTGAAACGCTATAATAATGGGTTACATGCACCAATAGAGCTCAGAGGTTGGATGCATAAATACTATTTAACTATTCTTAAAAATGTTAACATTGTAAAACATTGTAAGCATATAAACATTTTTAACAATGGAAGTTTATTTATACAGTGTTTTAGCTCTTCCCACTCTTTAACCATCTTTGCTAATTCAGCCTTGGAAGGGTAACCCCTCAAAAAAAATCCCAAATAAATCCAGCTTCTCTCTTCTACCTACAAATTGGAAGATTGCCATTCACAGAAGCCAGTGGTATTGTTGGAGTGCCCAAATTTTCCATCCTCCCAACACTCCTCACTCTATTTTTTATATTTTGAATAGCCCTTTTATATGTTTTCAAACACATGCTGCAGATTGAGAGAGACTCACTTCCTGGCTCTCTGCCTACTGTAAGACCAAACGTACTATGAGAACCCAGTCCTTGAACAAAGCATAAACGCTCATGTGCTACAAAGTGGTTGCTCAATATAACAGTATTTCACTGAAACATAAATTTGTGTGCATTATGTACTTTTTGGCTTAATTTTTGCTATTTAAAGTGTGTCTAAAAAGATTGACTTGCACCTTAGATGGGGTTCTTGTGTTAAATTGGTCCATTGCATCTGGAAAGGACCAAATATTAAGAGAGAAAGGTAGGATCAGAGGGACTGCAGCTACGCATCAAATTCCTTTTCAGTACATACAATTCCTTGTTTTGAAAACTAGGAATAAGCTTAACACTTTCAACCAATTATTGCTGAGACTAAAAATGGGAATTTTTCCACAGTTTTATTAAATCAACCCAACCTATATAGAAGAAAAAACCTTCTTTTTGCATACAGCCTTGTGCAGAATGCTATAAACTGTCAGAAACACTTAACTTCATACTGAAATGCCTTATACCTACTCTGTCCCTCTCTTCATATTTACTATTGTGAAAAGGAAAGGACAAGTAAGGCAGTTGAAAGTTACCCTGATACCACCTGCACACACACACACACAAAGAAAAGGAAAAAAAGAAAAGAAAAAAAAGAATGTTTTCAATTATAAATAGTGAATTCTAAGAAACAGCTGCAACATGTTTTTGAATCTTTTGTTTCTGACTGCTTTCCCTTCATGCCTTGAGCAACCAAAAGGATTAATTCTGGGTAGTTATTTAAATATAGTTACTTGCCTAAAATCCTCTGCCAAGATCAGAGAAAAGGGATTAGGATTAAACTGTTCTAATCAAAAGTAGTATGGGTTGGTTGATTTTTTTTCCCTGATAGGAACTCCATTGCTCCAAGAAACAATTATTAACACTGTAGGGACTTCAGTGTTGTATACTGCATATGTCTCAGTGCTAATAAATGCCAAATACAGAAAAAGATTTTTATTTATTTATTTTTTATAGATGTTAGTGAATGTATTAAGAGATGTTAAAGATGGTAGTAAAATACCATGTTGCAAAATAATATCAGCAGTAAGTGTATTTCTATTTTTACCAGCCTGTAAAATGACTTTGACTTGTTTGAATTCCTTGCAAAAGTCATACACGCCAAGTGTGCAACCTGCTTCAGGTAGAGCTCATCCTTGGTGTTACTGTAACTGTAATAACAACAATAACCAGAATGTTTTCCTGTCATGTTTGTGTTGCTTCTCTAACAGATGAGGTACAACAAAATTGTATATACAAAAGATGTCAAAGTAAGGATAATATCTTAAGATCATGCAGTCCCTTTAGGTCTTCATTTCCATTATCTTATACTTCTTTCTTTTTTTTTCATTTGAAAATGACTGCTAGTGACTATTTGCAGACATAATGATTCTTACAATGTTTAAATTCAATCAATATTTAGTGAATTATTGTTATTTAGTGTGCATGGGTGTGAAAACACATTTTTTATGAGACATAATGGATATTTTAACAATGAATAGTGTGGACATATTGGTCTAAGCCATATTACAGAATGATATACAGCATCTTACAGGGGTCACAGCAGGCTGATAGCTTTCTTTATTTAAACTAGTTGAACTGCTGCAGAAATCATGTGTTACCCATTCCTCTGCAGGAACAAATAGAAATTTTAATGCCTGGCTACCAAAATGCGATCTCCATTTAGTGCTTCCTGAAGGAGGTGTTACTGTGTTTAATCCTCTGGTCTTCTGCATGGTCTTGCACTCACAGATGCAGGTATTAAGGATGCTGCAGTCAGTTCTTCTACACCTGGAGAGGAGCACTTACTACAGATTAGATTTTCAAGTATCCTCTTGCCCATTTATAATCAGAGAATGAATGGTCAGTGGATCAAAGTGCAATAATGAGGGTAGCTGATGCGTTCTCAAGTGTGTCCATGGAGTGCGGAAGGTCCTGCCAGGTACTGGGATGTAGTCCTTGCTAATGTTTAGAAGTGTTTTGTGTGATGGTAGAAGATTGTCTGAGAGAGCAGAACTTGTAGAAGATAGCTGTGAGTATTTGTGTTGAGCATCTATGGGAAATAGAGAAATTATGCATCTCAGTGTTGTTCTTCCTTAATTTAATAATATGTGTGGCTATAAGCCTGTGTGAGTACACTATTAAATGCATCCTTCCTTTCAGAAATTAATTGTAATCTCATTGAAGATAAATATGAAATACTTATTTGTATTTATTCCATCACATTGCTGAAACATCTTCTAGTAGTAGATGAAAGCTGGCTCAGATGTTGTGGAAACATTGATTGTTGAGGTCCTTACTGATGGGGAAACAGATTGGAGATGAGGTTTGGAAAATATTTCTACAGACCCATGCAGCCATCCAGCAGTAGGTTGGAGGTAACTTAGATTGATTTCTTGGGAGCAGAAACTGTGTCTTTCACAG
Source organism: Irena cyanogastra (assembly GCA_013397155.1). Taxonomy (NCBI): domain Eukaryota; kingdom Metazoa; phylum Chordata; class Aves; order Passeriformes; family Irenidae; genus Irena; species Irena cyanogastra. The sequence continues at coordinate 38,179 of VWZV01008008.1, read as the reverse complement.
CACGTGTGAATCAGAATCATCACTGGGCAGCATTAGCAGTATTACAAGCAGTAATAACATTGTTTAGCTGCCCATTCTGTCTTGTGATAGTTGACTAATCTGGCCTCTTGATAGCTCAGTTAGGCAGAAAAATTGATAGAGAAGCTTTTTAGATGGTCTTTTGTTTCTCTGAATTGGAAAGCTTCAAAAAGGAAACTATTTGCATTTTTCTGTAAAGTTTTTTTCTAGTGATTTTTTATGTGCTATTTTGGTCTTTCTTGGGCTCTTATTCTTTTTTCTTCCTGCCTTCCTACTGTTTCTCTTATGGAAACTTGTGCAAACTTAGGCCTTATCTGTGATACTTGGGGTATGGTCTGAATCCTGAGGATATCTCTTTACTGACTTTTTTTCAGCAGAGGCAGTAGTTAATGTTGCTATAAAGATCCCCTTTCTAAAAATACGGGTCCTGATACCATATTTTCCTTCTTTCAGCTTGATAGGAAAGAGACTCCACTTTATGATTTTTGGATAATGCTGCTTGATTCTGTACTACTGGGCTCAGTACTACTGTACTGTACATTGTAAATATACAATTTCATACGTGCCAACTCTGTGGAGTTAGTGTATCTTCAGCTTAAATGACTGCACCATGATTTTTTTTGCTCTAGTATCATCTAGGTTTAGGACTGAAACAAAATAAAAGTTTATGTACTGATGCTGTGTGTACAAACCCAAAAAGAAGTTTAGAAACAAAAATTTAAATACTTGGTAGCTGGATACCTTTTCAGTTCTTTAACCTTTTGTCTAAAATCCCATACTTTCATCCTTTGAACCAGCATTTTTCACAAAACATCTTCTTACCATTGCCCTCTGCTCTGAATAATCTTTCCTGGTATTTCTTATGGAGGCTCCTTTGGAGATAGGTTTTGGGATACAAATGCAATTGCCTTTAGTTGTTCCTTGGGAAGCCATGTGCTCTGTTTTTGGGGTTCCTGTTGCCTACTGGGCAAAAAGATCACAAGCAATAGAGATTTTTGTTTATACTTAGATGTACTTTGCTTCTGCATGAGTGGTCACTTGATATTTTGATGTGTTCTGAGTCTCAGAATCTCTGGAAAGGTATTGGCACAAGTCATATAATTTAATTTAGCTGAATGGCTTAGTTAATGTTAGGTGTGTTATTTCGTAAGAGTATGAAGAGGAAGTCTTCCTTTCCCATCTTTTGCTGCAAGTTCGTGTCACATAAACAGACATTTTGCTTGCTATGTCATGTTTTATGTCAGAAAATGGCTTCTTGTGGTTGTCTAAAATGAAGGATGAGACCTTAATCTATGACTATAACCAATACTATTCTTCCTCCTCTTTTCTGTATAGTACAATTCTAACTAAATTAAGCAAGTAAGGGGTCACTTATGCCCTCACATTTGTAACCAGTTGGGTGAAGGGGAGGTCACACAGAGCAATTTTTTTTTTTACTTCCTGTTGTCCTCTGTCAAAAGGCCAAAAAAAAAAAAGAGTCCAGCATTTCCCTAAAGAATTGTTATCTTGTTATCTGTGTCACAATATGAAAATTTTCCTGGAGAAATATATAGGACGTAGGTTAACTGCTTTGGAGTTCCTTGGACAAAGTAACTGATCTCATAATGCATAGAAGATGATGTCTCAGTCTGCCCTTCAATGGAACAAGTGTATCTACAAAAGGCTTTTGCTTGGGTCAGGTGGCTGTACCTTGCCATGAATTATTAAAAGGAAGGTACAGAAATATCTTTGGTCTTCTGGCTTATGCATACACTTTCACTGCCTTGTTTAGAAATTAATTAAATCAATTTTTATACTGGATATGGTCTCAGTATTGCCAAATGCTTTGTTTAGTTTTTCATGCATACAGATGTTTGAGTCTTAGTGCCTTTTTGCTTGAAGCCAGATGGAACTTATCCAAGATATGACTAGTCCTGCTGAGCCTTGGCACCTGACTGCTTTTATATTGTCAAAAACCTTGGTAGCTCAAGGTCCTTTGAGAGTATACACTGCTCTATTTTATGACTTTCTGGCAGTGTTTTTTCTTTGTGTAGTCTGTCCCTAAAGAAAATGTTACTTTTTTCTCTCTAGGAATGGAGACGTGTAAGTTCTTCTACCCAGTGTAGTTGTATGGTTTTTTGTATTTATTTGTGGTGTGACTTGTATAAAATTAGACATGATGAGGAATTGTCCTATGATGCAGCATTCCCTAGTTACTGCATAGGTCCGGTGTGGATGCCAATTAACTACTGAGAATGTTTATACCGTTGAGCTCTAAAAATTATTCAATTCATTGCAGGTCAGACGAACAGATTGTCTTTTTCACAACTCAGCAAGGATTTGGGATTTTAAAACAGGTGCATAAAAATATTTAGTGGTCTAGCTGACTCCTTCAGGTTTGCTTTTCTTCTCTTTTAGCTGTACCAAAGATGTATCAGGAGTTCTCAAGAGGTTGCCCAGTGTATTCAAGCCTCACTGAAACTGAACAGATGCTTTTCAGCTTTGTTGAAGCTAGGTTCCTAGGAAATTCATTAGCATTTTACATGAAAATCCCTTGCCTTTAGATTTGTATTCAGGTGACAGTGGCAAAAATGGGGAATGTAGTTTTTGTTTTCCATGACTTGTTTATTTAAAGCTATATTTTCCTCTTCAGATTTTCTTTGCGTTCATGGCTACAGTCCTATAAGCTTCTACCCTTGTGAATTACACACAGATTGTATGTGAGATGTTATGAGAGAATGTGGTGTGAGACCTTAATGCTGAGTCTCAAATATTTTGGAATCTATGTTGCAGAGATTTTTAGCTGCCCAGCATGGAATACCTGCTGAAGGCTAAAAAGAACATTGTAGCTTGTACGTCTGTGTCCTTATTTCTCCATAACATGATCTTTAATATTCTTCAGATGTGTGTGGCACTACAGGTCGTCCCCAAAGGAGCTGATCATTGTTGAGAAGAGTAAATTATGAGATAGTTAATTTTCTGGACAAAGCAGCAGTGTTCCGGCAATGGGGAATACTTTGAAGCTGTGAAAGCTTGTTCTGAAGTGACAGAATCAATGTCCATGACACAGATTTGAATGCTTTCCTATTAGGCAGTCAGACCTGTTGCTAGAGTACCAAGGGATCATCTTAGCTAATCACTGACATTACCCATGACAGGAGTCTGCGAGGCCATAAATAACTTACCCGAGATATTTATGTGGGAAATGTTGGTGGACAGAGTTGTTCTTTCAATGCTTTATTTAGATTCATAGTACTCCTTACCAGAGCATCAGAAATTCATATAGAGCAAGAGCAGTCTGGGAAACCATTTTCACCATCGAAATAAATCTTTCTTCCCTTATCAAATACTGCTCTCAGTAGCATTGTAAAAACCGTAGGGAACCAGTGAGAACAGACTGGACATCTCATGCATGGTTTCAAAATACAATAATGCATTACCTAGTGTCTGAATGGTGTTTGACCTGCAGTACAGCTCCAAAACAATGCTATGTCTCCATCTCATCACAACAGATGTAAATTTCAGCTCATTTGCACAGATGTATCAAGTGCAGAGCTTGCTGTCATTGTTGAGTTTGTTATACCTGCCCGGATCATGTATTCACTGTAGATGTACACACACAAAGCACATTCCACTCCCCAGGTTCTGCCTGAAGGCCAATGGGATGCCCTGACAAGGGAGGCATAGGCTGCCTCACGTACCCAAACCAATGCACAGAACCTTCCAGACTCTCCCCTGGAGCCGGGGGGGAGAAGTGCCATACTAGATAGATTGTTGTGGTGGCTGTAGCTTGCTGTTATGCAGTGTCTTTCCTGAGAAGCCTGTGGAGCTTCCCTGGTTATGACCTGGTAGATTACTAGATCTGTATTCATGTAAAACACAGTAACTTAAAAGGAAAAAATCTGGCGCTATACTCCAATGGAAAGAAGATTTTGTAAAACTAACATTTTGAATTTCTATTATATACAACAGAATGATTATATGGCACTAATAGAAAAAAAGGAAAATGAGGTTGCATGCTATTTAACTAAAACAAGTTAAAATTACTCTAGAAACACCATTGGATAGATTCCCAGTTGGGTTATATTGTTTAGTTCCATGACTTGAGTAGAATTATTCCATTATGAACTGAGTGAATAATTCACTAGGATTTAATTTGTGCACTAAAATCAACACACACAGAAATTATCATAGTTATGTTCAGCCTATTTCTGTAACCATCCAAAAGCCTGTGCAGAGGGAAGGTAGGTAGATTTTCTTTGACATCATTAAAGCAACATCTACGCAGCACAGAATTTAGTCCATATATTCACATTGAAAGGTAGATCTGCATCATGAAAATCTGGTTATCTTCTTATTTACAGAGGTTTTTCAACAGACTGCTGAAATGCTAGCATCTTATCTGTATCAAGACCTTAAAAAGTGTAAAAAACCCTAAAAGACACAAGAAGTATATTTATACCCAAAAAACATAATTTGAATTAAATTTATAAAACAATTATATTTATAAAATTTCTACAATTAATATTTATACTCAATAAATACCTTAAATATGCAACCAAAAGATTTTAAAAGTTTTTAAACTTGTTGTTGTTTTTTTTTTTTTTTTAAATAAGTATTTCATACCATTCATTGAGGTTTCAGTTCATTTTTCTTCTTAGGAAAGAAGACTGTCAAAATACAGAATTAAAAAGATATATATTCCTTTATTCTCACAACTTCCAAATTAATTTATTCAACTATAGGCTAGATCTTTTTCTGTCTCTGATAAACTTTGGAATTTTTGGGTTTTACCCTGAAGCCATACATATGCTTTCTATTCAATCTTTCTGCTCAGATTTATACAAACTTCTTAAGTCATGGGAAAAGCTTACCCCAAATGAGTCCAATTTGATTGATATGCAACATGCCTATGTGGCCTTCTGTGATTGATTACGTGGATTACATATTTAGTTCAGAAAAAAACATTCTTCCACTGGTTTCTCATGGCTCGTTTATGGCCTACTCTGTCCTGAGAAATATATATGATTCAACACTAGATGTGTCTGTGCTTAAAATACTCAACAGTTATAGGAACACCGTGAGCAGGACCTGTGAAGTTTGGCTTTTGCAAAGCGTCCTTTTTCTACTTGTTTTCTTTGTGCTTAAAGTTTTTGCGCTAAGTTTTTCTATTAACATCTTCTGCAGAAAATAAAGAAACCACATTTTTAACAGTTGTATTTTTTCAAAGGAGTGTTCCACCTTTTTCAGGACAGATGATTGCTCAGCAATGGGTAAGCTTGGAAGGGAAAAAGGTAGGCTCATCTGGTCCAACCTCCCTGCTACAGAAACTTAAGAGAAAAGCAAAATTCCATGACTTAGGAAACTGAGGTCATGCACAACTTACTGTTCTGTGTAACCTCAGGGGAAGATTGAGTTGACCCCCCAGTCCTTAATATTTATGGAGGAAATATGTATTTAGGTGTAGCAACAGTTAAGCTACAATGTATGTTTAAACTAATGCATAAGTGTATGCAAATGTGTTTAAGTAATAATTGATCCCGGATAATCTAAAAATACAACCTTAAAAACCATTACTGTTGAAATGTTAAGCCCATTTCTGGACAGAATCTATCACTGCCACACCACAAAGTACTAATGAAGCCATCCACAGTGTACACTCCTTGTATGCTATATCTCTATATCAGTTTCAAAGTCTTAAAACAAATGTAAAATCAGAGGAATTTAGACATGAATCTGCTCCTTTCAGTCCAGTGAAAAAAAAATGTAACTTACATTATCATAGATTTATTATTCTAAAGTACTTATTGTCCTTCGAGGTAATTGTTATTAGCAGAGAAACTCTCTGATTTTCTCTAATTTCCTTTTCCAAATGGTCATTTTTCATGCTGGCATCTCTTTATTTAGCCATTGGGAGCCTTTTTTTTATCTACTTTTTGACTTCTGTCTGGTGTGTGGTGTTTGCAAGGCCTGCTGCTTTCCCCACAGCCCAACAGCTGTCTCTTTTTTCAGTTGCTTGCACAGACTCATGGGATGCAATTATTTCAAAAATGTTCATTTTAATAGAGTTGTTATTCCTATAAAGTGGATGTTTATTTGGAAGCATTTGAATGTAAAGGTCTAAATGTGTCATTTGATCCATACTGCTGGAGTCCAGTTTTCATGTGTTTTTAAGCCTATGGCATTCTCTATTATTCTGAGTTTTATCTTTGAAGGACTTGAGATATCCTTGTCTTGTCAGGTTATGTTGAACTTTGCAAGTACTGATATTAAAAAAGCAATTCTACTTTTGATATCTGCTTCAGACTTTCCTTTGTGATGGTAATTCTGAGATATCTGAATGAATCCACTCATTCAAGTTTCTAAACTTTGATGTAAATTTCTTGTTGCATATGAGAATTTTCCATTGTCCCTTATGTATTTTTTTCCTCCTGTTTGATCACTAGTCCGTGGGTAGTAGCTTTGTTTTTAGACCTGCTAGCTGTGGTTCTTTTTCTTCCAATCAGGTGGATATGATCTAAAAAGTAGGGATTATAGATCATTTACTACTAGCTAAAAACTTTGTGCTACCAGAATTTTCAAGCACTTTGGATTTGCTACATTCAAGGGAAATATGAATAGAGATGCTGCCAGGAGAAATCTTTCAGTCAATTATTTTCAGAATAATTTACTTAATATGTACCCTGTGAAGATTACACTTTTCTAAAGCTTTTAAGTTCTAATGCAATCTGAACTTGGAGATTTTTAGGAGGGAAACATTTGCATTTGCCTATGAAGTTGAAGGAACTGCCTTTTTACCTTCTGTGTTGATGGAATACTACTACTTTACATAAACGTTCCTAATTTTATCTCTGCCATTAATTTATTTTTGAGGCCTGAAATATTTAATAGAGCTGTACTCCTATTTTTACTACAAGGAATTTAGTGACTTGCAATATGCTTTATGTCAGTATTGCCTTCAGACCTTAATTGCTGTTTGGTGGAACTTATGCTCTTATCTAATATGTGGAGCAGGTTCTGAGAGCCATATCTTCTTTGGGAGAAGGCAAGTACTGTCTTGATTTTGGAGACCATGTAAATATACTTGAATTGATGAGTCTAACACTAGCTCAACCTCCCCTCCTATTCTCAGTTTGATATAGGCTTATTTCAAATTTATTCAGTTTTTCATGCAGCTGCTATCCAGATTAAACATTGGACAACAGTGTTCCCCAGTATCAGTCATGCTTAGCTCCTACTTTACAAGTAATCATATGCCTGACCATGCAGTGAAAAACTCGTAGATTTTAAAATTATTTATTATTAGTGAGTAGCTAAGATTTCATATACCTGTGGCTTGGAAAGAAAAAAAAGTTGTTGAGAATTAACAATTTATTTGGCTCTCAGAACTTGTCATAGAGAGGTGCTAGCAAGTGGGGAAAAAAATAAAAATCAGTGTGATGAAGTTCAGTGCAGTCCCCCAAATCCCATTCCAAATTCTGACTTCAGTCCTCTTTTTTTTTTTTTTTTAAAATTTNTTTTTTTTTTTTTTTAAAATTTGCTTATTGTCTACTTGTTTCATTGCATGTTTAATAATCACTAGCTTCCTGAAGATAGTCAGTGATCTCTTAGTTGGTGTACCTGGAGCAGATGATGGAAAAAACAGAAAGGATTGGATTCATCAAGGGTAATGTTTGTGCCATGGGCTCCATTCATAGTCAGTGGAGATGTAGTCAATATAGTGAGTAGAGTCTGAAGTGCAATTTGTCTCATCTTAAAGCAGCTGTCTAAGAGACATGAAATGAATCAAACCTTGAAAGTGCTCATTACTCTCCACTGACCTGAAAGGGAGCCAAGGGGGACTAGCTCCCAAGCTTCCATGTAAGCAGACAGATATCAAGCATTAAATGATTTGAGCCCCATCCCGTTGATGCATTGAAGCATTGTTTAACAGATGTGGAAAAATACCTGAGATTTTGTTACAAATAGACTATTCTGTTTGAAGGTTGGCTGACCAGGTCTGTAATCCCAGTTTGGACAGAAAATATAACACATGCAATGCAAACTGCTTGAGTCTGGGCACACAATTACATTCCTTTCTGTTCTACATGTGGGTGATCAGCACCGATTTGGGAAGAGGTAAAGAAGTGGAGAAAGCAGAAAAAAGGAGTATTTAACTCCATGTAGTTAAACATATCTGAGTTGTAGCTATGAGATTTCAGTAATACTTTACAACTAGACTAGTTTAGCTAAAGTTGCTTAAAATTATGGCTGCTCTGAATGCAGTGCCAGAATTCTTAGGCATGTAGTGCTCCTCTTGCCATGCAAAGTGGTTTAGAGATATGAAATTATGATTTTCTCTTTGTGACTGCATTCCTAAAACTTGAGTTTAGTTTAGTATTGAACCTTGCATATCTACTTTTTTCTGCTTCCTCAAGTTAAACTCCAAAACTTATAAAACATACATTCTGTATGGAAATCACTTTTCTCACTTCAAAAGCACAAAAAGAAAGAAAGAAAGGTTAATGTAGAAATGTAATTTATATCAAAACCTTTGCTCCTTCTGGTGGTCTTTTGTAATCAGAAATTTGCATCCTTTTTCTCCCTGCTTCAAATAAGAGGGAGAAAAGGGAAGACACCCAAGCCCCTTGATTTTACAAGGTTATGAAATAATGACAGGAAACAAGGATTTTTGTTTGTTCTTTGGTGTGAATTGTCACAGGCATTATGATGAAGTTAAAATGCAGAGCTTAATTGAAAAATGTGATAAACAAAACCCCTTGAAGGTCTCAGAATAATTTTGCCTGGTAGCAGTGACAGTCAACTATCCTTGGGCACTAAATCTACTGCAAATTGCTGGAGAGGAGAGGAGAGGAAAGGAAAGGAAAAAGGAAAGGAAAGGAAAGGAAAAAGGGTTAGGAAAGATGGAATGACACCCCCCCC
>VWZV01008008.1:2282-27759 GCA_013397155.1 Irena cyanogastra | reverse complement strand
ATTGGAGATTTAGTCAGAATTCTTCCCAATACTCCCTCTGCAATCACCACTTTCTGTCATATCCTCCAGTCAGGGCTATGACCTATGCTCCTTGCAATGAAAAAACACATTCTAATTTATTACTGTTTTCTAATCCAATATATGAATGTATTCAACTGGATGCCCCAAAATTTTATATATATATATATATATACATATATATATATATGAAGGCTTTTTATTGTATTTAATGAGGAGTAAAATTCAACAAGTAACAGAATATTCCATCAAGATTTATGCTTTTGCTGTATCTATTTCTTTTGTATTCATCTCATTTGGCTTTCATTATGCTTTCAACTTGAATTTGGTCAACCCTGAAATTCAGAGCTATGGCGTTATCTTTGCTAGTTTTCTTTGCCCAAACAAAACAAATAGACATTTGAGTTAGTGTGTCATCATCTGAATAAATCTGTAGAACGCCACTAAGAGAACACACTTGAGATATGTGATATGACCTGGAGCACATGTCATGTGTAGTGTCTGGAGTATCTGGAGTTGTTCAACCTGGAGAAAAAGAGAAACCTTATCACTCTCTACAACTGCCTGAAGGGAGATTGTAGCAAGGTGGGAGTCACTCCCTTCTCCCACATAAAAAATTACAGGCTGAGAGGAAATGGCTTCAAGAAGTACCAGTGGAGGGTTAGATAGATATTAGGAAAAATTTCTTCACTGGGAGGGTTGTAAAGCATTGGAATAGTCTGCCAAGGGAGCCATTGTCTCTGGAGGCATTCAAAATGTAAGTAGATGTAGCACATCTGTAGAGAGTCAGGGAGATATTTCTGCTCAGAAAAGTGAATAACGGATCTGTAGCTTATAATAAATTTCTCAGTTTGTACTTACAAAAGGTTATGGATGGTAAAAAAGAGTATAATTACTTCCCCCTCTCCTTCTCCCATTCAGGACATGGAAGAAAAAAGAACTAACAGGGCAGTGCAGTTAAGTTCTTCACACTGGAAGAGGTACATCCCAGAAGGAACTGTGGCTCCTGGACCGCCCATGCCAGAGCAAAGGAAATTACTTGCAAGTAGCAATGGAAGAAAAGAGTGAGAAACAAAGAGAGGCTGAAGGAAACCCCTACACCCTCACCCCACACTCCTGAGGTGCATGTTGCCTCACAAAAGGGACTGAATGCAGCCAGTGGCAATAACCTGAAGGACGGGCAAGTGCGGAAGAGTGTAGGTGACTGTAGTGAAGCTGAGCCTGGGAAATGAAGAAGAAAGGTATTTTCCCCAAGAGTTTAAATGTTTGCTATTTTGTTTCCAAATACCCAGTCAATAACTAAATGTTTAAAATTAAGTTGAATTCTCCAAGTCTGTTTTGCCTGTAACAATACTTGGTTGGTGATTTCCCTGTATTTTTTTTCCAAATGCATGGGTTTTCTCTCTGTTGTTATTCTTATTTTCTCCTCTGCACCTCTTTGGGGAGGAGAGAGAGTAAGCAGCCTTGTGGGTTCTTGGCTACTAGCTGGCACCAACTCACCACAGTCTTCCCAGAAACCAAAATTAGATTAGGACTTTCTATATTCTGTTGTAGTTTTTTGTGTTAGGGACAGTATGGGAAAGTCTTTCCATTTTCACTTGTTGAAGTAACGAGGAAGGTTCACTTGTCATTAAAACATTGCGAGTTTTCTGTAATGCTTGGATCTTGATACACTGCAGCTGTAACAGCAAAGGGAGACATTTTTTCAGGTACACTAATTCAGCTACATTAGCTCTGTTGTAGACAGGATTGTAGGCATTCAGGAGAGATAAGACTTAGGTCTAAAACTCTAAAATCTAATATGTTACGTAATCTTGAAATAGAATTCAGCTTCTAAAATATGCATATGCTATATATTATGCTTACTTCTGGAATCTTGATTAGATTTTTTGCTGTGTTCCCTTCTGTTGCAAAAGATGTATTTCAGTTTCAGTAACAGCGAACACCCAACTCTGCTATTTTTCTCTGTAAACTAAAGAGCTTTGGCCTTTTTATCCAAATCTGCAGGGAACTTGAAGAAACACTGTGCTTTTGTGTGTGTGAGTATTGTTTTTAATAATGGCGCAATGAAGGCTGAGAGAGAGGAAATTTTTATGGAATCAGAATGTGATTTGCATTTCTTATAGGAAGTAGCTCTGCATTTAAATATTTTAGGCATCTTTGTTTTCCTGACTTCACTTGCAATGTGGATTATCTGAATACAGATGTCTCAGACTTCCTCATAAGAATTCTAAACAAATAATGCCACAAGATCATAGAAAAGTTTTTCTTTGAATTTAACTTCTTTAAATGTCTCTATTATTTCTGTTTTTATATTGTCCTTTTCCTTATGTTCTCACCATTCAAGCATTCCTCCACAACAATGTAGCATTGTTGAAACAATGATCAATGAATTGGAAAGCAAGTCAAAAAATAGTGCCCAAGAGCAAATGACCGTTAATAATATATACATGTTAATTCCTATACATTAATTTTATACCCTTTTTGCTCATCCTTTTCCCTACCTTTCAGGCTGTTAGCTCTTTAAATTTTGGCATAGGTATATGGTGACTGAAAACAGGCTTCACTTAGGGTGATATCTACCACTAGCCAAGATGGTACAAACTGGTATGGAAATAACATCAATTTTATGCAGTACTTGACTCTGTATCTCAGCTTTTCAAATGCTTTTTACAGCAGTCATAAACATGTTTTTCTGGTAGGTTGAGCTAATGGCAAAATAAATCTTCTTCAAGTGAGAGAAGTAAACTTTTGGGTGGTAAACATTGCATGGAAAACCAGACATAATCAGTTACGATAAAATAATGATATTTTAGCAGTCTACAAATNTTCCTTCCACTTTCTTTCAGCCCAGTCGTAACTGGAAAAAATCATTCTGTCTAATCTGCATGAATACAGCCCTATGGAAAAATAGCCTATACGGTGAATTTGATTTTTTTTTTTGTTCCCCTGGTTTATTATGGAAATATTTAAAATAAAAGAAAACCTGCAGAGCAAATTGCTATGGAACACTCATTGAAATGACTCTTGATTTTTTTTCAGTTGTTTCACTGTCAGATAAATTCTAAACATTTAATGTTAGACAGGAGTAGATAGTTTTTAATCAGAGGACAAAAAATGTTGAAATACACACTGCAACTCCATCATCTCTAGCTAATCCCCTGTTATTATTAAGGCAGAAAATTTTCTGAGGTTTGTGATAAACTTAGCTCTTTGCCTGCACTTGTATGTTTTTCATAATAGCTTTAAGAGAAGCTCCATAAAGCCACACTTATACTGTGTTTTGAAAAGAAGTCCAATGCATGATCCTACTGTGTGTGAAGTCGAGTGGTGTAAAAGAACTCAAAAGAGTGTCCATCAGACACTCATACATTCACATGCAGCGCCTTGTTTCCACTCAGCATTTCAATTCGCATTTTAATAAACACATTAAGGAGGCTCAGTTGCTGTTGGACCCAGGTTACGTCTAATTTCTCATTGAGATGTTGAAGAAAACCAGTATGTTTTGCCCTAAATTGTCAGTCAATATATGAGCTCAGTCTACCTCTTCTCAGTGCCTTCTGTATTAATAAGTAAGATTTTCCACACAGGCTTCATTGACAGTATACTGTGTTTATAGTCCCTATTGTACTTCTTGCTAGAGCTAACATTTTCATAATGATGAGGAACAGCTGGCCACAAACTGTTCTTTCTCATTAAAAAGACATTTCCCAAGCTTCTGGGGATTCTTTATACTAAGACAATACATACTACTGACATTTTGCCCTTTTCATTTTCCTTTAGCTCTTCACTTGTGGGATATCTAGGGTTCAGGGTTCTAACAGAGTAGTTGAAGTGCTTTTGAGAGAGAATCAAGGAGAAACTTACTTCGAGTCATTAAAGATCCCAGTGAACTCTGAACAACAAAAGATGTGGCCTGGACAGATTTCAGCTGGTAAACTGAACTGTTATCTATTTAATAATATATTTTCTACAAGGTAATCTCCCCTTAAAAAACTCTTAAAAGGCTACTGTACTATGCTACTGAACCTATGATGACCACTGTATTCTACTCCAAGGATGAATTTGCTCCAGATGTGGATATAATTTCTTCATAGTGATTTCAGCTAGGAGAAGATAAATAATGAGTACTGTACTAGTTACGTCAGAAGCTTGTTTTTCATTTATACAGTTTTGCAACCATTGGAGGTCCATCTGAAGAATCATTAGTTTTGATTTTATTGGTTAAAAGATTTGATGTTGTGATGTAGAAGTATTTGTGTTCACCTACTCAGTCTAAAATTGACTGCTTTTGGTATTTTGTCATTCTAAAAAGAAGTGGATCTAAACTTGAAAGCATGTTCTATTACTTGAAGGGTTAAATATTGTGGAAAGCTTCTGCAGTTTCCATTCAACACCTGATTAGAATCAATGGACAACTAGCGGAGTTTATGGTGCAGCATCAAAAGACCAAGTAAGTCTGCTAAAAATTCAGAGGCCACCTTCTCCTGTTCTGTGAAGCGCTGCAAATTTTGGTGATGATTGTTTAAAGTTTCTCAAGCTTGTGACCATTTCTGTTGTTATAAATCTCTGTGAGAGGGACTAATGTTCTAAATGGACGGTCAACGTTCGTGTAACACTGGGATGCACCACATAAAAATACATACTTCTGTGAGGAAGTGAAGGTATTGAAAGTGTTTTGTAGTAGTATTTTGTGTAGGGAAATATTTATTTCCCAATATAAATTTTAGAGATTGAATAAACAAAAGATATGTTCAAACTACATTTACAGCTGTACTGAACTAGATATTTTGCATAAATTGTAGCTCTGCATGGAATCAAACCACGCAGTTGGCTGAGCATATTTTAAAACTAGTAAAGATTAACCAGCATACATGCACGAATGAGAGAACCTTTCCATGTTATACCTAGCTCAAACAGGACTCAGGCACAGTGCCTGCAGACTGAGGTCCCTGCCTGATGCGAATAATGGTAACATCTAACCCAAAGAAAAATTAAAGACATGGAAGAAAAATAAAAAAAAAGGGGAAGGAAATGCTACTTGCAGTCTGTATTGTTCGAAGATGCAAGGATTGGAGATTTAGTCAGAATTCTTCCCAATACTCCCTCTGCAATCACCACTTTCTGTCATATCCTCCAGTCAGGGCTATGACCTATGCTCCTTGCAATGAAAAAACACATTCTAATTTATTACTGTTTTCTAATCCAATATATGAATGTATTCAACTGGATGCCCCAAAATTNAGGAACTGTGGCTCCTGGACCGCCCATGCCAGAGCAAAGGAAATTACTTGCAAGTAGCAATGGAAGAAAAGAGTGAGAAACAAAGAGAGGCTGAAGGAAACCCCTACACCCTCACCCCACACTCCTGAGGTGCATGTTGCCTCACAAAAGGGACTGAATGCAGCCAGTGGCAATAACCTGAAGGACGGGCAAGTGCGGAAGAGTGTAGGTGACTGTAGTGAAGCTGAGCCTGGGAAATGAAGAAGAAAGGTATTTTCCCCAAGAGTTTAAATGTTTGCTATTTTGTTTCCAAATACCCAGTCAATAACTAAATGTTTAAAATTAAGTTGAATTCTCCAAGTCTGTTTTGCCTGTAACAATACTTGGTTGGTGATTTCCCTGTATTTTTTTTCCAAATGCATGGGTTTTCTCTCTGTTGTTATTCTTATTTTCTCCTCTGCACCTCTTTGGGGAGGAGAGAGAGTAAGCAGCCTTGTGGGTTCTTGGCTACTAGCTGGCACCAACTCACCACAGTCTTCCCAGAAACCAAAATTAGATTAGGACTTTCTATATTCTGTTGTAGTTTTTTGTGTTAGGGACAGTATGGGAAAGTCTTTCCATTTTCACTTGTTGAAGTAACGAGGAAGGTTCACTTGTCATTAAAACATTGCGAGTTTTCTGTAATGCTTGGATCTTGATACACTGCAGCTGTAACAGCAAAGGGAGACATTTTTTCAGGTACACTAATTCAGCTACATTAGCTCTGTTGTAGACAGGATTGTAGGCATTCAGGAGAGATAAGACTTAGGTCTAAAACTCTAAAATCTAATATGTTACGTAATCTTGAAATAGAATTCAGCTTCTAAAATATGCATATGCTATATATTATGCTTACTTCTGGAATCTTGATTAGATTTTTTGCTGTGTTCCCTTCTGTTGCAAAAGATGTATTTCAGTTTCAGTAACAGCGAACACCCAACTCTGCTATTTTTCTCTGTAAACTAAAGAGCTTTGGCCTTTTTATCCAAATCTGCAGGGAACTTGAAGAAACACTGTGCTTTTGTGTGTGTGAGTATTGTTTTTAATAATGGCGCAATGAAGGCTGAGAGAGAGGAAATTTTTATGGAATCAGAATGTGATTTGCATTTCTTATAGGAAGTAGCTCTGCATTTAAATATTTTAGGCATCTTTGTTTTCCTGACTTCACTTGCAATGTGGATTATCTGAATACAGATGTCTCAGACTTCCTCATAAGAATTCTAAACAAATAATGCCACAAGATCATAGAAAAGTTTTTCTTTGAATTTAACTTCTTTAAATGTCTCTATTATTTCTGTTTTTATATTGTCCTTTTCCTTATGTTCTCACCATTCAAGCATTCCTCCACAACAATGTAGCATTGTTGAAACAATGATCAATGAATTGGAAAGCAAGTCAAAAAATAGTGCCCAAGAGCAAATGACCGTTAATAATATATACATGTTAATTCCTATACATTAATTTTATACCCTTTTTGCTCATCCTTTTCCCTACCTTTCAGGCTGTTAGCTCTTTAAATTTTGGCATAGGTATATGGTGACTGAAAACAGGCTTCACTTAGGGTGATATCTACCACTAGCCAAGATGGTACAAACTGGTATGGAAATAACATCAATTTTATGCAGTACTTGACTCTGTATCTCAGCTTTTCAAATGCTTTTTACAGCAGTCATAAACATGTTTTTCTGGTAGGTTGAGCTAATGGCAAAATAAATCTTCTTCAAGTGAGAGAAGTAAACTTTTGGGTGGTAAACATTGCATGGAAAACCAGACATAATCAGTTACGATAAAATAATGATATTTTAGCAGTCTACAAATCTATTTGCAACACATTTTTTTTTACCCTTTTTAATATACAATGACAGGAAAAGAAGAACTTTAAGAAGAGTTCTCCTCTTACTGTGTAACACACAAGTTAGAAATGTCTGTTTATAGTGAAATTCCAGGTATGTACACGTAGAGGAATAAATGTCATGTACTATCAGCTTATATTTTTCTTATATTTGACTACAACACCTGGTGTTATACATTCATTTGATTTTAAACATGGGAGTAGCTTCACCACTTTTGGAATTGCTCCTGGACTCATTAAGCATGTACACTTCACTATGTGGATATTCACTTAAGCAGTGACGTGAGGTGGCTGAATCTTAACAGGTTGATTTGAGAAACAAGATATTTACATCTTCTCTGACTGTGTCATAAATATACATACCTTAAGAATGGATAGATTCTGCCTGTAAATCTCTATTTTAGTTTCTTGACTAATGAATGTTTCTTTGTACCATAAAGTTATGTTTGTTGGAGAGATATGAGTTCTTGCTGGGGTATATAGGGGGTGTCAAGGAGTTAGTTTTTAGTTGGCAAAAATGGAGGTAAGGGTTTCAGGGCTGAGCAGAAGAAAGTTATGATTGATGTCCTTGAGAAACAGTCTGGGTTTGAGACATTTTCTGTTACCATTATCCAGGATGACAGTCAGTTTGGTTACTTTGGTTAAAATGTCAGAGTTTTTTTTCCTCCCAGATCGTCATCCTCGGGAAGGTCTCCAATTGAATTGACGAATATGCAATGTGTATTCTGATATTTGCGTCAGAGGTTTGGAATTATTTTGTGAATTTTCAGTTGAAGCCCTATGAAAACCACAGTTAAAGAAGATTAACTCTTAGCTGCTCTATTTAGCAAAATTACTTGTGATTTGGGGGCTACATAAAATCTTTAAATTCTTCATTAAATTGGCATTCAAACTCCTGCAATAAATTTTTACCATAAAACTTCTTGTGGTAATTCTGATTTGCTTGCACAGTCACTTTAGTTGTTCTTAACACAATTAAATTAAGCAGCTTGAAAGATAAGAGGCATTACTGTCGTGAGCAAGTGAAGTCATTAAATCAACATCAGGTTAGCAAGGAAGGTGAGATGTCTGTGATGACATTAAGGTGAGAAGGAAAGTAATGACAATCTGAACAGCGACTGTGTAAGCAATCCATATTTTATGCTGTACTTAGGAAACCAATAGAAAAGTAATGTTATCAGTGATAAAAATGAAAACAAATGCAAATAATTAAAAAGTCAAATGTACCCCGATAGAAAAAGAAAATGAATGCTGAAGCAGAGATGTGTGAACCGTAAGACTCTAATGCCCTTTTCAGTAAAGATTAATTTTATTTTCTTTCAACAGAGCTCTCTAGAATAACTCTAGATATTTTATGAAGTAACTCTTGACAAATTTCTCTGCAGATTTCCACACAACAGGGAATTTGAGAATTGTAAGGTGAAAGCTTGTAGATGAATGGTTTTAGAAGAGTGGCCCCCGGAGACAGATTTTTTGAGTTTAAACTTTCTCTTCTACTGGTTTGCTCTTCTCTTAGGCAAATCATTATGGAATGTAATCCAGAGCATCAGTTATTGAGTTTTTAGGCGAGTTATAAACTCATATTAATTTCAGTAAACATTAGGTCCTTATATGTGTGGCCCTGAAGACCCCTTTAGTAAAAGACACTTGATTAGAAAATGTGTGCTCCTTGAATATTACTGAAAGTGTTAAACGTACGTTGGATGGCAAGGCTGGATAATTATGCTCCCTCTGCCTCTATCCACCCAACTTTAAAACACTTAATGTGTAGTCAGAATTCTTGAATGATGATTACAATACTCAAACTATCTCATGTCCTCAGTCACTAGAGTGCAGTGATTTTAGCTGACTGAGAGCCTAAAAGTAAAAATGAGAACTGAGAATTACACTGGCGTAAAACAGTCCAGAAGATAAAATTCCTTGGGAATTTTTGGACAGGTTTCCCTTATTTTAAATGGCATTTTACTGAAACTGACTGTAGATTTTGGGGGTTGTTTGTTGTTTTTGAGGTTTTGTTTTTTTTTTTTTGGTATACTAGCCTAAAAGTTTCAAAGCAATTTTCACTTAGTGGGGTGTTCAGGCCAAAATATGTTTTCTGGTCAAAATTTATTTTCTGGTCAAAACCACACATATGCTGATGATAAATATTTAAAAACTATTATTAGATTTTGAAAGCCTAAATTCTACTCTTCCTTTTGTCATATTTGAAATAGGTAGAAAGTTTAATTTGGTCTCCCATGAAATGATTACCTTAATAATTTACACATATATATATAAAGTCTATTACTTCTGTTGGATTTTTTTTTTTTTGATACATAGTTGTAATGGGTTTACTCTGGCTGGAGGCCAGGCACTTGCCAAAGCCATTCTACCACTCCCCTCTGCAAATGAACAGAAGACAAAATGTAATGAAAGGTTCATGGATTGAGAAACAGGCTGAGAGTGATCACTTATCAAATATCATTGCAGGCAAAACACACTCCAACTGTGGATATTAGTTGAATTTATTACTAAAAATCAGAGCAGGGAGATGGGGAATGGTGGTTATGATCTGTCCATCATACAGTGTTCCTGTTGCTACTCAGGGAGGAGTCATTCCCCTGCTCCAGAGCGGGATCCCTCCCATGGGAGATAGCTCTCCATTAACTTCTCCAACGTGAGTGCATCTCATGGACAACAGATCTATATGAACTGCTCCATCATGGATCTACATGGCTGCTCCAGGATGGGTCACCCATGGGGTCACATGTCCTACCAGGAGAAGAGCTCCAGCATGGGCTCCTGTCTGCACAGATCTGCAGGTCCTTGCCAGGAGCCTATTCCAGCACAAGCCTCCCTCAGGTTCACAGCCCCCTCTCAAGCATCCACCTTCTCTGGCTTGGGCTTCTCTAGGGGCTGTGCATGGATCTCTGCATCCCCATGGGCTGTGGGGCACAGCTTCTTCACCATGGGATGCACTATGGACTGCAGAGGAATCCCAGTTCCTGTGCCTGAAGCATCTCCTGCCCCTCCTTGTCCACTGACCTTGGTGTCTGCACGGCTGTTCCTCTCACTTGTTCTCACTCCGCTCTGGCCATAATTTCATATGGACAGTAATTTTATTTTCCTCTTAAATATATAATCACAGAGGCGTTATGACCTTTGGCTCTGCCTTGACCAGCAGCACAATCCATCTTTGGAGCTGCCAGGACCTGGCTGTCTTGGACGTGGAAGCAGCTTCTGTCAGCTTCTCTCAGAGAAGCCACCAGTGTAACCCCCCACTACCAAAACCATGGTAACTCAATACAGTAGTAAACAGCACTGAAATTCTTTTTCTCTTCAGTGTTTAATAGTGCACATAAAGTACACAAGGGACAAGATGTAAGGCATTCTGCAGAATGGTTTGGTTTCAGGCAGCTTGGATTCTACTCGGTTCTAATTTGCAGAACTTTTGACATAACCCAAATGGCAGTGTCTTAACTATCAAGACAATATGCTCTTGTTTCCTGAAACTGTTCATGCTTTACAGTTTCTGTGAAAAAATACAATTACCCAAAAGACATCTGAAGCTAAGGGAAATGTCTAGCCCAAATGGTAAAAATATGATATTAGCTTCTTATTATTTTGAAACTTGCTGGTAAATATGTTCCTTTTTTCACTGCAACTTTGCTGTTTTTTCTCACAACTAATTTAGATTGTTGATCTTGTTTAAAAGTCTTTCTCTCTGATTGCCTCTTTCTCACCTTTGGGCAGTTTGGACATCAAGAAAAAAACATCAAGGTGACCAACTTGATAGCATGTTGAGGTGAGATCTTCACCAGTCACTGAAAATCTCTGAAATCTTCCAGATTAGATGCTCTGTGCACTTGTAATGTGGGACTTCAGATCCTGTCACCCTTAAATGACATTGATATAATTATTGTATTGTAGATTCTCCAAATGCAGGCATGCCTTAAATGTGTCAAATCAGTCAGTGATTTTTGTAGCTTGAAAAGACATGCTTGAGAAATGATGACTTGAGAAAAGAAAAGCAGTCATTTGCTAAGCCTTAATGGCTGTTCTGGTGGCCCAGATCAAGGTGACAAAGTAAATGTTCTGAGTACAAGACTTTACCTAAAGTTGAAGGTAAAAGTAAATGTTCTGAAGCCATAATTTTGCACTTAATAGTCATTCTCTAGTCTTTCATGCTAAGATGAAGTGTGGTATTTTTTTTTCTTAATAAAATCTGAATATTAGGTCCACACTATTCAGAGCTCAAGGACTTGTCATTTGAAGTAGAATTGATTGATCTACCCAAAACAAGTATGCTTTTCTGACAAAGTGCTAATAAACGCCTTCTGGCAGTCACAGAGTGCTTCTTTCAAGATCTTACTGTTTGTTTTTTGAAGTGATGAAATTTATGGGGACCTGTTATAAGGTTCTAATTGAATTTCACAGAAGTAGTCCTGGTGTGACCCAAAATGGAGAAAAAAGAAATCCTCAAAGCTAGTCTCTGCAGAATCAAAGATTGAAAACACTAAATGGGAAAGAAAGGTCCAAGCTAGAAATAATCGTGAGACTTAATGAAGACTTTTGAGAGAAGTTAAGGTTGATAATTTCTAAAGATATAAGGTAGATGAAAAGATTCACAACAGAAAAGTGTTTATTAAAATGCTTTTTAAGAAACCTTGGGAAATAACAAAAGCTGCTTTAAAGCTTCCTATTAAAGTGAAGATTGGGAGAATTAGAAAATTTTGCCACCTGCAGCCTTAAAAGAACTTTTTGCTTAGCTCTTATTGCAAGGTTTAGCTGACTTTGAAGAACTTGAACAACCATTGTCACAAGGCAAAATTTTTGCTAAGACTGTGACTAAAGAACTACATAAATCTTATTTTCAATAACTTTAAAAGTGAAGTATCAAACTCTCCTGGTTGTGTTAGAGCAATTTACAAGCCACAAACTAGCTTTGTTATCAAGCTAGATAAAAGGCATGAAAGTTTCAATGGAGACTTTTCCTAGTTTTTGGAAACCTGTCGTTTTGGTTTCAGGTTCATGATATGGCCATTGCTGCATTTTGAGTTCATAGGTTGATAAGATGTGAACATAGGATATGTTCTCCTCCATCTTGCCTTTCTTGGACATATGAAGAGTCAGCACAACTGACTGTAACAGCCACATGAGAGACAAAAGTTCACTGCTACACTTTGTAAAGATTTTACCTTTATATTGGAAGCATTTGCAGATAAGAGGAAGTCAGTGCTGAAATCTGGAATGATCATTAGTTACTGGAATAATGATGGTATCTGGGAGTCACAGCCTCCAGTCACGTGTCTGCTATACCAGATGCTGGACCATGGGCAAACTGCCTAAGCTGTCCATTCCCTTGTGACTGGTACAGAAGTCTCTAGTGTCTCAGATGTAATTTCAATTTAAAAAATACTTTATTCCCACTCTTGCTTTTTGGTTAACAAAGAGGGCACAGAGGAAAGTATTTCTCTGTGCCTAGCACTAACTGAAGTAGGAGATGTTATAGAGAATTAGCTGTCTACAAAGCTGAGTAGCATGATTAATGTAACCTGGGGAAACGGGTAAAGAACAAGATGAGAGGTTAGGGTTGCCACTTTTCACTCAGCTGACCGATGAGTTATCTTTGAGGCTGAGTGGCAGGTACTAGAGCAGGTACAATTCTCACCAATGTACTTTAACATGAACATGTGTTGGTTTATGTCCCATCAGTTCAGGTTATGGCTAAAGCTAGCACAATTTTAGGGCCCGTGCTCTTCAACATCTTCATAAACCACTTGGATGCAGGACTGGAAGGGATACTCAGGGAGGAGCTGTTGACTCCCTCAAGGGCAGAGAGGTCTTGCAGGGAGACTGATGCCCTATGAGAGCTAGCCTAGAACAGAGACTAGATGGAGTTAGAGTAGGTATTTACTAAGAGGCCTCAATAGATCCACCTTGGGCAGCACAACCCAAAATGGCTACAAAAAGGATGACCAGTCACAGGGTCTCACACTTTTGTAAGTTTTGGTCCGTTAGCATATTGGAGCTAATTGTCCAATTACAGCTTTAGCCCATGAAGTCTCATCCTTCTTGTTTTCTCTCTTTGTTCCCCTGTTGTTTGTGCTCTTGGGCCTGAGATCTGGATCAGTTGTCCTTGGGTCCCCAGCTAGAGAAGGAATTATTTAGTCTACCTATTCTGTAAAGAGAGCTTACTATTCCTTAATATGAAGCGTAGACTTACACACTAAAGCAGAACAAAATCTGAAAACTATAAAAGCTAAAACCTGAGGCATCAAGACCTTGAAAAATTAAAGGGCTAAACAATCACCAACAGTGTTAAGTTTAACACAGAAAAATGTCAGATTCTGCACCTGGGATGAAGCAACCATGGATGTACGGACAGACTGGGGAATGAGAGGCTGAAGAGCAGTGCCACAGAAAGGGACTTGGGGGTCCTGGTCAATGGCAAGTTGAACATGAGCCAGCAGTGCCCTGGCAGCCAGGAGGGCCACCCGTGTCCTGGGGGCATCAAGCACAGCGTGGCCAGCCAGGCAAGGGAGGGGATTGTCCTGCTCTGCTCTGCACTGGGGTGGCCTCACCTCGAGCGCTGGGGACAGTTTTGGATGCCGCAATATAAAAAATAGGAAACTATTAGAGAGCGTCCAAAGGAGGGCCACGAGGATCTGGAGGGGAAGCCTTATAAGGAGTGGCTGAGGTCCTTGGTTCAGCCTAGAGAAGAGGAGGCTGAGGGGAGACTTCATTGCACCCTCCAACTTCCTCACAAAAGGAAGTGGAGAGGCAGATACTGATCTCTTCTCAATGGTGACCAATAAGAGGACCCTGAGGGAGGGAATGGCCTGAACTTGTGTCAGGGTGGTTTAGGCTGGATATTAGGAAAAGTTTCTTTACCCAGAGGGTGGCTGGGCTCTGGAACGGGCTCCACAGGGAAGTGGTCACAACACCAAGCCTGGCAGAGCTCACGAGTGGACAATACTCTCGGGTCCATGGTGTGACTCTTGGGTATGGTCCTGCACAGGGCTGGGGTTAGACTCAATGATCCTTGTGGGTCCCTTCCTGCTTAAGATATTCTGTGATTTTATGATCAACTGTCTAAAACATTTATATTAAACAATTATCAGCATAATCTTCCTGTAGGTCTCCAGTTGACTGTACATTTTTGGCTCAGTCTTTAAAACTGTCGTTCAGTCCTTGACTTAAGGATTCAGCAGCTGCAGTACTCTGTTTTTAAGTCTGCCTCTTAAATTATCTGGATATTCCTACTGGTGTAGAGATGATGTCTGAGCTGCTTTCTGAGCTACAAAGAGAGATGTATGTTCTTTTAACTCTGCAGGTTTTGCCTGGTGGTTTCTGACAGTAGATTGAGGAATTCGGTTTTCATCTGCAACATCCTCACATTTCTCAGGCCATAAAATAGGACTTGCTGATTTGAAAAATGGATTTTGGATTTTGTTCTCAAGATAGGCAAAGGGAATAGCATATGTATGCTGACCTTTGTGACAGCATGTGAAACCTCTGCATTTAAGCTGATGTTGGAGAAAAGCTAAGTTGAAGATATGGCACAGGAATGGATTTTCACTCCAGCAAAATAAGCTTTGTGGAGGGGAAAGTGGAAAATGTGTTTTCAAAAATGTCCATTCAATTGCTTTTTGTGCTTTTGTTAGGCTTCAGTCTAATTACTTTGTCAAAGGCAACTAGACCCTAGGACTTTCATCTTAATGTTTGGTAGACTGGCATAAATTAAAAAAATAATGCCATTTTAATAATTCTGAATTCTCCAGTAATCTCAAGCTTTTTCATGTGTCAAAGTTTCTACTTCGACAGCCACAGATTATCACCATCTTTCATATTAATTTGCATCCCACTTATGGAAGCCATGTAAAGGGGGGAGGCTAGAGGGGTAACCTTACAGTACTTTCAGCATCCCTCGCCTTCATTTTACAGCTTTTTGTAGCTCTCTGTCACTCTTCCCGTCAGTGCAGCATCAGTGCAACTAAATATCCAACTGGATAAGCATTCATGATTTAAAAGATTTAAATGTTTCAATGATTTAAATTTTGACCTACTTCAGTAGGTATTTTTTACCTACTGAAAGTAGGTAAATACTTCAACAGGTATTTTTTAGCAGGTTTGTGGGAACCCTGTAGCTTTTTGAAGGCAAACCTGGTATGCTATTTGTATATGTGTTTTAGGAGATGGCACTATAAATCACCATCCAGTGCTGCTGAATTGAGATGCATGTATATTGTGGGTATAGCTATGCTTCCATTATTCACACAGTTAAGCTAAACACTTTCTTTAGAAATTTAGTTGTCTCATCAGCCAAGAAAGTAAATCTGATTTGAATTAATTAGTGAAGAACTAAATTAATTTAAATACATTTTGACACTAGGAATTTAGGCTAATTGATGGTTAACGTTCTCTATATATCTTGTTTCATGTCATTTAGATACCCATTGCTAATAATATATTACTTATATATTTATTATTGATGCAATTTTGAGAATATTGTGATAGCCACTGAATTTTCTGAGTGGATTAAAGCATAAAAAGGGTCCTTGCAGCAGTCAATTGATTCTTACTGTACAATAAATGCCTGTTAACTGAAGTGCAAATTAAATACTTATTTTCAGCACATCATAAAAACCATTAAGTATATTAAAAAATTTATATTATAGACTCACAATGTGGAGCCAAAAATAGGCAGCTTCAGAGCATGTTAAATATCCTTAGCAACCTGCTAAAATATGACATGGGAAACAGTTTACACTTGAGCAATTATCTGATAAGAACCAAGCACAGTGAGCTCATTGCAGTATGTGTACACAGATAGGGTATATATAATAGAGCATGTGCACAGACCCAGAGAAGGGCACAGCATATGACTGTTCTATATGTACATAATAAAACAAAAGTTCATAATATATATCAAAATTCAGTAGGCATGTAAAGATTAGAGATAGCAGATATTAGAGGATTTCAATAGAGAATGGTTTAGTTTATGGTGATGTTGCTTTCTTGTAACTTCAGAGGAGGTACACTGAAATGCAGCTGAAGCAGCACAGTGAGGAATTAAGACAAAGCATTGCTGATGATTGGGATTTAGAGTTTTCCACTCATTTAATGCAACTAAAAATTAAACAGACTTCTCTATTCAAGCATTTATTCAGCTTGTTTTGGCTGTCTTTTCAGACTAAGAACATTTTCTGTTCCTCTGGCACATTGAAGAAAGGATGTATGCCTTCCTTTTGAGATGTGTTGAAAATGAAGTGAAAAGTGTATCTGCTATCTGTATTTCTCAGGTAGTAAGAGACTATACAGGTGAGGGAGTTGAATGAAAGCTCTTCTAAGTCCCCTTAGGTTACATGACCTGCTATTTAAGGAAAGTTTTCAAGGTAGACTGACATCTTTGGTTATCCAGCTTTTTGAGCCAACCCAAGTTCTCAGCTGGCATAAATCAGCTCAGACCCTCAGAAACACAGTGCAGTACTGACTTTCACAGCTGCAGACCTGGACCTGTGAGATCTGTGGCTTTCTACACTTTTTTTTTCTTTCCAGCTATTAATTTAAGTGAAGAAATTGCATGTTTGGTTGCCCTGTTTATCTGTCTGATTCTTTGTCTCCAAAGAAACAAAAATAAGACCTTTTAGCAGAAAGAAGTTAAATCACAACTAGATCTCGTACTACCCACTTTGCTGCTGCAATATTTGATATACTTCATTGAAAAAGTGGGAATGATAGGCATTTCTTAAGAAATAATCAGAGGAATTCTGAATGGGTAATTATATTTAGGAGGAGATAACATCCTCTTATAAAAATTGGAACAATTGCTAGGTGATCTGATTATGTTAGCTGCCAAAAACCCACAGGGAAGTCCTTTCACTCCATCTGTGCAGACAGAAAGATGAGAATTGGCGTGGGAGCTGTTAGTCTGGCTCAAAATCAGTTTATACTGAGACAAACCTCTTGTGATTATTCAAGAAGGTTTGAGAATAAACTGGATGGGAAACTATTTTGTGTTCCCAGTATAATCTAAAGGCATAGGGAAATGTTGTCATGGTTGGAAATTTTAAAACCTGGAAATAACAAACTGAAATGAAATTGCAGCAGTTTTCTAAGCAAAGCTAAAGAAGTGGCCCTAATTTATTTTTGTTTGAGTATAAACATATTAATCTACAACTGACAGTGGTGGTAGGTATTAATGACCAGTCCTTTTCTCTTCCAAATTACACATCCCTTTTTCATTAAATGTCCAAAAGCTTCCAAAGGCAAAGTCAGATGAAGAAATCTTTGATTGAGTCATGGTTTCGGCTAGGATAGAGTTAATTCTCTTCCAGTAGCTGGTAAAATCTGTCCTGATTTTCTTCCAGTTGCTGTGTTTCTTGAATTTAGTATGAGGGAAATGTAGATAACACGCTGATGTTTTAAGTGTTGCTAAGTAGTGCTTACCCTTAGTCAGGGTCTTTTCAATTTCTCCTGCTCTGGCAATGAGGAGGTGCACAAGGAGCTGTCGGGTAGCATAGCCAGGACAGTTGATACAAACTTCCAAAGGGATATTCCCTGGCATAGAATATTATAAACAGTATATAAACTGGGAGGAGGTTGCCAGGAGGGACCAATTTCTGCTGGGAGTGGGACAGGATGGGCATTGGTCAGCTGGTGATGAACAGCTGTGTTTTTAATCTCTTGTCTTCCTTGGGATTTATGTCTCTGTGTTGCCTCATTTTTCATTACAATTACTATTATTGTTATTATAGTATTATTTTACCTTATTTCAATTATTCAGCTGTTCTTATCTCAAACCACGGGGTTTATTTTCTCTGATCCTCCTCCCCATCCCACCACAGGCATGATGGGGGAGTGAGTGAGTGGCTGTGTGATACTTAGTTACTGTCTGGGGTAAAACCACAACATATTATGGTTCAAATTCAAGATTTTCTCTAACCTCCATGTAGTAGTGAGATGTAGATTGACAGGTTTGAAAGACAGGATGCAGGCCAGGGAGAAGGGCTCTATGGCCATTTACTTAGAGGGTATTCCCAGGAACTGAGATGAGGAAAATCTACGTATATATTCAGGAAAATATGTACTTGTATATCATGTGACACAATAAGGAAAAGCTAGGGAAGTGGCTATTAAAGAATAACATCTTGAGAATAACAAATTTTTATCCATCCAGAAAATGCTGCTTTGAAACATGACACTTGTTTTTTGTATTAACAATTCTCTAATGAATGATGTTTGTTTGAAATTTCTTTCTGAATATTGAACTTGATCTCACAGATTGCATATATCCTGCTTACATTGTTGTGTTTTCTTGACCAAATTAATAATTTCCCTATTATCAGGGAAAATTTTATTATAATAATAAGGCATAATGTTTACTCTCCCTGGTTTAGTATATACATTAGCATCAGCTTTTGGAATTCTCTAGTTAAATGCCATACACTATTTTCTGGGTGAATGCTACAATAACTGCATCTTTACTTGTTTTTGTGTAAACATTCTTGCACCTTGTGAAAAAGTCATCTGTAAGGAAGAGAATATGACCCTGTATTTCCTTTGTAATTTCTGATTCCGATAAAATCAAACGAAACATTGTTATTCCAAGGGCATAAAAAGAAAGTGCAGTTTGGGTATTAGTTGTGGGTTTAACAGCAGCTCATCTCACCCATGAGGTTATCAGCTTCTGGGTGATCCCATTTAAATCTCTTTTGATAGCACAGCAGGCCTTATGAAGCATACACTGTCTATCTTTGCCAGCGAGAATTAATATTATTCACAGTTATCAAACACATGTTAAAACAATATAGCTCTGTTCAGCAAGTGTATTTTCATATTTCTGAGAAGAATTTATATTTATGTTTCAAGAGTGAAAAGATCAAAGCCCAAAAATATGCTAATTTGTAAAGGTTGAATGTTGTAATCCTTGCTCTTGGGAGGAGTCCATACTCAAATGCTTCAACAGCTCCATTTTAAGTACAATTACCTGAGTTAAATTAGGAGATTCAGTACTTCAATAAACTAACAAGTAACTGAAACTTATTCAAGTAATAATGACTGTAAAGTTTTTGAAGTATATTTTGTTCAGCACTGAAATCTTCAGAGACTGAAGAAACCAGAATTTAGAAACCTACTTGTTGAGTTTAATTGTATTTTCAAAAGTACCCATTGCAAGAGGATTTAAACAGCTAGTTAAACTATCACAGAATCACTGAATGGATTCTCTATCCCATAGAGAGACATTTTGCAATGTATCTTTATATGACTAAAAGAAAACTGGAATGCATTACTGTGTTTGTTCTGTTATAGCTAATAGCACAGTGAATTTTTATGAATGCCATAAGGGAAACAGTAATTAAAAATGCCAGGTTAGACCCAAAGGTTGGAAGGATCACAGTGGATCATCTTGTTCAGCCTCTTTGCTCCAGCAGGGCCATCCCAGAGCACACAACACAGGATTGTGTCCAGACAGTTCTTGAATATCTGCAGTGACAGAGACTTCACAGCCTCTCTGGGCAACCTGTTCCAGTGCGTGGCCTCCAGCACAGCAAAGTTCTTCCTTATAGTCATATGGAACTTCCTGTGCCTCAGTTCACACTCAATCCCTCTTGTCTGTTGCTTGGCACCAAGTAGAGCTTGCTCCATCCTCTTGGCATCCCACCTTCAGGCACTTACTGACCTTGATGAGGTCTCAGTCACCTCTTGTCAAGGCTGGAGAGGCCCAGCTCCTGCAGCCTTTCCTCATAAGAGAGAGGCTCCAGTCTCCTGACCAACTTCGTAGCCCTCAGCTGAACCCCCTCCAGGAGCTCCACATCTCTCTTGATCTATGGTGCTACCTGTCCTGATCTTCCCTCGAAGAACTAAGAAATGCCTGTGAATGCTGTGCCTCTGATCTCAGCTCTTCTCCATGGAAACTGTGCTAAGGAGTCAGCAGAGCTGCTATCCCTGCAGCAGCAGTCACCAGCAGGACAAAAGGAATTCTTCCAGAGGACCGTCACAAAACTGGACACTAAGCATGCAGCTCTTCCCTACCACACTGTAAATCTGGTACAGGAATTTGTTGTTTGGAAAGTAAATAATCTATTTTCTATTTTAATCACTTTCTTATTTTATTATTTACTCATCGGTAAAATTTTATCTATACAGGCTATGTTTGATGGAAAAGGTTATAAAGTAGCATAACATTCTTGAAACTTATCTGGAAGTTGGAGCTCTGGCCTAATGTGATATAAAAACTCTTGAGAAAAAATACAAAATTTTATCAGGCGGAGATATTCTTTTCTTTAAATGGAAATTAAAGAAATATTTCCCTTCAGACACTAATGATAACTATAACTTTAACTTTGACATTCAAATCTTGTTTAACTTCAAATAAATGTATTTAAGTAAACAATTTCAATTTGAAAAATACTTTTAGAAAGAACAAGGTGTTTTAATTTAAAGGTTTCAACCATGTCAAAAGGTCTTATTCCAACCATTGTAACTATAGAACATTTTTAGAATTGTAAGTTCTTCCTTTTATTTTTTCTTTTTTTCATTGATATCTCCCATCAAAAAAAACCTCCAAAAACCTATGAGAAGATTCTGGCTAGTCCTGTTTTGGCTACATGTGAGTATACATTTTCCTGGAGAAAAAAGAAAGCATGATGTAAATTAATGCAGTTCATTTGCAGAAATTTCCTGCTTCTAAGTATAATCTCTGTACTAATATACCAGACATCCATAGTGAGAAGTTTAAGAAAACCTGAATGATTAATCCTTAAGATGCTGGGTAAAAGAAAAGACAAGCTGCTCATCTTGGCTATTGAAACTGCACAGCACTATCACCTTGCCCACACTGTCAACTTATGGCTTCATTGTATTTCATCCTCTAGCTAGGTCTTGTTTCACCGAGAGAGATGATGGATAATTTTTCAGCTCCCGTATTTCTGGAACATTTGCTTCTCTGACAACTATTGAAAATGAATATATTGCCTTAAAATCTCTGTGCTCAGAAGTAGTCACATCTCATTTCACTCTTTGCTCTTTTTTGTTTATACATGTTTGTCTACAATTATTTTTTTCTTTTTCTTTTTTTATTTTTCTTTTCTTTTTTTTGGTATTCAGTATGCTTACTTTCCATTTTTAGAAATTTAAGGAGTATTTGTGTTACCTTGTGTTTGGGAAATGTTTCTTTTTTTCTTTCAATACAGAACAAAAGAAAAACATTCTATTTTTCACTTTGTACTGCACTCCCACACCAAATATTTTCATAAAAACATGAAAAATCATTGTAATTTAAAATTTGTATTTTATCTATCCCATAGAGAGACATTTTGCAATGTATCTTTATATGACTGAAAGAAAACTAGATTGCATTACTGTGTTTGTTTTGTTACAGCTAACAGCGCAGTGAATTTTTATGAGTGCCATAAAGGAAACATTAATTAAAAATGCGTGCCAGGTTAGACATGCAAGAGTTTAGAAATAACAGAATTAAAATAACCTTAAACAGGGCCAGAATTTTCATATGTATTTTAGTTGTGATTTTACACATTTTTTCCCCCAAAGTCCCCCAGTTTATTCAGTACAGAGGCTAATTCACTTCCACAAGGAGGGACTGGTATGACTCTTTACAGTCTCATCCAACTAAAACATTGTGTGCAGCCTTCATATGCCTTGGCTCAGAACCTCTCCTAAGTCCATGCTATTTCATCAAAAGTCAACAAAACCTCTTCTATACCTTGAAAAGAAACTCCATGGTCAGTTTGGCTGGCACACTGCAGCAGCAGAGGCTTTCAGAGTTACATTGGACTGTTTGTGCATGCAGAGGGATGCTCGAATCCCTCATTACACCCCCTATTCCGTGCTATTATTGCTCTGACACTGTACATAATATCTCTGCAGACCCCAACCCTATCTCCCTCTACCATGTTACTCCATAGCTTCCTAGTTTTCTCCACCCAGCTTCTATCCCAGCCTTATTTCTTTTCCCCTTTCATCCACCCCAAATAGATCCTCTGCATCCTTCAGTAAGTATGAGAAGTGAAGGCAGCTGAAAGAATGACTATTATTTGTTTTCTACATTAGAGACTACAGGTGTTTAATATGAAGGAGAGGTCCGAGAGAAATTGCAGGAAGGAAATTCTGAATCTTTTTTATTGCCTTAAAATATTACTTGTTTAAATCAAGTTTGAGTTTCCTAATCTCTTAGTCCTTAGCCTTCTAGTAAGAGAATAAATATAAATATCAGCTGAAGTTTTTATTTTGGTCATTCAGTCCACCTATAACGACTGTAAATTTGTTAAATACAGAAACTAAAGGCATTCCTTTGCTGAGGTAATACTGATGTTAAAAAAGGGACAAGACTAGAAAAATCTGAATAAATTTTAAAAAAATACATGCATAGGTAAAATTACTCAGTCACAAATATAGGTGTATATATGTTTACATAAATATTGTGTAACAATCTTCACCAGATTTGTGTAGAGTCACAGCAAAGAATAACAGCAATCTACTTGTGTACAACCACAGACATACACACATAAACACACACAAGTTTCCCTTCCTTTCTAAATTTTTGTACTTTGTTTGGGAATACTTTTTCACTTTGGTGTTGGCCTCTAGGATTCAAAGAGATATAGTAACATAGTTAGTAAAACATGCAAGTCAACAATAAAGTAATAAACAACATGCTGAGATGTATCTGGAAACCTCAAAAAACTGGTACTATGGAGTTGTAACCAGGCATTTTGTTCCTTGACTTATCAAACTCAAAATTTTGTGATACAATAGAAGCAAGAAGTGCCATAAAATGATAAATTGAAAGAAATAATATATTTGGTGATAGTAATCTCTCATTTTTGGTGTCCTTTTAGTGCTTTTGTCTTAGGTAGCTTTCTGTTACTGAGATTGCTGCCAACATCTGCTTCCATGTAATGAAAAAGGTATTGCTTGATGTAAAGTTATGACACATTTGTGTTCAGAGTATAAATTCACTTTGATTTACTTTAAAATGTGAGACAGTGATAAATTACCATGCAATTATCATGTTTAAAATGGCAAGCTGAAGCAATGACAAGTTCTTTTAGATTTTTCTTTCCACTTCTACTAAGTGTAGATGCAATAGTTCAAAAATACTGCTTCATTTTGTCTCTGTCACAACATTTTTTTTACATCTGCTCTCTTTGATGTGTTTGAATAGCTTCCTCATGCTTTTTCCCCTGTACTGAATATTTGTAGCTGTTTTGTTTTTGGTCTTTGTCGGCATAGTCATGCTTAAGAGAACTGATCTGAGGTACTGCACCCAGATTAAGTCCTTCTGCAGACAGGTTCAGATAGTTTAGCAATGTTTAATTTTTTGTTAAGCACATAATTTTAAAATTCTAACTTTTACCACTATTGGTATGTGGTTTCGTTACATTTAAAACCTCCTAGGCTGGGCCTAGAGTTGAATTATGTTGGATTTTACTATATAAAATAGCTACACTGACATACTGCCCAGAATCTATGTGCAGCTGGACAAACAATATGCCTAAAAAAAACTTGAACGTGAAACTTTCAACTTCTACAACTTCCTGGGGTGAGAATGTCTACAACCTAACAGGCCTGAGTGAAGGCTTTTTGATTTTTATTCTATCCTAAACTCCTGCTGCTTCTTTCATACTTACACTTAATTGGGAACTGTATTTAGGAATTTTTTTTTAAAAAGGCAAAAATCTAGGTAAAAATATGCCTCATGAGAATGTTTAACATACCTTAAAAGATCAGCATGCCTGTAAAATGGGTTTTTAAGATTTTTAAAAACATGCCTGAGGCAAGAGTGGACATGCTTCCGTCTTTCCACCCCTAAATAAGGTTATTAGTCCTTAAAGAACTCATTCACCAAGAAGGAAGTAGAATCCAGAATCTACTACATTAAAATACCTAGGATATAATCAGGGTATCTCTGGAGCAAGACGTTAATCTTCATCCTGTTTGCTGAAATGATACCAATGAGCAGCACACCAATAATGTTGGGGAGAAAGAGAATTTTGATTCTGTACTCTGAAGACTTATCTGAGAAGAAACACCCTGATTTCTGGTTGCAGGAGTTTTCACCCACACTATCTAATGACTGTGACTGGAATGTCTTAAGTAGCCAGAAAACTATGCATTAGTCTGTTTTATTTAAAGACAGAACATTCTCTCAGACTTAAGTTCTTCTGGTTTGAATTTCATTGTTTTGCCAAGCAACTGACCAATGGTCCTGAGAGTGCTTTTAAAACGGGCCACCAAACCTTCAGCTCTTGGCAGCATTTTTTCTTGATCTGCCGTACCTTAACAAGACTCGAGTTTCTGTCATCTAAGCCTTACCTTGGTTTAAATCTGGAAAGCTTTACTAAATGAACACTTATCACAATCTTGTTAAGTATATGTATTATTTATAAATTATTTTATAGTTATTTATGAATTAGAGTACTATGCATAAATATACATTATCTAGAACACATTCATACATCCTGTTGCAAATCCAGTATACTTCCCTGACAAAAATAAAGGGCCAGACCCTGCCCTAGGATCTACCTGCTAAGTCATATGAACTCTCTTCTCCCAGCTGCTGTTTATTTCAAGCACTCCACACTTGAAAAAAAAGTTGTGAAGCCATTTCCCATGATTAATGATAATAAAACTTTGCTGCATGTCTTAAAAGCCCATTGGTGGGAAAATCTGCTTGTACTTGAACACTGTTCAGCATTTCTAGGATTAAGTCTGCAATATCGCTATTAGCACATTAAATAGTAGACACTAGTTGACACAGTCAAGTCCATGTAGTGGATGTGAAAAACAACTGCAAAACATTGCCAGAACTTACTCTCTCACACAAAATTTAGTTCTGTTTTTGCAGTTTGTTTTTCACTCTCTGTAGTTCTGACACCTACAGAGAGTGAAAAACACTTGCTCATGCTGATAATCTAAGAATACTCAGGAAGAAATTGCTGTGCCTATGGGAGATGGAATAAAATTTCCTGAAAAATATTCCTCTCCCAAAGGAAGTATCATAAATTCTCTAGGATAGTCTAAAGAAATCACCAACCTCTAAGTTTCATATTTAAGGTTACGCCTCATTTACTCAGCAGTGTGGGAGGCTGTCAAATTATTTTTATGCTGATTGCACTTTGTGTTATAAAACTTTTACATTAAAAATCCTCTGTTTAAATGTTTGAAGTAACTGAAAGGTTGTTAAAATATATGGTTTTATATTTTAAAATAAAAGAACTCCTGATTTGAATAAAAGTAACACACATGCTGGATAATTCTTTACAATTGAATTTAAATCCCGAGGAAGCATAAGCTGCTGTTTATATCAATTAACAGCTCTATGAAATGGTTGACTAACAA
>VWZV01008007.1:1518406-1694315 GCA_013397155.1 Irena cyanogastra | reverse complement strand
GCAAGAGCTGGGTGGGATGGCCCCGGCTGGATGTNGAAAGAGCTGCTGAACTACACTTATCTGGTGGCTCAGAAGAACCAGTGTGGCTTTAAGACCTCCAAATGCCATGCAAGATGAGACTACCTCGAGAGTNGCAGCCCTTCAAGCCCTGAGGAGCAATGACAGCCCTTCCCAGACAAACGTCGAGGTTCAAGAGGTATTCAACGAAAGAGCTGCTGAACTACACTTATCTGGTGGCTCAGAAGAACCAGTGTGGCTTTAAGACCTCCAAATGCCATGCAAGATGAGACTACCTCGAGAGTGGAAGAGACCAGCTGGAGCTCCAGGCGTAGCTGATGACTGGCACAGCTGAGCCTGTGGGAAGCTTGCGTGGATTCAGCCCTCCCCGCTGCTTATAGACGGCTCCCCCCCTCCAGCCCTCAGACACTGCCCATCCCCTCTTTTTCCCTCCACTCTCCCTCCCTTTTGACAGTTCTTTCCCTCTAGCCCTCACATCATGCCCATCCCCTTTTCTCCCTCCCAGGTCATCCCTTTGTTTCACCTTCCATCAATAAACACTTTGGCTTCTTCACTTTGCCTGCATCTCTGTGGAGCTGAGGCGGCGCAAATCCAGAGCCCCGGGACACACGGGCCCCTNCCATTCCAGGGGTCAGTAGGTATTCTTTGCAACAGCAACTGATCAAACAAAACTTGCTTTGCAATCACAAGTGCCTTTTAAACTTTGTGCATGGGAATCCTCCAGAACTGTAAAACCCTGGATTTTAGAAGAGCCAGCAGAGTGTGCTCTGAAGCCAGCTGTGAGGGATTCCATGGCAAGCATCCATGGAGGGCAATGGAGTTTGGAATGCTGGAAGCTTTCAAGAATAGCTTCCTGAAAGCACAGCAGTGCTCCCTTGCTGCACAGGATCAGGAAGAGGGCGGAAGCAGAGAGCATCCGGGCTTAACAGGGAGCTTTGGCTGTGCCCTAGAGCAAATGAAGCAGCAGCACGGTGCCCGAGACTCGGAGGCGCGACCGTGCCAGTGGCCGGAGCGCGGTCAGGCAGTGCCGGGATGCCGGCTGTGGTTCTGGTCCCCACAAGTGAGGAATGGCAGCGCCAGGCTCAGAGCCAGTCAGAAAGCCAAGCAAGGGAGACCAGAGGGAGGGCACCCCCCTTCCAGTCTCTCTTGGGCGTGGCCTGGCAGGATGTTGAGGGATTTCTTTTGTCTTTGCTCTTGTAGCAGGATGGGATTCCGCTTGCTCAGGAGCGGGAGCACGGGTCAGATGTGCACTGAGGTGACGCATGTGCTGAGAAATACCCAGGCTTTCAAAGATGCTTTCAAAGCAAGCATCCCCATTTCACTGTTGAAACACTGAAGTGCTTCTGGTGCAAATTCTGCTTTTTTCCTACTCCTCCTCTTGTGCATCCAGGAGTGTCATTTCAAGGGATGTTAATGTTTCTGCAGTGCTGGTAAAGGCAGTTTTTCTGAAGGGGGGAGGCCTATAGTTTTTGGCACCAGATGCATCTATCCCCTCACCCTTACACAGCTCATTTACTCTCTGGTCCAGAGGAAACAAGCAGACTGAATTTTAAATGACAAACGGGCACTCAGATTTCCTTGGCACATCCTGGCTTTAGGAGGAACATCTGATAAAAAAGGCAACTTGTGTCAAAGAGGTCCCTGTGCAGGGCAGGGATATAGCCGTAAAAACCATGTACTTTTGAAAACAACAGAATTCCCCCTCTGCTGTGTATTTCCTTTCAATGCCTCTGTCTCCCAGAGGGAAATGCCTCCACACATCTGATTGCCAGAGCCAAAATGAGTCAGATGTCCCTTTCCCTCTCAATAAGGTAGGGCAGGCTCCAAGATTAGTTATGCATCTGATTGTATCTCTAATAAACTAAATGTAATTAAAAAATAGAGCAGGGCCATTGCATTTTAACAGCTTGAAGCTTTCCCTGTAGAAGGATCATCAAACAGGGAAAGAATATGAAGATTCAGCTCCCTAGCACCTGCTGGGCAGCCTCTGTCAAGATTAACAGCATCTCACCAGGTTATTAAAGTGAACATGAATACTTTGGGGGCTCTGTGGGTAGTTATGGTATCACGTTTTATTATCTTCCACTGAAATGAAATTACTTATTGTAATTGCTTGTCAGTCACAGACCAACCAATCTGACAAAGGAAAGCTTTTTTGCTGCTAACGGGGAGCAGGAAGAGAAGGGAGTGGATGGACTGAGCAAAATACTGCTCTGATTCTTTTAGGGAGACAATAGAGGAAATTAACCAGAGAGGGAGGGAGAGAAAGAGCTTCAGCTTTGCACAGTACCCTGAGACAACCAATTCTGGGCGAATGACCTAAACTGAGTGAGCATCTTTCACAGCTGCAAAGGGAATAAGCAGCTGATCCAGGGTGGTGTGTTAGGCTGGGTGGAAGTGACTGCTTTATGGGCAGTGTATCAGACACAGCAGCTCAGCAGTTTCCTGATAACATCAACTATTATATCTCTGGGAGACACTGCTGAGGTTTTATGCCTGGGGTCCACCAGTCAGCAGGAGGTGTGAGCTTTGCACAGTGCAAAGATCTGAGTCAGACAATAAAATGATCCATTTGGGTTGTTTGCTTTTAGGCATCTCAGCCTTTTCTGTTAGATTTAAAGGGAGAAGAACAGCACCTGGGAATAAGGGTGCTGGGAGCAAAGGGCACAGCAAGGGATCCCTGCAGGTGTTTGGAAGTGCAGATTGCTGTGCCAGAGACAGATATGCTCCTTTGAGAGCACCTCGGGAAGTGCAGCTGGCAAGACTCAGCAATCAGAATTGCATAACCTGTCTGGTGGAGGGATGAGCTGTGCTTATTTCACCTGTGGGCAGCCCTATGAGGAGAGCAGAGCTGAATGCAGCTGTCTTGCCTTTTCCATCTTAAGAGGATCTCTTAGCTTTGCAGCAGCAGAAGGCAAAGGGCTCAAGGTGTAATTAAAATGGAAGCATGCCACAGACAAGGCAACCAGCCTTGTTTTTGCCATTTGACATGTAATTATAAGTGTCTGCCAAGTAACCATGCTACTCAGTTTGAAAACCCCCTCAGCATTCACTGTAGAGGTCACTATAGGTTCCTAAGAGAGGAAAAAGAAAAAAAGACAAGTGCAATCTCAGAATCTCCAAGTAAAAGGATGGCCTTGAAAGGACTGTCTTATGTGCAGCCACAGCCAGCCTCAGGCAGCAGGAATGGGAAAGACTGGATGAACAAGCAAGTCATTCCCTATTTCCTCAGATTTTATGCTGTTTTCAGATATTTGCAGTTGCAATTCCCAACTCAGTAGAGTTTTATTTCCTTTTGCACCCACAATGCTGGTATTTCTTCACTTTTGGAATCGCTGTATTTTGTAGCAACCTTTTGCAGTATTTGAAGTAGGTAACTTCCTTCATGTATTCTGAACTTGTCACTTCCTGTCTTCATTTGATGCCACCTCACTGCTGCTTGAGAAGAGACTGTGAACAGCTGCTGTTTATGCTCTGCCTCGTTCTACTCACAAAATGCTGACTCGGGGACCAGTTAAACCAAGCCAGTTATGAGAAAAGCTTGGGAAATAGCAGCCTCTAGCTTCACCAGGGGAAGGGGAGTAAACCATGGCAGTGAACATCACAGGTCATGCGGGAAGTCCCACATCACAGAGCTCACCAGCCCCAATGGCTCATCTGTGTCACAGCTGAGGGACACAAGCCTCTATTTACACAAGTGTAAATGTACTAGAACTTGTTAGAGAACCAAATATGTTCAGCTCTTTAATTATTGTTTTGTCTACTGTATCTGGTTTCCTAGTGCATGAATCCCTGTCTTGAGATAGTTTTTGTTATGTAATTGGTGTTAACGATTAGTGTTCAGCATTAATTAAACAGATTGGTTTTCATTCTCAGACATTTCACTTAAGATGCCTTCAGGCTACTAGACTGGGAGGGAGTAATTTTTTTTTAAGCATGTCTTCATTAGTGCTTATGTCTCTTTTATCTGCAGATGAGCATTCTCTGCTTCCTTTGTACTGCAACATCAACCAGGGTACTGTCAGCTCTTCTTCCTCTCAGCAGCAACTAAGCTCCAGTACTTTATTAGAGGCGTAAAGGATGCCTAGTGATACAATTACAGCTCCTACATTTTGTTATTTTGGTTTCTGTCCTCCTGGCTGCTTTTTGAATGGTGAATGATAGATAGTATGATATTTACATACCAATTTTACGACTTAATTTTAATACTAGCTGCATGCCATGTACTAGTGTTTTCAGCTGAGCTCTAGGGTTTAACAATATAATTTCCTTTTTTAGAGTTTATTCTATGATAAAGCATGCAAATGTGGACTGGTAACAACTGCAAATTTTGTTAACAGTAAAGGCAGGAGGAATCATTGCCATTGTTTGGACGTCATGTGTAACACAAAGTGGAAAACTTCATTTAATAATTACTGGTTTTCTACTGTCTCATGTGTGAGATACAATAAACCATTGGGAAAATCATCCAATCCTCACTTACAGATGAGGTGAATCTATCACCTTCCTGTGTCCTTGTGGTTAATTGTCTTCATCACCAGAAATTTGAATCCTGTTTTGCATTGGAGCCTGTGAATTTTCAGGTTTTGGTCCCTGAATCTTGTAATTTTTCTGCCTCATCTATGTAAAGTGCCCTAACCTACTGGAAATCATCACTTCCATAAAGATAATTACAGCTGCCCAGGTGTTATGTCTATTTTGAATTTTAGAATTCAAATTTAAAATTCTGGTAATCATTAGTGAGGAGGATTAAACTGTTCTAGATTTTCATGGGTTTAGAAGGTGGGATGCTTCTGTAACAAGTAAATCAATATCCTTCCCTAAGAGGTAGGAGTTGGTTTGTGGGTCTCTGATCAGAAGATCTGCCCAAATGAGCAGGGTCAGGTAGATTCTTGTGCACCAATGCTGGTTAGTATGAAAGAAGTGCCATATTTTTCCAGGAAGGGAGACTTCTGTTATTGCTGCTTGTTATCTTCATATCCTACCTGGTTTTGGATTCCAGATGATGAAGCTTGATGAGTCATTTTACACTGGGTAAAGTATATAGCAATACAGACCTCTTGTGAATGACAGGCATCTTCCTTCCTGAGGTGATCTGATCCCCACAGCATTGACTTCACTGTGCTGTGCCTGCCATTTAGAGCTATGGGCTAAGTTCTCCCTTAAGAGCTTGGGTGGGACTGAGAGTGCAGAAAAGGGTCCAGATTTCTGCGCTTAGCAGCAACAATTGTCTTCAGAGATCCCCAGCTGACACCCATTACCCCCAAAAAGTGCCTTAGGTCTTGAGACTCAGGAGTTAATGAGGAAGGAACAACATGAAAGCAGCAACAAAGTATAACCTTGCCTTGGTTTTCTCAATATCAGGTGACAAGAGGCCACCAAGAAAAAAATAACAGAGCTGGCAAAATACTCCTGAATGCCACTGTCCAGCCATTTGCAAAAATGAAGAATTCTCCTCAGCTTGGCATGCTTGTAAGTGCTTTATATTCTCTTGGATCTCTGTAATTCCTATAACAAATGATTCCAGCCCTTTACTGTTCACTTAAGCATATTACCTAACACAAATTACAATCTCTCTGTTTTTGCTTTCAGCCCTGCTATGACACACACACCTTGGTCAGAGCGGGATTCTGCTAAACACTTGTATTTACTTGTAGCTGTTTGTCAGTTTGAACCTTCTTTTTAACATCTCCTTGGGCTTCTTTCCTGACCTCTTTGAGGAGATCTTAACAGTCATGAGTTAAATGTTGGGTTTGGTTTTGTGTACATGGAACAAACTACAAGGCTGGGTTACAATTTCACCTCTTTCATAAATAACAATCTTCATGGTCACACCTTCTTCTATTAGCAAACAAAGGTGTAATATAATAAAATGGAGAAACAGGCTGAGGTTCTGGTCCTTGCTCTGCCCAAGCACTGTATCCAGGGCAGCCTTCACCATCACATCCAGCACCAGGGGCCTTTTCCAAAGCTCAGTTGAGTCAGCTGAGACCATTGATTTAAAATGATGAATTGACTTTTCATTTCTCATGTGGGTAAGGTGATTCATCTGCTTTGAAAAATAAAGTCCTCTGGATAGAGGAAATGGCCAGGAGACATAATCCCTTCCTGATTTCCCAGTATATCTTTCCTTATTTGAAAATATTTATGTGATTTTTTAAAAAATATAATTTCTCTCAGAAATTGAATTGTAACTAAACACGTGGTACAGATTTGAGGGCTCATTTCCTTGGTGGATAATCTTAAATTTCTATTGGTCTAATCTTTTAACACTTTCAGAGACAGTAAATTATAATTTGGTGACAGCAGTTTTGATTTTTTAATTTTTTCCTCTGTCCTCCTAACAAAGATGTCCTCCTAACAAAGGGTCTACAATAATATTATAATTGTGTGGTATTTTAAATTGACTGTTTGAATGTGTTTTACCTCATATTAAAGTGAGTTGATATAAAGAGTATTCTTTCAAATGCTGCTTAAAAGGACATATTTAAAGCTCCTAGAAGTACAGCTGGTTTATTTTTCTCTACCTAATCAGATTAAATATAATTTACAATGCTTGTCTGTAAAGGAAAGTAGAAGACACTTTGCCTTAATTTAAGAGGAGCCTGTAGCACTATTTAAAAAAATTAATTAGAAGTTGTTCACTTTAGAGGAGCCAGCCTGAAGCATAGATCCTCCTACATGGGTTTACATTTCTAAAGCCTGCCTGGGAGACAATAATGTGCTTCTTCAAAATGCTCCCATCCAGCTCCTTCACTCTGGCAGTTTATGGTGTTGGCAAAGCAGCTCAGAAGAGCAGTGAGGGACTGGCCTTGACTGGGAACACTCCAGAGTTACTGGCTTGATATTTATTATAATGCTCCACCTGATTTTCCATCTCAGACCAGGAAATTTCATTTGGGAGTATGTGAGCACTTGTAGATAAGGCTCTTTAATGCCATGTGTTGTGTGGGGCTCCAGGTGTTTGTTGTACCATCACAGCAAATGCACAGCAGATCAGGCAGAGCAGAGAGGAAAAGGCCACACCACAGAGCAAGGGGAGCTGCTGTATCTGAAATTCCTGAGGGAATTTGGAGGCCTGCATTGCTTGTCTCAGTGCCTTTGGACAAGGGCAGAGGATTTGCTCTCACTGCTTTGGGTGGTGCCTGCCTGTCTCCCTGGAGGTAATGAGGAAGCACTGCTATCCTGTCAGCTGAGCTGGAAAAAAAGGGAAATAAAACGAGCCGTTCCTAAAAGTGGAAAAGGAAATAGTGCTCTTGCAGGCAGCAGGTGGTCATTAAGAAACAGAGCCTGCATTTTTTAAGGATGCTGTACTCTTTACTAGACTTTTTTTCCTTTCTTTTTTCATCTTTTTTTACTTTTTGCAGGGTGAGATTGTGTGGTTGAGAATGCGTGACATCTCACTGATGAGCATGAGGGGCAAAAGCTGTGTCTGGACCATGTTTTTAAGCAGATAATGCAAAGAATGGATGAAATGAGGGAAATCAAATAGCTGCTCCATCAAAACTCTGTTGGTCTAGTGGAGGATCCTGCATGGATGGAAGGGAGCAAAGTAAGGGCCAAAGGAGTTGAGCAGCCTTGAAATTGCTCCACACTCCTCTTCCTGTTCCTTAGGCTGGGGACACTACATTTACACCAAATGCTGTTCTATCTAAAGGAAAACTAAATGGGGTGTGAAGAGCAATTCAAGTCCCTGGGGAAATACAAGGAAACGAAATCAGATTGAGCATGTCAAAACCATCTCAGGTGATAGAGTTATGGGAAAGCAAGGAAAGATGTAGACAAATATGGGAAGGAAAAATAGGTGCTGAGTGCTTTGAAGCCTCCTGTATCAATCTAGCTGGGACCAAGGGCATCCTGACCTTCCTAGGAAGCTGCTCAAGAGATTTGTCCTCAGGGTCTTCAAAAAAAAAAAAACAAAGCTGAAAAAGAGCTGTAAAAATGAGGGCTGAGTTATTCTGACTGTATACGAAATGATGCTCCTAGCCCAGAATTTGGTTAAAAAGCAGATGTCACGTTCCACTGTGGGGAATGGTGATGAGTTCTTGTAAAAGATCCAGAACTGAGATCACCATCATTTGTAATTGAGAGCAAATGGAACTAAACAACTGTAAGAAATGAATTGTCAGTGAATTGTGTCTCCTTTTAGTGGAGTGTCTCAAGATCTGTGTATGTTTAAAGTACCACTTCTTTTGTGGTCTTTGCACTGGTGCAAATTTTCTAACAGAGACAGTTGTATTGTAATTCAGAAAAAAATGTTTTCTGGGGAATGCCATAGAAGGCAAATACAGGGATTAAGAGATATAGAAAATAGATGGAAATAGTGGGGGAAGACCATTCTAAGGTAATCCTAAAGTATCCCAAGGGACACTATTAATGGTATCTTTTGGAGAGATGAATGCAAGGAAGAAAAAGAAGCTAATGTCTCCTTGGGAAGCTACTTAGAGATGATATTTTGAAGAAGATTGCCAATAATTGAAAGAGACTGAATGAAATGAAGAGAATGAGCATGAAAAAGGAGCACCCTGTAGGTGTGACCAGGCAGGTGTAAAATGAAAGTGGCCAATCTCTCAGTCTCTCCTCAGTTTCCTCCAGCTGCAGACCAATTACACAGTAAATTGTTTAGAAGGCAATTATAGACATGAGGTATCAAAACCAAAGTAACAAATACTAGAAACACAATGCATGGGACAGAAAATGAATCAAAACTACAC
Source organism: Irena cyanogastra (assembly GCA_013397155.1). Lineage (NCBI taxonomy): Eukaryota > Metazoa > Chordata > Aves > Passeriformes > Irenidae > Irena > Irena cyanogastra. The sequence continues at coordinate 1,685,583 of VWZV01008007.1, read as the reverse complement.
CTGACTCCTGTTGTGTGAAGATCAGGATCTGTCATCTAATTGCACACACTGTGATATGGATAAAGGATGGTACTGGAGATGACTCCCCAAGTTTTCAGCCTGGTGTCTGAGTTCAGAGCAGGCTGCAACCTGGTAATCATCTCTTGCAGCCAAGTCCATCTGTGAGTGTATGTGGGACAGATAATATTTTCTTTTCCATATGTATTTGAATAAATTGTATGATCTATTATTGGAATAGGAGGGGATTCACAGAAAAATCGTTTAGCCTGAGCTGCAGTGACAGTCCACAGCTTTTATGGCTCACTTTCTCTTGTGTGGCTCTAGACAGTGGATGAGCAAACCTTCTCCAGATTCATCAAAAGGTTGCCATAGGAAAGTGAAAAATAATTTTAAGCATTTACATTTGGAAAACAAACAAACAAAAGAATAAATTGAAATAAGGCAGGAGAAGCTCTTCCATTCCTGAACAGTCTTGGCTGTTGTTTCTATTCAAACTCAGGGCAAGAGAAGCTCAAAATCTAGGGAAGAAAAGATTGGTTTTCTCTGTCCAGGACACAGCATGCGAAGAGTACAAGAAAGGCAGAGAATACATAAGATCCCTGCAGGATAAAGGTCTTGTCTTGGTCAACATTTGCTCTCTGGATGAAGGAGATGAAATCATCCCAAATGTACACAGTGCTGTTTCTCTTCTTTATACTCATTACCTGAGGTGCAATCTGAGGTGTCCCAGCCTGCAGTGCTGGCATTAAATTACAGAGGATTTCCCTGTGTTTCCTTCCCCAGCAGAGAACAGCAGGCCATCAAGTAGGTTGCTTCAAACACACATGAGCTCCATAATATCCACACGTAATGCTGCTGAAAAGGGACTCAGAAGATGGTGAATCCCTTTGCTTATATTCTTTGTCCCAGATGGTTGATTGATTTATGAACACTGGAAATCACAAGTCTCCCAGTGACAGCCCAACAAGTAGCTTGTTTGGTTAAAAATAGGAGAAGCTCAAAATTACCAGTCTTCATGTTTACAGGGATTTTTTTTTTGTTAAATATTTATGTCAGATATGCTATTCTCTTCTAGAAAAAAAATCAGCTGTCAGTGTGATTGAAAATAGCAGGGGACTCTTGCTTTTAACTGTCAATTTGGTTAAGCAAATTCAGCAGCAATTTTTTTCTAAGATGTCAGCTTTTCATTAAAAATGGCAAGTAAAGGGTGATGAAATCCTGCAGAACTTGTCCCTGGCTTTGCTGCTGCATTGCTTTTTTCTGCATATTGAAACAAAATACTCTTTTGGAGCCCTCCAGCCAGAGTGCCTCTGTGTCTCATGTTCATCTGGAGCTCTTGGCTAGGAGAAATACTGGACTGAGAGCCATGAGAGCATGGTTAGAAGAAATGAAGTTTTATACGCTTGCCATAAATCAATGAACCAAGCATCCTTTCAAGTACTGTCCAGGTGTTTTAATGCTCTTCCACTGCATCTGCAGGTGCAGAGCAGCACCTTGCAGCTTCTCTGCTGCTGTGCCTGGCATGGAGGCAGGGTTAAATCCAGCACAGCCCTTTGACAGTGTGTTGGGATGTTGCTCATGTCCAAGAAGAGAGAGCAAACGTTGTTTTCAGAAAGGTTCCCAAGGCTGTGTTGGTTACATGTATTTCAGGCCAGTTTCCCACCTGCTTCTCCTAAAGGTCCCAGGTACATGATGTCTGTAAAGCAGCCTGGGTATTTTCTATTTTTTGGACTGTGACTCCAGCTGTACCCAGTCTGCTGCCCTGGTGCTTAAATAAGAAGTAGTTTAAATCATTGTGCTATGGAGATGAAATGTATTTCAGCAAAGGCTATGGTTTTCTTAAGAGTTTTGGAATTATGTGTTTAGTCCTTTCAAATCTCAGTGAGACTTTGAATACTCGCAGATACGTTTCAAAAACCCCCCAAAACCTCTGTCTGAATAATTCCCAGGTTTGCTGCTTCCCTTGGTCTATCCACCTGCCTGCACATCACTGTGTTTATTTCAGAGGTCTCAAGGCTTTATCCAGAAGGAATGTGTCCAGAACAAGCTGAAATATTTTGGAATATGTACTGAGACATTCGAATTAGGATGAACCAGACCAGGCAATAGAAGTTACTTAAAAAAGATGGCTACTGTCTGTGCTGAGATCACTCAAACAGTGAATTTGGAAGTAATGGGGTAATAGCAAAATGTATTCAGAATTAATGTGTTCATCTAAATATTCTACAGTAAATTATTTGCCAAATAACATTCATTACTTTGCAGCAGAGGTCATATAATTGAGAAAATGTATTTGTGAATAAATTATTCAACAATTAATGTAAGATGTAGCTGCTAAATTATTCACAGAGACTAATTCACCCAGTTCTAATTCATTTCCACTCTGAAAGTGTTTTTGGGTACATGTGCATTTGTCCCTGCCTATAGCAGGGGGGCTGGACTAGATGACCTTTAATGGTTCTCTCCAACCCAAACCTTTTAGGGCTTCTGTGATATGAGGCCATGGCTCCTGCAGCCAGTAGTAAACACCATTTACTGTCTCCCTCTGCAGCTGCAGCTACTGAATTTCATCCTGTCTGGAGCCTCACCCACAGAAATCCATAAAAATGCTTCTTTTTTCTCAAATAACCTATTGCTTGCCTGGATAATTTCTCTCAGTGTTGACTACATTGGTATTAGAAAAAAAGAATACCACAGATTCCAATTATTTTTAAATTGAATTTGATTTCAAGACCAGCATCACTGGAAGTCATTATGCCACATCTCACCACCTCAAAGTTTTTTTTTAGGAAACCAAACCCTTTAAGATTACAGACCTTAACATTCTTTTTCCATGAAAGAAGTGGCTTGACCTCCATCAGCTTCAACCTGCAAGATCACAATGTGACTCCTCAAATCACAGATGTGCAGAAGAGACTCGAGCTCCGGTTGTTATGTTCAGGGAGAAGGCAAGCAGAGCTCCAGGAACTTTTTGATTGCTAGATTGACTAGTAACAGGAACCTGGTGTAGCAGCACTGCTGCTGCTCATCAGCACGTGCTTGGCTTTCCTGTGAGGTAGGAATCAGCTGAAGATCAGCACCACTTTGTGATGGCACCAAAATCTGGCCCTTCACGGAGGGCCCCATCTCAGGGTGGGCTTGCTGGGCTCACAGGGCGGCCCCAATATGTCTGAGCTCCAGATGTTTGCAGGACAGGGAAAAGGCTGGGGATTCTCTGTGGTTACTGCAGTGCCAGACAATTTAATGGAAGTGCAGGAGGGAGATAAGAATTACACGTGTATTGAGGAGGTTAAGACGCGACAGAAAAGATGAGATTAAAAAATGTCAATTTTTTTGTGGCTAATTGTAGTCTAGAGTAACAAAAAATAGCGTGCTTCCTGAAGTAAAGTGTTGGCTGCAGAGAAACAGCAGAGACAACCATAATAGATACACATAATTCAAGCCCTCATGTTTCCTCTTTGAATGAGGAAGCAGCTTTGCCAGCCATGCTCACCAATTGCTCCAGAAACGTGGAGTGGACTCCTTTAGGAACCAGCCAGGGCTCCTTTAGGTGACAGCCAGCTGGGGAGTGACTTCCATCCTTGGCAGAGGCATCCCACAGCACACAGAGGTCACTGATGTTCCCTAGTTATGTACCTTGGGGATGGCTTTTCCTTGGATTTCTTTGAACAGAGGCAGGATTTCTGGGTGCATGTGCAGGGGTGTGAGGACCAGCAAGTGCAGAGTCTTTGCCATTGGCCGTTTTGCCCAGGTGGTCTCAGGTGTGCTGCCCTCCTGCCCAGCCCTCAGTTCTTCAAGCTGCTCTTTCCCAGGCAGGGTGTGTCCACTGGAGGAGGTAAAAGTCTCTCACTTTTGAATGGTTTCCTACCTGAAGCAGCAAAGTGGATGTTGGATGCTTTGCTATCAGCAAACTTTATTTTTCTTCCAAGCTCTGTTTGAATCAGTCTGCTTGCAAGTGGAGAGGAAGTGTCCTCCTCCAGAAAAACCATTTTAACCCAGCCATTTTTCCTAAGAGCCATATCTGCATGTTTGGGAATATTTGAGAATCAGACTCTTGGTAAATTTTATGGCCCATGATGAGATGTTAAAGGCAAGTTTTAAGAGCAGCTTCCAGTGCAAATGGGGTATGAAAAGGCACATCAAAAATACGTGGACTTCCAGAAGCTGAACCTGTGGTGATGACTTAAATCTACTTTTGGAAGTTTAACATAGTCTTTATTTGATAGAGTGGAAATCTAACCTAAAGCAAGAGAATATTTTTGTTTTATTCTCTATTTCAAGGATGTACTATTTGAAGATAGCTGTTGTCTGTAATACTCCTTACTTTATTTTACATTTTCTCCTATATATCATAACCAGAAATTTGGAACAGATCACTTGTTCCATTGACACAATTTCTTATTCCCACTGAACCAGAATGCCCAAATTTGCAGTATTCATTTACAATTTCATTCTGTGCCGCTGAAGTGTAATGAGTACATGGATGCCTCACTAGGGGAGACCCCGATGCCTTGCAAAATACTCATGAAAATTAACCAGCCCAAGCATAAACATGTACTCTTGCCCTTACCATGATCATATTGGTAGTAATCAGAAGGAAAAGAAGCTATTAACTGAGTCACAAAGGCTATGAAAGAAATGACTCATTTCCAGTGAGTGAGATGCTTGAGTTTTCAAAACAAAACTCTTTTATGCTCTTATGTCCACAGTCCTCGTGGTTGCAGCTGTTCAGCTCCTACCTGCCTGTGAAAGCTTTTTGGCAGGGCACGGCACAGTGGCGTGGTCCTCAGCAGGTCTGGGCCCCAGAACTGTCTCAGGATGTGCTGCTCTGCCCCGTGTTTTTGTGTGAAATTTAGCAACAAGTTCTGTGTGGAGAAAGCATGTTAGGCTCTGGAACATTTCACATTGCATCTCTCTGTGGTCTCCCTGAACTAAATGTGCTTTGTTTTTCTGGTTGGTGGCAGGAGCAGCTGCTGCTGTGTCTGGTGCTACAGCACTGAAACACCCAAATAGTGTGCCCGAGAGACAAGAGATCTGGCTCCAAGATGGATTAGTGCAGCTTAATGAATTATCCTGTGTTAGCTGACCAGCGTGTGCCTGTACCCAAAAGGTGAGTCAAAGGCAGGGCAGAGGACCTCTCTGACATTCTGGTTTCACCCAGCTGAGTGTGTGTCTGGAAGGAGATCAGGAGGTGGCAGTGTTCCTGTGCCACAACGCTCTTCCTGCTGCTGCATCTGCATTCCCCACGCTGTCTGACAGGAGGGCGTTCTGACTACACAGAAATATACTTTTTATAATCACCTCTAAGAATATTATGACAGGCGATTAATAATCTGACAGCAAAGTGACTATTTTTAATGGCTTTAAATGAAGGCTTTAAAGCAATCCTCACTGTAATCCCATTACTGCAGGAGACGTTTGGGGAGCTCAATATGTGCTGCCTTTGCTCTGCCTTGGTGAGACCTGGGCTAGCACGAGCAACACAACAGGTTCAGGGCAGAATTGACCTGCTGGGGCATGTAAATGTGACAGCAACTTGGTTATAAAATGTAGGTGTAGAAGAAGGGATTACAGGTGACCTCATCCCTGATAAGTCACAGCTGTACCAATTACCAAAGAAGACGAGCAGCCTTGCCCTAATGGGTTGCAGCTGTGACTAATAAAGTAAGTGTGATAAAAGGGGTGGATTGGCTGGCCTGGGAGAGCCTTGACAAAGAGGGCCTAGGGGAAGAAGACCTTGGGGAGGTGGAGGAGCCCTGAGGAAGAAGGCATGATCCAGAGAGACACAAAGAAGAGTGAAACAAGGAAAAGAGTTGCTGCTGCAAAAGATCTGCTGTGAGGTCAGTCTGGGTCTGATGGAGTTGGAGCCTGCAGGCATAGTTGAGCCAGGTAAAAGCCTATGGTCAGAGGTAGCAAGGAAATACTTTTAGTTGTATTCCAGCAGGAATAGCCAGCAGTCAGAGTCTGTCAGAGAAGCCAACAGCAGGAGTTTGCTGTTGTCAGAGTCAAGATGGCTAAGCTGTAAAGGAAAGTAAACTGGGACCCTTTTCACAGTGTTAAATTAGAGTCTGTGTCTTGGCTCATTTCTACCCCTAATGAGAGGTTTACTGCAGCAATAAAACATCTTAATTAACCACAAAGGGGTGTCTGTTTGCAGAGAGAATATTATGGTCTGAGGATAGACACCTGGTTTCTAAGGGGAGACACTGAGGTGTGTGTGTGGCATAGTACAATACTGATTTTCCTGTTACACAACATAAAACTTCATCCAGATTGTGCTGAAAACTGAGTTTGAGTAGTCTGCAAGGTGAACTTGGAGCATTCCCAGCAATATTTGGGAGCTTTAGATGAGATTTTGCACAGCTGACAAGTGCTTGTTGGTACAGAGGCATCCTTGCTGATCATAGGTACAGACTTCCTTACTACTGGATTTCACCTACTTCAGTTTTCATTTGAGAATCTAAAACCTGCTGTTACTAAAGCCCAGGGGAAAATGTGCCTTAGTCTTAGACAGAGCTTTTGAAAAATAATAAAGTCCCTCCTTGCCTTATAGAGAAAGCTGTTTAGCTTTCAGCTAAAATCATGGTGCTTCAGCAGGATATTGAACAGTACAATAAACTGTTTTTTCCTGTGGTGTGTGCCAACATACAATGTGTGTATTTGTAAGAGGATTATTAAAATATTTTGAATGATCATTGGTAAATGTTACATTGTACATGGCTTAGGTCCAAAATGTGACAGGTACTGCAGTTGGCTGGGATTCAGGTAAGGAACATGAATGATTCACAAGGTTGGTGGAAGTGGAGTAAGTAATTCTTTCATCTTGATAATTTCCTCCCTGAAGCAAAGTATCTCACATGTGGTGACAGCTTTGTAAAATACTGTGATGGCCAATAAGGATGGGGGAGCTCAGAAAAGACTTGCTAAAGCAGATTTGATTTGATATAAAGGATGGAGCCTATCTGTCCTTCTGAAGTTTTTTTTTTGTTATTTTCCCCTTTCTCTCTGTGCATGTAGAGATCTGTTAGGAATGAAGGGTAGCTGGCCCAGTACACTAATATATCTGCTTTGATAATTCTGAGAGCTGTTTTATTCAGGAAGAGGATGCAAAGACTTAGAAGAAAGTAGTTACTTGTGTAACTTGAAAACCTTGGAAAAAAATCCTGAGGGGCAATAGCCTGAGGAACAAATGCAGTTTACTTGTCTGGGAAAATATAGCCAGGTGTAGCTTTTATGTAGCTTTCTGATGTGGCTTTATTATAAAATACCCATGTGATTTGTTTTCAGTTGGCTGTTTTCCAGACAGAAGAGCCCTGAAATGCATTTAGCATGTTTTCAACTTCTGCTGTCTGGGCCCTTCTCACTTGCTTTAACAATGTCCACAGAGAGTACCTCTGCCTGAGCTAGTCCCAGAATCTGGTAGGGCTGGGATGTAATCTGTGGAGGCACCCTTGCAGCTGGCTGGAGGAGGAGGAATCACCTGTGCTGCTGAACACAGGTGCAATTTGTTGGCAGAAGCTGAATCTTGGCAAAGATAAAAAAGGGGGACAGTCCCTGTGCCAGGCATAGCAGAAATGGTCAGAAGCTCCTGGTTTCTATGACCATGATCACCTCAAAATTGCTGCCAGACTTGGTACTCTTGACAGAATGATTTAACATAGAATTGACTTCTGTAGCTGTTTGTACCTTCTTTTTCCCTGCTTCTCTTTGTCATTTGGTTCTTGAGATATTGATCCTTCTATGGCTTTTGTTTTGTACAGGGAAAGAAACAGAAGAGACACTGGCCTTTAAGGTTATCTTAGTCTATCCTTCTTATTGCCTGTAGTCATGGAACTTTGTGGATTGGGATGAAAGCTGACTTTACTGGAGAGAAAGTCATGTTGCTCAGCAAATCCACTTGCAAGAAAGCTCAAAAGCAATTACGCTAGGTAAACAAGAAAGGATGTGGTAGATCTTGTCCCTTTTTCTAGCTGGGTACTAAACACAAAGCTGATGGGATTATTTGATTTCACATTGCCAAATCCTGCTGTGTGTTATCTTTGCCAAATGACTTTTATGTAATCTTCAGTGTGCATAAGTACATGTTAACAAAAAAAAAGGCAATGAAAGCAAAAAGCCTAAAAATCAAAGTATTACCATTTGAACATTTGTGATATCAGGTTTCTGTGTGCTGTGTTTTGTTTTGTTGGGATTCTCTACCTGTGAAATGTAAGCCTATTAGCTTGGATGGTGCAGGGAACTCATTAGTTTTTTCTCCATGAAAAAACACTCTATGTTTGTTCCTAAAATATCCTATGTTTCTTCACTCTCTCTGTTTTTTCCTAAAATATCTTATATGGTATGGAAGCTGACCACCTCTTATTTGTTTAAAGGAATGAAGAAAGCTTAGTGTGATTGATTTTCACCTGAACTAGTTGCATTTATTTTCCTAGTTTCTATCAGATACCAATAAATTGGAGCAAAATGGAGGGATTCCCTCTTTTGGAGACTCACCTGTTTTCTGGTATGGTTTTGTCAGCATAGACCAGCTTCCTGTCCCTCCCCTGTTTTAGAGGGCATGGTGAAAACTTCAGCTTGCTGCCTTGTCTTCAGTGGCTTTCTGAGCAATCAGTAGCAGAGAAGAAATTGTAAAGAGCTGTGTAACAACCATAATGATTCTTCATTTCACTGCAGCTGCCATCCAGGGGGGCTGTTGTCCCTAAATTCACAGCCCAGATGGTGCTGTGGCTTCTGTCCTGAAGCTTTGAGGCTCTTTAACTCCTCTGCATTTCTGAAGGAAGTAAATTACATCCTTTGTAATCAAATGTACAAGAGGAAATCAACTAGATCATTTCTCCCTTCTGTGTTTCAGGGAAAGCAAAGTACTCCAAGAATTTTAAAAAGAGATAGAACCACTGATTTCATACTGTCCAGTGTGTTGTCTATTGAACCAGCATATGTGTGTCCAGCTTGTGCCTGTGAGCTGCACTGTGACACAGAGGACATGAAACTACTTCAAAAATCTGTTGTTCAGATACCAGCCTGGCCTCACCGTCCCTGTCTGAGGACCCAGGAGTGTACCTAGGGAACAAGAGCATCTACTTTCATGCAAAATTAGGGATTTTAGATTGTCTTGCATTTCTGATTGTGAATTGGCATCTGTTTGTTAAATATATTGAGGTTTAAAGGCTTGCAAAAGTCCCTCTCACACAGATGTGATTGCACATTCATTGCTCATTATCTACTGGCATGCTGCTTGCTGTACAGTGGTGCTACCAGTAATATCCAGTGTAATAAGCATTCCAAGATAGGAGCTCTGGAATCAGGCCACACAAACCCAATTTTACACCTTGGAAATGATGAGGAGGAAAATGGCACATGCATGAAACAACATCACCCTAGGCTTGGGCAATTTTCTAAGGATGCCATGATGGCCATCCTGCTGTAGGAATGGATGGGGGCTGCAGGTCCATCTTCTACCCTTACAGCCAGGAAAAACCATGAGTATCTCAGTGCAGGAATGGGATCTCTGTGTGCAGCGCTCCTACAGTTCATAACTGTGCTGTGCAATTGCATTTCCATTCAGTCCTGCCTAACATTTAGGCTTTCTGCAATAGGAAATTCCATAAGATGCCCACGTGCTGTGTGAAGTGGCATCTTTCATTTATTTGACATGGCATGCTGGTAATTTCACTGCTCAAACTCCTGTTCTCATATTATGAATCAGTAGAAAAAGGAGACAGGGATCGTTTTCATATTATGCCCTCAACAATCATAAATAGTTTAATAAAATTGCTTCTAACTGTACTGTAAAGTGAGAATTCAGATTTAATAGTGTTCTATGAAAGGAAAAAAGCTATGTCTTTTTGTTTTAAATCCTTTAGGATGGTTACAGAAGAGGAGAAAATACTGCATCTCCAATCCTTCTTAACTTAATTGTAGTTGGAATGAAGTTAGAGAGAACACTGTAGGTAAAATAGCTATTCAGTCAAAATGTTATTTTATCAAAGCTGGAGGGTTTTGCAGAGGCATATTTATTTCTAGGATCTCCTTGCTGGGGACTCTTGGGTCTGCGGCAGAAAGCAGCGTTTTACATGCTGACCTCTGCTGCAAAGAACTTGTGTTAAAGCCCTTTCTTTTCAGATAAGGGAAAGCAAGAAAAGGAAAAAAATGCCTTAATTTGCAGTCCTTGGGACTTTCCACACTGCAGATCTTCATACATGTTCTTTTACAAAAAAATGTTTAAATGTATCTCTTCTTCGTTCGGCAGGAAGGCAAATTTTGGCATCTTGGCTTTTACCTTGAAATAAAAATTCTTCTGCTTAAAGTATTTCATCTTCTCTGACCTTGCTGGGGATGTCTGGGGAGCACTAGGGAATATCTGCAGCACATTCCTGGTACCTGGCTGGGAGGGGGAAGGAGGGGGGGATATTCAGCCAATTGTTACAAAATATTTGTATTGGTGTTTGTTTTAAATGATCACCTATGGGACCAGTCACAGCTTGGATTCAGTGATGCTACAACTGCCACATAGAGGGGTTCTCCCTTTTTTGGGGAACCAGAGTTTGAAGGTAGGTGACGTAGAAAAGGGCATGGGAGGAGGGAAATGCTTTTGTGGGTTTATAGAGGAGAAAAAGATATGAATTGATCCCCTTGATTTTGATGGGAGCCTGTAGTAGAATTAGAGCTGCAGGTGGACGAGTGCCCAAGGTTCAGAGGAGTCCTTCAGCCTCTCGTCAAGGCTGGGGAGCTCCTCTACCTCCCCCTGTCCCAGGGATAGCAAGGAGGTGCCTTGCAGTGAGCCAAGGCAGGTGATGGGTATAGCAGATACTCCTTGTGTGTTCAATAATGCATTTGCTTATGCCAAGTGAGGTAAGCAATGCTGGCTCCCATAAAGCTCCTAATAAAATACACCTAGGTAGTAGTTGTGGTCTTTGTGCCTCATAAACCCTTCCAAGCATCAAGACCTTGTTTCACTGGGTGCTGTGCAAATGAAAAGCTGAATCTTACCACTGCCCCAGCTGAAGATGTTTTCTGAGCACCTTTTTCCTCAGGAGAGGACAAGGCAATGTGTGCAGTGATCCAAAACTATGAAATAAAAGTCTTAGCTTGCCACCTCTTGCACCAACTCCTGGTAGTATTTTGTAGGTACTTGCCAGACATTGGAAATGAAAGCAGAAGGATGGTATTAGTATGACAGTAAACTATGAATATTATCAAATAATAGTTCATATAATAAATGATTGAGTCATGCAATAGGAGGTAAAGCCTCATTCATGAATTCCCCAGCCCTTTTTTACTGCCAAATAACAGTGTACTTAGGTTCTTCCACCAAGAAACATCTAGCTGTCATCCTCCTTCCTCTTTCATATTCCTTGATGTGGAATTTTCCTCCACTGCAGTTAATGAGACAGTCAGTGCTGATGCTGAGATTTCCCCCTGATACTTTCAGGGTGACTGAGATTTGCAGTGGTTCCTTCTATGCACAGACCTGAAGGAACTGAGAGCTGAGAGGAAAGTCTGCAACCTGCTTCCCTCCCCCCTTTCTGTAGGGAGTGAGAGAAACTGCTTCTTCTCAAAATACCAACTCTTCAGATTCATTGGTGCTTTGCTTAACATGAAATAGTCTTGATTTAAGGGATATTGAAGCAGCTGGAGTCAGGTGGTTTTTAGACCTTTCTGAATTGTTTCCTAAATGTAATGTAAGTTGCAGTGAGAAATTTACAGCAGTATGAGAACAGGCATTTCAAAATGTCAGGTTGTGTCTGTAAATTGCCGTGTCTGGTAATAAACCCACCTGTCAAGTAACCAGCAATCTCAGCCTGCTGCTGAATCTGATTTTGCTGTGTGCTTTCTCCTGAGTGAATCACAGAGAGAGCAAAACTAGTGATTCTTTCTTATGTTCTTAATACTTTTTTTTTAATTCAGGTGAAAGCAAATATGAGCTGTGAAGTTAAATGAAACCAGTTAAATGCCTCTCAAGAAGATAAAATTTTTAACATGTATCGTTAAGCATTTAAATCAGGAATTCTTTAAACTGGGATTTGTTCTTCAAATGTGCTCCTTAATGTGGTTATATGCATAAGAAAGAGTAACCTGAAGAAATCTTCCTGTAAATTTTTGGTTCACCATATATTGGGTATTATTGTTAATGTACATTTTGAGCAGACATATGGGATGATGTCTGATGGGCTTTACTTCTTCTAGGTCAGCCATCTGATCTGAAGAAGGAAGCAAAATTATAGCCATGAAACTGTACCCTCTGATTCACCTTCCTGTTCTATTTATGATTTTTGCAACCAGGGTGCATAAACTCCATAGTCAGTGAGTATATAGTTAGCTCATTTCTCTACATGTGTCCTCAGAACGGAATAGTAGATCTGGTTATTTCCGAAAACACTGTTGTGCAATAGTGTAATTATAATTCTTTTGGCATGTTTGTATTTAAATGTGGCGTATGAGAGGAGTGAGACCATGTTCTTGGAGTGCTATCTCTGAAGGTCATTAGACATCAGTTGTATTAAAACACTGAAAATATACCAGGAGTATAAAGCCTCTGATTGGCACTTATCCAAAATGCTTTGCCCATTGTTTCTGCTTGTTCTTCTTCTTACCAGCACACACAGAAAGTTATAGCAAGGAGAATTTACAACAAGGTGTGTTTTTAATAAATGTTGGAGTCTTCCCAAGTGCTTGACTTTAAGAAGTGCATGCCTGCCTCTCTGCTTTAATGGTTGCTGAAACATATCCAACTAAATTGCACAAAAGATACATTTTGATGTTGTAGGCACACAGTGTGTGGTGATTGGGAATGGGGCTGTGGGGCAGGCACACAGTGTGTGGTGATTGGCAGTGGGGCTGTGGGGCAGGCACACAGTGTGTGGTGATTGGCAGTGGGGCTGTGGCCCAGCCTCATCCCCAGTGGGCTCAGCTGTGAGCAGCAGGTGAGCAGCACTGACAGCAATGAGCCATGGAGTGCCCAGGTGTGCTGAGCAACCACCAAAGGCAACAGAGGGCACACAGATGCACTGCATGAACATGAGGGGTGTAAAAGGCTGGGCTAGAGAACAATAAGGGGGAGATGTTTGAAGCCTTCATTGGTGATGGTTGTGGCTCCACCGTTGTCCCGATACTTTGACCCTGAAATTGTGCCAGCATCCTAAAATATATTTGATGTATGACTTTCCCAGTAAGGTGAGTGTTTGTTTGGCAGCTTAATTCTAGGGTTTTTAAATTTATTTATTTAATTTTTTTTTACTTAATTTATTTTCACGCATGTTCAAGCTCAGGCTAGAACAGTTTTGGTATCTCTTGTCTGCAAAGAAAACCAGTGCAGAACCTGTCCTGAGCTGGGACTCCCAATAGCTGTGCTTTGGGTAAGAGCAGCTAGAGAGGGTCAGCAACATGGTGTGGTGGCCTCCCTGTGCCTGGTGACCCTTACAGTGTGTGTTAATTACATGGTGGGCAACAGTTCAGTCTCTGATATGCTCTGATGAGACTCAGTGTTCTCATAAATATTTTGGCTTCAACACGTTCAGTCCTGGAGAGTTTTAAAATAATTGTGTGGCACTTAGAGAATAATTCATTTTAGCCTTCAACTGTCCCTTGTTATGGATAGTGATTGTTTCAAGGGGTCTTCAGATTTCCATAGTAAAATCTTGCTCTTTGGTTGTATTGCTGTAGAAGCAAGAAGAAAAGATTTGATGTTTTTTTTTTTTTCCTTTGCAGCTAATTTGGCAAAGAATCTCAATGTTTGACTGTGCTTTAGTTAAACTTGTCTTCCCCACCCAAGCTGAGGCAGATATTGTAGTGCTGTGAATATCTCTTGTGCAGTGGAATGAGGGGGCCTGAGCCCAGGCAGATCAGGGATGGTGCAGAGACTCAATCTCAGGTCACCAAACACCAAGCCAGGTGTCAGCCCTGTTTGGGTGGCAACCAAAAAGGATGCTCATTTGGGCAGAAGAAACATCAAGAACATGGCAAACCCAGAAAACAGGGGCTGGGGGATTTAAGCAGATAGTATCTTGTATAATCACTAATTACAGTACATCTATGGCCTAATAAAGATCCAGATTGAACAGGACTGGGAGAGGTGCCAGCTTGGTGCAGTGCCAGAAACCAGTCTGGCATTTTAAACCACATTCTGGTCATTCTTTTCCACGTGACCAAGCACGTCTGCAAATGTTTATGAAATGCTTTGTTGCTGTGGGATGTTACATGGAGTAACATGCCTTTGGTACATCCCTCTCTCCCTTCCTGTGGGTAGTGCCTCACCTGGTGAGGGGTATAGCAGGATGGCTTTAGCATTGCTGTGTTGCTGCCAAAAGGGTGAATCTGATTTCCTCAGGAGACTTATAAAAGCACAGAGGACATAGAAGACGTTCCTGAAGCTCAATAATTGCAGAAATGTATTTGTGATGTTTATCAAGTATTCTCTTATATGCCCTTGCCCCATCTCTTTTCAACTGTTACTTGTCATAGGCCACCCTTGTTGGTAGAATTTACAAAAGAAAATTGATTTTTTTTTTTCCTTCTTCATGATAAAGCCTTATGATCCAAGTCACCTGAGGAATGCCCATGAAATCACACAAGCTCCAGACATCTGAAGTTGCTTGGGTTTTACTGAGAATGCAAATACTCTTGTGAAGCTGTTTTAGTTGTTCTAAACAACTAAAAGAAGAAATTGATTTGATTAGCTGAGAAATGCTGGCACAGCTGATGTATGTTTGTAATGGGCTATACTGCCATTTCCTATAGGAAACCTCATGGGCAAAGGATACAGGAGAGGGATTCTTTCAGGAAGTTCATCTAGGAAAGCTGCTAGTCCACCAGCTAATAATGTCCCTTGTCCATTAGCCTAACAGAATACTCTGAGTTAGCAAGGCACAGGACTGCTGGGAAAAGAAAGGCTGGGAAATGGTCACTTGCACCAGCAATGACCATGGAGAGTATCCTAACTCTGATAAGAGAGACACTGATTAGGCAGTGCCTCTCCTCAGAGCCACAGAGGTGTCCCTGTCACACACACCACTAGCTGGGGTGTGCAGGGTGACACTGAATGCATGTTGACAGAGTTGCTAGGGATTCAGGCTGGTGTGGATGCACGATAAAACAGATAATTTCCTTAAGCTGTTTTTATCAGTAAAGAATGAAATAGCTTTTCCTCTTTTGAGTAACTCCACTTTAATCCAGCTAAGAAACAATGTGGGGGTTTATTGGTGTAAAGGGACTTGCTTTGCTTTCTGCATGAATTGTTCCTGTGCTACAAATCAATAAGAACCTGCAATATTTATGTGATATCCCAAAATCCTCTATACAAAAGCTCACTCTGGCAACAAATATATGAAAATTCCCTCCACTTGGTCTCTTAGAGCCTTCAGCTGGGAAATGTCAGCAAAAGATGGCTCAGCTGAAACATGACCTGCAGTTTTTCTTGAATGGATGAGACATTGGTAATGCGAACTATTGATGCCCTCAGAAAGGTGCAGTTAAAGAGCATTTTTATTTATTTTACAGCATCAACCTCTGTGCCCACAAATGAAGTCATCCTTTACAAATGACTTTAACACAGAAACAACCAGCTCCTGCAGCAATATTCACCTCTAAGAGCTGCAGAAGGTCTGTGTTACTCTCCCCTGGAGTAGCTCTAGGAAAGAAAATGGGAGGTTTCTTTGTTTGGGTTTTATAGGTGCAAAGCTGGATTTACTAAATCACTGCCATGTGCTGTTTTAAGTTTTTTGGTTTTTCATCTTCTATGTCTATTACCTTATTTCTTCTTTAATTGTGTAAATTAATATTAACTGGTGCCAATTCTACTTTTGATTGAGACATACCCAGAAAAGAAGGGGGTGGCAAAACCCCTTTAATTCTGTGCTCAACTTAGCCCATTAGTTCTAATATTGTTAAGTAGTTTTACTCCTAGATCAGATTCAGCAAGCAGCATGTGGAATATGGCTATTGCAGCAGAGGCATAACATTCCTGATTGTGCTTTTTGCATGTAGTGTGGCATCTCAATTAAACACGATGGTGTTTTTTCATAAGCTGCTGAACAGACTATTTTTAGATGAAGAATCTGGCACAACCCACTAATGAGAAGTTTATTCTTTGCTGCAGCTAGCCACAGCTTCTTTCCCCCTGCCCCCTTAACTTTGTTTAAAAGCCAAATAAGTAAATATTGCTGGGCTCTTGCCTTTTTAATCTGAAGATCAAATCATTCCCATGAGGAGCTTCTGTCTCTTCTTGTACAGCTGTACTCCTTCATAATCAAGTGCCAGCATTTTAAAGTGGCTGCTAAATATGAAGTGCTTTAAATTCTGGGTGCTGGGTTTGACATGTTCAAAAGGGCTGGTTTTCAGAAAGTCTCCTGACACCCACTCTTAAAATCTCAGGCTTTTCTAGCTGGCTACACAGAATTCCTGGCCGACCACCACTACTTTGTAGTGGTATTTTAAAGCAAGATTCTTTACCAGGAAGGGTGATGTCTTGTGGAAACAGTCCCATCAGTTTGAATTTACCTTTGGGCCTGTAAAGTAATGTGGGAGCTCAAATGCATCTCCTGTGGATTTGCCTCCTTGTTGCCAGGTGCAAGTGAGGGAAGGTGACCCAGTGGCTGTTGGTGGCAGCACAGGGACAGGCAAGGATCCTGCAGAAATCAGAGTTGAGCTCAGTTAAGCGTGGCTTTGCTCCTCTTATTTAGGTCTGTTTGTGCTCTCCTCAAGCATATGAACCACATAAACCTGCATGCATGTTTGCTGCTCTGCTGCTGTTCTCCTGCCATCCCAGAAGCTGGAGGAAGTAAATTACAAACTGACACTCAGCAAGGGGTGGTCTCAAACAAAACTCCTTCCTGAAAGCAGAGCACGCTGGGGTCAGAGCAGGTCGGTGCCAGTCACTGTCTGCTTTGCCATCAGCTGCTGGGGCTCGTGGCAGGGATTTCAGTGGAAGAAATTTGGTTTTAGCCAGCTGACATTCTTCTTCCTGTGCACCTCTCTTTCAATGCTAAAGACATCTCTTCCAACAAGATCTTCACCTGTACTTCCATGAAAGTTAGCTGAGCTGTGAGTTATGCTAGCTGAGCATCTGACCTTTGTAGTCCAACTTGCTGAATTCCCTGGCAGCACCTCAGACCTGAGGGGGCATTCTGCAGCTGCAGAAGGTGAAGGACATTGCTTATGGTCTGTCATAAAGAGTTCAAACCTTTACAGGGAAAAGTCCTTCATTCCCTACATCTCATAATGGAGGCAGCCTCTCACGGGTGAGATTCTCTCCTAGACTCTTGCCATGCCAGTCTAAAGAAGATGGCTCTTAAAAAAGAGGCTTCTGCTATTATGCCTTGGTGATTCTTCAGCCTGGATGTGGTATGATGGACAGCTTTTAGTTTGTCATGGAAATTAGTAATTTAAAATAGATTTTTTTCATAGCTAAGTGGACTCACTCAGTGTGAATCACTACCTGAAAAGCTTCACTTTGTGCACCATGTGAATTTGGAGCAACATTTTTCAACATTAGATTTACTCTATTTAAATTAAGTTTACCAGTGTGAATGAATCTGGAATCAAGTCTCATGTCTTCAGACATCTGTGGTGGTTTCAGACCCGAGAGGAAGCTGTTGAGAGACATCCCCTGGGTGATTTTAATGCCCCACAGGACAGTGTCTCTGTCATAGAGGGACGCTACTCATTAGCTGCAGGCTCTGAAGGTGAAATAGATAAACTAAGAGCAAGAGAAAGAAAGCAGGTCTGCAAGCTGTTAGTAGGACATGTGTGCCTGTGCAGCTGAGGGTGAGAAAGCAGCCTCTGAATTTTCTGTGTGCAGAGACAGTGTTAGGGTGCTGTGTGTGCACAACCCACCTGCAGGCATGGGAGGACACCTTCAGACCCTACACAGCTTGGCTTTTAAAGGCAGCTAAGTGATGCTGGATACAAGCTGCCATTTCAAGTAGATTAAGGGATCTGTGCATAATTGTTTGTTTCCTCTGGACTGTCTGGTCAGTCCCCATCGCCTCAGAGTCCACCACTGTCAGTAGTGGGGTTTAAGTTCCCTGGTCAGTGCATTACAGCTGAAGAGTGTTCCTGTTATGTGGCCAGGATTGGTGGCCTCCAGCATCTATGGGGGTCTTTGATGCTTATTAAAGATGTAACTTTCAGATTTCCCACAAGGTACATGCCAAAGGAGATTTTCCAGTTACTCCACACTGAGTAGAGAGATGGCCCTCCCCTGGGCTCATCCCTTGGAGGATTTATAAGGATGTCCATTGGAGTTCTAGTGAAGTGCAAGGGCCCGGTTTACTAAGGACTGTGAAAGTGAGAAAAGTAGCTGGTTATCCAAGCTACAAGTTTGCAAGACCAAGAAGGTGCAAACTTCAAAAATTTGCACATGAATTTGAAAGCATCTTTTTCCACTTTATCTCTGCATAGTTTCTTAGCTCCTGCTTGGCCAGATGGCAAGTTGAAAAGTAGCCCAAGTAGCTCTTATGCCAAGAGCTTGCTGGAGAAGTGGTGATGTAGATTTGTGTTCCTTTTTTTTCCTGCCTCTGCCAGGTGCAGCAGCGAAAAGCTGACAGCAAAGCAAAGCATGTGCATATGTCCTGTGCAGAGCCCTCAAACTCTGATGTTTCTGAAAAAGCAGATGTTGGGTGTACATTTCTCTGCTCTGGGTGCTGGTGATGAGACTGCAACTCAGCAGTGCTGAGGGTTAAATGACAGGTTTCTGCAAAGTGAAGTTTGCATGTTCTGTCTTTGTTAGTGTCTGTTCTTTGGTGACCCTCTTTCAGGACAAAAGTGGCAAAAATAGTTGTTTTCTCCTCAAACATGGTTGTTTCTCAGCATGAACAGTTGACCTTGGTGTGTTTGGGTGATTTCAGCAAGCAACAAGGCTCAGCTTTTGACCCTGAATCTTGTACTTGTTTTTCTTTGTTTCCATGTTCCATTCCAGGGCTAAGGTAAACAGCTCTAGGGAAATCAACTTGTCTTGATTTTCATCCCCCTCTGTTAAAAAATTAAAAGGCTCTTGAAGCTTATGATCCTGTAAATGAGAGCATTGCTGGGAATTGGAGTGCACTATTGGCTTTATTAGAGCTAATAGTGAAAGTAAATTTGCTTAGGTGTGTTAGTGTTTGTGTGAACCTCCATGCAGGGGGAGAGGCCTTCCCAAGGATTTTGATAGATAGGAAAGAGCCCATAAATGCACCTTTAAGCCATTTAGAAGCTTGTAATCTTTCTTTAGTGTTAGCACACCTTCAGAAGAGTGAATTTCCTGTGCACTGTGTCTGACAACACTCAATTCTGGATCCAGTTAAAGGCAGCTGGGAGGAGCTGGCTGAAAATTTCAGCTCACAAACTGCATATGTTCCATTCTGTCTGGATATTGCTGACATAAATATGGATCATGAGAGTCTCTACAGCTGTCAGTGTGTTTACCCCAGTGCTAAAGCAGTGTGATAAGGATGCATCTGGTATCTGTCATGAGTCATATTGCTTAGTTTTTTTGTGTCAGTATTTTTTTTCTCTGTTTTCAGTTTGGTATGACAAACATTTTAACATATGTAATTCATTTTTAAAAAACTCCAAGCCTTGGATGATGAAGACCTAGGTGATTCTGAAGTGTGAGGTACAACAAAACCAGGGTAACTGATGGCTAAGATACTTCTGATTCTTCTGGGTTGTCGTGTTATTGGGGGTTACATGTACACTGAAATAAAGCAGGTGTTTAATTCATTTTAACAAAGAAATGACAGCTTTAGTCTATAAATACAGTGAAATCTATAATCTCAACAAAAGCTGTGAATGGGAGAGTTGGCCAAAAAAGCAGAGGGTTGACTTCTGCAGGTCAGTTTGTGGATGTTATTTACCTAGACTTTAGTAAAGCCTTTGACAACATGTCACATGGCATTCTCTTGGAGAAACTGACTGCTCATGGCTTTGACAGGTGCATTGTTTGCTGCTTGGAAAGCTGCCTGGATGTCTGGGACCAGAGTGCTGGGGAATGGTGTCACACCCAGCTCGTGGCCAGACCCTGGTGCTCTTCTTCAGGGCTCAGCTCTGAGGATCAGTGAAGATCCTCTTAAATATTGAAGAAAAGAGTTTGACTTAAACTGGCTTGAGCAGCTTGGCAGTCACTTGCCCACTCTGTTTAGGAGGTGCAAAGCTCAGTTTTAAGGAAGAAGCAACTGTTTGTGTTGGGTTCATGGGTCTGTTCTGAGGAATTAGCAGAAGTTTGCTGCACTTCATGTGACCCAACTGGTTCAGTCATTCTTGTAATAATGATGTGGCTTTGTGCAGGAGAAACCACTCTGGGCTACTCACAGGTTTCCTAATCTACTATCAGGGAACTCAGTGCATGTAAAAATCAATCACTTAATGTGATCATTCACTTGTGGGGGATTTTGGAAGGAATTTGAGATGGGACCTTTGAATTGCTTTTGATGATGAAATTTATTTTTCTTACCTTCTACATAGACAGGAAGGGTGAGTTTGGCTCACATTGTTACAGCATGGTTCAGAAGGTCACAAGACCCTTAGTTACAAGACCTTTTAAGTAGTTATTGACTAATAAAACACGGCCAGCAAGGATATTTGGTTTTTACCCAATCTTTAAATATTTAGTCTTATGGACTCATGCTACAGTGTGAGCTTTCTTAGCCAATCATGTTATGACACACAAACCTACAGCACTGCATTCTGAACTTGTTTACCTCTGTAACTACTTTTATTTTTTCTATATCTTAAACTCTAAAACTCTTAACTTTCCTCCACTTAACGTGTCTCTGCTTTAAACTGTAAATCCACATTCTTGCTTCTAGCACCTAAGTTTGGAAGCCTTTTCCAAGGTCTCAGATAAAATCCTGTGTTTAAGTCTAAGCTTTGGCTTATAGACCCAAAGCTCTGAAAGTTCCTTGCATTTTGGATTCCAACAACTTAAGATAATTATTGAACTTCTGGGGAAGCCAAGAGCTGAGATCTTACTTGGATCCTCCAGTGACAGTACATGGCATGAACTCAACAGGGCTCTCTGGTAAGGATGGGTGTTATGGGCAGCAAGAGTGCTTGTGACAGGTATGTCCAGTCCTCCATTCAAGAGGAGGGGGGGAAAAAAAAATCACTTTTTAGACCAAATGTTGTTCTTGGACTTTATCTATATTTGGGTTCTTTGCATGACTTTGCATCTTGCTGTGGTTTTGCCTGTCTTTTTTGCTGAGTGTTTCAGGTACAAGTCCAGCCACCAGCTCAAGGAGGCAGTGAGGAATGCAGGGACTTGCTCAGGGGGAACACAGCTCTCTAGCATGGCATGGTGCTCAAAGGAGGGCTGTTTCAGGTCCTGGCACCTGGTCCATCCCCCATGCAGATCTGAGCACTGGGGTGATTTTCTTCTAGTACAATAAACCAAGGGGATTTCAGGCAAGCAGAGGGGGCATTTTGATGCCATGAGTATTGTTGGTCAATTCTCTCCCCCTTGTCTACAGTTTGTCTTTTCTTCATGAATTTTCTTTCACTTTCACATAGCATCTCTAAAGTGTGGATATGACTCCTTCTTGGTCATGTTTTTTCTCCTCCTTTCCTCTTCCTTTGATAAAACTACCATGGATTCTGAGTTGAATCTTTTGTTAGAGTCTGTGAGTTTAAGACTCTTGTACTCCACAAATGCCAAAAGTGTTTCTTTTGTGCCACTGGAAAGAGAATTGAGCTTTTTATTTATTGCTGGATTATGGGACACCCGTCAAAACAATCTGATTATATTTTAATATATTGCTGTTCAGGGCCAAATTCTAGGAGTTTATTTTTTGTTCCTTTCTCTCTTGACAAGCCTAGGGACAGAGGGTACTGACTGTGCAGAGCATCTCAGAATGGTACTGTGGAGGGAGTGGCTCCTGCCCACACAAGTGTTGTGCTTGTGGAGAACACTCCCAGCAGCGTTCCCAGAACTGAGCTGAGCAGGTGGACGTTCATGTGAGGCCATGCCTGCCTCCCTTTCAGCTCTTCTGTTGCTGGGCATGACTCCAAGGATGTTTCCTGTCATTTTCCCTACACTCTGACCAAGTGTTGAATGGAGTTCGTTTGTTTTATTTTAATACCAACTTTTCCTTTCATCAGTGCTGCCTGAGGCTGGGCAAAATAGCAACCCTGAAAACTGTTAATATGAGGAGGTGTTACAGCTCCAAAATTATTTTCCCACATTAGTTAATATTTTAACCTCATTCTAATTTAGTTCCATCTTCCTCCTTCTTGCCTTCCCTCCCATCAGCCCTCTTTTTACAATCTCTGATATTCCCAATACACAGCAGAATGTGTGTGATCTCATCATAGAACCTATATCTACTTTTTGGGCCAGTAGAGTATTAACTTTTCTCTCTACATCTGCAGTAGTAACATAATTAAATAAAGTAATAATAATTCTGACATTTTACTGTGCTAATATGATGGTCATTGCTAGTGTAATCAGCGTGGAAAAGTCTCTTGCTAGTGGTAAATATTTGCAGTTAGCACAGAGCTCACATTTTTCCAGGGTTTTTTGTTTTGGTTTGGTTTGGTTTTTTTTCCCCATTCCATGTTACTACTTTTCTCTTTTATTTTTATATTTTATTTTATAAGAAAGAGCCTCCAGAAAATGTTAACTTCATGTTGCCTGCTTTGTTCGCCTTGTGAAAATTGAATTCCAGCCCTGTTCTCTCTCTCTCTGTCATGCTTGCTGACTGTTCATGGACCTCTGTCGTGGGAGGGTTTGGGAATTCACCACTGAAATTTGTGATGAACGGCTTTTACCTGTGGATGTCCTGGACAATTGTCTGTCACCAGAAGGCTGGAGCCATTTGTGTTTGATGTGCTTCTCAGGGGACAATTGTGTGTCTGCCTGGGTCTGATTTCCGAAGATTGTCAGTGTAAAGGTTTCCAGCGGCGCTTTCCATGGGCACTTTCATGGCTTAAAAGCCTTTCTGAAATCATCAGCAGCCCATGCTTCTTTCCCATTTTGCAGGAGAGATGGACTGCAGCATGGGTAGTCAGTGTTTCAGTGGGATGGTGGGAACAGGAGCCCAAGCAGCTTTCTGTCACCCACCTGCCTCTGTCCCTACCCCTCCACTTGAGTGCCAGGGCTGTGGAAGCAGCAGTCTGGCCCTCTAATTAAATCTCAGCTAGTGTGCAGCGTTCAGGAGCACATCCTCCCAGCCCATCAAGAACCCATCGCTCAAGGGAGTGATGTTAATTGCCCGTGGAGATAAGCAAGAGGCAATTGCAGCAAGGCGTGTCGAGCTTGCTGCTCCCAGCCCACCAAAATTTGCGTTCGGGAGACTGTGTTTAGTCAAGCGCATGTGAGGGGCCGGCTGTAATTCGCACCTCCTCGCATGACTCGCAGGTAATGGGATGAGATGTTGTGGCAGGGTATTGACCTCTCACTGCCGCAGTTGCTCTGGCACGGGGAGTAAACAAATGTTAGCGTGGAGGCGGTGGTTCTCTCAGAAACAGAGAGCGGGGATGCTCAGATGCTGTTTCTGACAGTGAATAGCTCCCACTGAAAACAACAGATGCGGATTTCAGGAAAATAATAGCATTTTCAGGCAATGGTTTTCAGCATATTCAAAGAGCTTGGTAGGCTGGAATTAATAAGCTCGTGTTACTGTGGGATGTTGGTGCGCAGCAATAGAACTGTTTCATTGCTGGTTTTAAGCTGTTCTTCAGTTAACAGTAAATTGTTTTTGCACAGAAGTATATTAAAAAATGTTGGACTGGATTTTATGAATGGGCAAAGCTTCAAATGATGAGAGGTTTGTGGTTCGTTTATCTTACCAGTTATTCAGTGACCAGCCTGTTGGACAGCCCAGTGTGGAGCCAGGCATAATGTACTTATCTGCAATTAATAGAGTGGTCTTTTTCAAGCCCTTGCAGTTGGAGAACGCTGACTGTTCCAGCCCTCTGGCTCTGTCTGTAATCTCAGCACCACTTTCAGCTGGGTGAATTTGTGTACTGAAATGTTTCCCTGCTCTGATCGACTATTCCAAGATCTCTGAATCTCAGGCATTCCCTGAAGAGCAATGAAAAGCTGAAATGCAAAATTGAACAGGACAGTGGACAGTAGAATACAGGATGAATATATGTATTTTCCTGATAACAACATGGCAGCAGATGTATTTTTCTGTATTTTTCTATTAAGATGGGAAAGAAACAGAAGACTCATTCTTTTGGGGTTAGGTTCTAAATACACTGCAGGCTGAAAAACTGTTTGGTAATTAAGTTGGAACAAAAGCCTGGTGGAAGAGGTATATTTTAAAGCTGTGTGTTTGTTAGTGCAGGGAAAAAGCTTGTCAGTAAATATCTCCTGGTCCGTGCTCATGGTGGGGAAGCCATGTAGCCAGTTGTTTTCCAATGCTAATGCTGCCCAGTAAGTGAATCTCCCCTTCCCAGGGAATGCCTTCTCCTTCCAAATCTGTTCTATGATGCAAACATTGCAATGTAAACAGAGAACTCATGAAGATTCTTTGGGTCACCAAATAAAGCTTTTTGTTAATACAAGCCCTGTGTTTTGCAGTCCCTTGTCCTGGAGGTTTCTGATTTGACCCTCTCTGTGAGGCCATTCCAGATCCTTGTGGCTTCAACCCCAGAGATATTTCTCCCTTTTTAACATACAAGTGCCATCTCCTGCCTTCCCTAAATGCTGATGATGTGACTTACCAGATGATCTGAGATCAAAATTAACTCATTCCTCTCACTTCAGTGCTTTGAAAGGTATCTTGCTGCTTGTGTAGTGACATCTCTCTTATCTTGTTTGTGCTGCTGAAAGAGCTTTTATCGGCTGTAGTAATTTCCTCCAGAAGATGTGATGTGTGCTTTGTTTGTTGGGCAGCCCTCACTGTGCATAAGGGGGAGTGCTCTTTCACCTTCTCCACGGCAGCAACTGTTTTACTGCTTTTCCAAAAATCGTGAGTGCATTCCGAGCCCTGCAGATGGCACTGCCTTCCTGGGCTTACCCCAGTGCCCGATGCATGCCCCTGTGCTGGGCTCTGTGCAATTTTCAGCTGGAGCAGCTCCTCTTGCAGCTGAATAAATAGTTCAAAAGTTCTGGCTCTGGGATGGTTTTAGTTAACAACGAAAAATAATATGGAAATTGCTCGGAACCTTTCCCTTTACTCCTCTTTAGGTGGTTTTGTTTTCTGGACTTTTGTTCTTTTTGAGGTTTATCTTCAAAGGGCTTTTAACACACTGTACAGCATTTTTTCTCTCTCTGATATCTCCCATGCCAATTAAGCACTGGATTGGCTGCAGAGTCAATTGCCACTTCCTAGGAAGGTACTAGTGGAGGGAGAGGGAGGCAGCTGTCCTGTTATCAGTGTTTTCTTGGGGCAGACATGCCCCCTTGTAGGGAAATGGCAGCATCAATGACATAGTGGTAGAGATTGATCTCACACAGTTGTTGCCCCTTTCCCACTGCAGCAGGAGGAGTTTTTGCATATACTCTTCAGTTCCCAATGCTTTTCCTTAGGGTTTGCCAGGTGTTTGGGATGTGCCTTCCCGGGTCTGCAAAGGTGGAGCACTGCTGGCCATGTGCTTGCAGCTCCCCAGTCTGCAGGGGCACTGATGGGAGATGTTTATTTTCTGAGGTGTCTGCACAGCCCTTGGGAACCTACTGCCTGGAGCCACCAGTGGCTCTGGGACTCTTATCCTGGGCCTTCCAGAACATTTTTACATCATCTTGTGTCCTATACCAGCTACAACACAGAGAAATGGCTCATTCAGAACCTGATGATATTGCATATCGCTGACAATTAAACGGAGATCTATTTTTTAATGGCTGTTCTCTCTGGCTTTTCACAGCAGGCCAAACGATTTGTTTGCTGTTGCAACATTTTATGGAGGCAGCAGCTATCATATGTGAGGGATCTGCCATATTTTCCAAGAGTCAAAATAAAATTCAGCTGTGGCGAGGTGTTCTGGGTTGCTTTCTGTCCATAAATCCTCAGCTCCTTCCCTTCAAGGTCAGTTGGGTATTTCATGCCTCATGAATGGTTCATATTGCCAAGTGACTGGGTAGCAATGCTGCCCAGACATATTAAATCTCTTGATTTCACTGCTTGTGTTTCATCTGCGTGGAAACCCTTGAATTGTGGTGTGCATCATTGCCTGTGTGACTAACCTTGTGTGCACCCAGGAGATGTGGACAGGCTCTCACAGGATGATGGCCCTGCCACCCTTGGTAGGGCTGAGGTGTTTTGTGTCCAGTGTGGAATGGGTGCTTGGAATGCACCATGTCCTGGGGCTCTGTTAGCACTCACCTCTTAGAGTGTTTGAAAGCAAAGTGTTGTGTCTCTGCTGCCAAAAAACTTGGCTAAACTGTCTTTTATGTTGAGAAGTTTAATCTGCAGCTGTATGGGGAAGCTGATGCTTCAATAGTTTTCTTTATTCATAAGTACATTTTTAGAGTGATTTGGTACATTCAAACGTGCAAAGTTGTGGTAGAGACTTTTTTGTGCATCCCAGCTCCCAGAGACAAGTGATCAATGTTCAAACTTCAGGCTGGGAACAAAAGGAAACAAAATTTCTGGGCTACAAAGAAAAGCCTGAAAGCCAAGAAATAGTTAAAAGTCCAGAAGGTAGTCGGGTGTAAACTCAGAAATATATTTTGGTCTGAATGTAATTCTCCTGATGGTAGGTTTTACATAGTTGTGACTGCATATTGCAGCACAGTGAGGGCTGCTTGAGGAAACACACACACACTGAGCTCCTGTCTTTGGGCTTTAGCAAATTAAGCTCTCCATCAAATGTTTGAGATGAGATTAATTAGTACAGCCATCATTCATGTTACAGTATCAGGAGCATAAAATGATTTAAAAAAATTCTGTTGGACATGGGTCTCTTATGTAGTTAGTTAGGTTTTTTAATTAGAGTTGGTCAGGAATTAGAAGTTAGGTTGCTCTGAAATCACTAATTTATTTCAAAAATTTCATGTATCTTTGACAAATTTAGGTGGGCTGTGAGTCCCTGCCTTAGTGGTATTTTGCAGGATATTGAGTCTGTGTTCTTTGGTTTGGGGATGGCAGAATTTTCTGCAGGGAAGAGAACCATCTCCCCACTAATTGCTATTATTTTTAAATCCTTAAAAAGGATTAAAATCCACTTTTCCTCCTACCCCAACCCCCACTTAATTTTGAAAATAACCACATCATTAAAACTGCAGCCACCTTTCTTCCTCCAGACAAAAAGGCTACTGTGTCCAACAGCTCTCACAGGAGATGTCAGTCTCAGTGGGGGTAGTCTGACAGAGCAAGAACCAAACCTGAACATCATCATAGAGAGGGAAAATTTTGACTAACAGTAATGATCAGTGAATATTGCCTACACAGACTTGTGGTCAAAACTGGAATACTTTTTAGTTACTTTCGGCTCTCAAAAAAAGCCCTTCAAATGCTTTTGTTGTCATATTTTTGAGAATTTCTGAGCATTAGAATCCAGAGATGCAGAAAGATATTCCAAGCATGTGCAAATATGCATATAAAAGTCCTGGTGCCTTGATCTTTGCCACTCTCCCCATTAATTTCACTCATTCCATCTTTATTTCTTCATGACTAGGGACCAGGTCTTGTCTTATCTATGCTTGGTGTGGGTGTAGAAATTTGTAGAAATTTAATGTTGGAACAGCAACCACAAAGTGTTCAGCTTTCCACTGCATCTTCATTGTCCCTTCTGTCTTTCCTGGGGCACACAAAACCCCTCAGTACTGAGGAGCCTGGTACTGCAGCAGCTTGTAGCCCTCCTGCCACATTTGCTTCCTATCAAAACTGCTGCTCAGAGGGCTCTGGACTGCTCCTTTGAGGATATGGTTTCCCCACAGCTGTCCATCTGCAGAAATGTACCTCCCATGGAGAACTTTCTTTTGAATTCTTTCTATCTTCCTAGTTTTGGAGACCTTTTGCATGTTAGCAAATGCCAGGTAGGGCTTGATGGTGGTACCAGAGACACAAGTTTTCTCTCCCAATGCTGAGCTAAACCCAAGCAAAAATATCCTTTGAAGGGTTACTAGGGCCATGCTCTGTTTTTATATCTGCTTAAAATCTTGACTTACAAATGAGTTCCTATTATATGCCTCTCTAAATATTAGATTTTTAAAGAAACTGTCATTTAAAGTTATTGACTTACCACTGCTGTCACTAAAACAGGATTGAATCAAGCACTTCCTGATTGTTATCAGCTATTCCTGGTTTGCTACAGTGCATGATGGGTATTGATCTTGTGGGAATAATACTAACAATTGTTCTGGTTTTGCATCTGGAGACATATTCATCTTTTAATCTGTAACTATCATTTTCTAGAAAGCAACATATCCAGGTTTGTATATTCACATTACAGTTATACATTTTAATTTTTTACCAGTGATTTTAATTGGAAATATTGAGCAAGATGCTGGTTTTCTGTTGTACAGCTTTTCACTCTGCTCTTGTCTGGTAATGTTTGTGAGGGCTAATGGATATCAATATGTAGGGTTCTGAGAGATGGATGGGGTGGAAGCTTTTGTCTAGGTCTTCATCATCTCTCAGAAATATATGATCATTTAATTTTTATTGCATATATATTTCACTTGATATTGTATTTGGGTCAGATGGGCAGCTGTTTAATGAGGATATTGATTATTAGCTTTACAAACCTATCAAAAAGGGAGGAGAGAGAAAAATATAATAAGTAATCATTTGTATTAGTTCATCCCATGCTGTGATGTTTATTCAGATGCACTTTCTGCATTGAATTTGACCTGAGAACAGGAAAATTCCCAGAAAAAAAGTGGTTAGGGAAGTGTTCCTTTGCCTGCTCTGATGCCAGGGCAGGAGGCTCTTGGGGAACAGAGCTGCAGAGGGGGCTGATCTGACCCCTCCATTTTGACAGGTTTGTTCCTGTTATACCTGGCAGTCCCGAACAAAAGGATGTATCAAGAATATCTTAGAGCTTTGGTGGGATGAGAACCAAAGGGGGCATTTCCTCACCTGCTGCTTTGCTCTCAGCCTGGCTGGTTCACTGGCCGAGAAGAGCTTGCTGCTCACCCACGTAGGAAGCAGCATCCCCTTCCCCTTGTGCAGGGGATGGTGTCACAGCAGGTTTGCCTCCTCTCCTGGAGCCCTGCAGGCTCAGACACAGCCCAGCATGGCTTCAGTGCAGCTGAAAGGGCTCCAAAATCCTCCTGGGAGCAGTGAGCTGAGAACGCAGTCTGCCGTCATCTTGCAATGTTATGAAGGATGTAGTGAAAAAAAAGTTGTTCCCTTTTAGTTTGGATGTGGAAATAACCCAAGATGTGCAGAATTTAATGCAGAGAAAGAAGTTTGGTATTTGTACTGATGCTTTGGGTTTTAGCTTTTATATTTTTCAGACTCTGTGCTGCTTTGGCGTGTGTGGGTCTGGGCTTCATGTTTGGGGATGGTGAGCTCTCTTCACAGAGCAGGGAGACAAAACAATTCCTTCTCTAGCTGGGGACCAAGGACAACCAATCCAAATTTCAGGCCCAAGAGCATAAATGACAGTGGAATGAAGAGAGAAAAACAAGAAGGATGAGACTCCATAAGCTAAAGCTGTACCTGGACAATTAACTCCAATATGCAAATGGAGCAAAACTCATAAAAGTGACAGACCCCATGACCATTTGTCCATTCTGTGACCATTTTGGTTCACCTTGGGTGTGGCCCTGGCTGGGCTCTTGTGCTGCCCAAGGTGGATTCATTGAGGCCTTTGAATAAATCCCTGCTTTATTCTTTAACTCTGTCCAGGCTCTGTTCTAGCTCAGCCTTCTCAAGGCATCAGTACCCCTTTACTCTTGAGTTTTTGTAGCAGTGGTTTGATTTAAAATTCTTCCTGAGGAGCCCGTCCTCTGGAGCAAACAGAGCTCTGTGAAACCTGCAGTGATTTAATGGGATGGGTTTGGTTTACTTTGTTTTCATTAAAATATACACTGCTTGTAAAGTTTAGTGTTATTTACACATTATAAATAATAGGTTATCTCTAAATGAGTTAATGTAATTTTGAATTCATATATATGTAATGAAAACTTTTTACTCATCTTGTGCCATTTACAAGGAATAGGAATTTAAACACTGCCTCACAAGTTGTCAGAGCTATTTGGCTTGTTGACCTGAAAGCTGTGTGTAGAGAGGAGTTAAATGCTTTGTGTAAAGAGGAATTGTAGGAAAGGTTTTTCTGAGACTTCTTTCTTAAAAAAATGAACTTTCCTAAATAATTTATTTTCTGCATCACAAAATTACTGCTGAATTCTCAATGTCCTGGAAAGATTTTTTTTTTAGAACACATTATGAAAAAATACTATGTAGTGATCTTAATATTGCACAAAACAAAAACGCCTTCCAAATGTGCTCTTATGTGGTTCAGGTAATTGTTATCATGTCAAGAATTGCTGGATGTGCCCTCTAATTTCTCACTGGTGAAGGATCAGTAACAATGAAAATAAAGAAAATTGTCCCAGTTTTTCTGTGCACCTTCACACTGCATAATGCCATAAGACACTTAATAGCAGGCAGATCTGAGGAGGGGGACTGTGCCTGGAGGAGGCTGAGATAAGAGTTTCAAAACACCTCTTGGAATTTCTTTGGTTTGTTTGCACACACAGGGAGGGCTGGTAAAACAAGGCCAAATAACCTGAATAATTGCTGTGAACAGAAGAACACACAATGAGGAGATATAATGAGAAAAAGGACATTAGTGTGTAAGTCACTTATGTTATCCAGAGGTTATCTTCAGCTGCTGGTGCAGGAGAAGAAAGTAAAAAAAAAATATTCTGAGTTCCTGATTTTTCTGAGCTTTATGTGTGCACTTTGGGAATTCAGGGAACTTTGAGAAGTGTGGCTGATCAGGAGACAAGGCTGCCAAAAGAAATTTTGAGTGCTGGTGATGTGCTCTGCTGGGACTACTGCGAGGTGATTTGTGGGATCAAGCTGCTTTCATTGCCTTTTTGGTGAAGTTCTTAGGGTGAAAGATAATTACATTTCTAGGTTTTCCTTCATCACCATGGATGTTAAAAACTACTTTTTAATGAAAATGTAATTTCCTAATGCTGTCAGTCTATGAGCTGAAGTTTCAAAACTTTTTGAGAGCTGTCATTAAAGTTGTGACAATCAGGCCTGCTGATTATTAGCTGTGGCCACTGTGTGTCTGTTTAACTCCTATAAATATCAATATGCCCTGCAAGGGAGCAGCACATATCTCACAGTACAGTCTGAAAAAACAGGATCTGTCCACACACTGAAACATGTAAATCTTGGGCAGTGAAAAATTGGCAGTAAGGCAGTAGAAGAGGCCAGAAGAAAGACCAGACATTAACTGGTGTTTGGCATAATGGCAAGTCTTGAGGTGTTGGGTTTTATTATTTTTTTCTTCCACTGAGGAAGACCATCCTGTCCCAGCTGTGGCTACAGCTAAGGGCTGAGTTCAGCAGTGACAGAGCTGTGACTAAAATTTCCTGGGAAATATGAGCTTCCCAGGGAGCTGTCAGAGGCTTGCCTGAATGTTCTAGTCTCCTGACAACACTTCCTTTTACAGGGTTGTGGCTGCATGTGCCTGTCTTCCTGTATTCCCTAGGTATTGCCTCTCACATGGATTTTTTGCCATGGATTTTCAGCAGGATTAAGTGACTGTATAAAACAGGTTGTCAAGCATAGCTTGGGAAAATGTTAAGTGCAGTTTCAGCCACCCCAAAGTTGAGTTGGATTTTCTTTGACAGAGACACAGAAACTCCTGCAGTGAAGTTTCCCTGCTGTGAAGTTTAGAACTAAGTGTATTCACTCAGCAAGTCTCAGGCTGGTTTCTTGCTTGGCTTAAATGTTTTGTTTGTGGTCACTAGCAGAGTGGTGCCTCAGGTTTTACCTTTTATATTTTCAGCTTCTGTACTGCTTTAGTGTGTGGGTTTGGGCTTCATATTAGGGAGATGGTGAGCTCTCTTCACAGAGTAGGGAGACAAAACAATTCCTTCTCTAGCTGGGGAACAAGGACAAATGATCCAAATTTCACACCCAAGAGCATAAACAACGTGGACTAAAGTGAGAAAATCAAGAAGGATGGGACTTCATAAGCTAAAGCTGGAATTGGACAATTAACTCCAATATGCAAATGGAGCAGAACTTATAAAAGTGAGAGACCCCGTGCCCAGTTGTCCATTTTGTGACCATTTTGGGTTCATCTTGGGTGTAGCCCTGGCTGGGCTCTTGTGCTGCCCAAGGTGGATCCATTGAGGCCTTTGAATAAATCCCTGCTTTATTCTTTAACTCTGTAGAGCCTCTGCTCTAGGTCAGCCTTCTCAAGGCATCAAGAGGACCAAAGAGAATGGCCTGAAGCTGTCAGGGGAGGTTTAGGTTGGGCATTAGGGAAATGTTCTTCCCCAAGAGGGTGCTTGGGCATTGGAACAGGCTGCCCAGGGAACCTCAAGGCTGCCAGAGCTCCAGGAGCATTTGGACAAAGCTCTCGGGCACAGGGTGGGATTGTTGGGGTGTCTGTGCAGGGTCAGGGGTTGGACTCAGTGATCTTTGTGAGTCCCTTTTATCTCAGCTGATGCTGTGATTCTGTGAAGTTGATCTCAGGGGAGATGTCCCCAGTCTGTCCCCATGGCACTGTGTCTCCATCTGGTCTGTGGACACTCACTTCACTACAACTGTCCTGTTTGCAGTGCAGGGTGTTTCTCCCTCCCTCCCTCCTGGTCTCTTCCCATTGCACAGAGGAAAGTGGTGCCTGTAGGTACTGAAGACCCTCCTCAGCTCCCTCCTAAAGAGTGCTGCCATCCACACAGAGGTCAGCATTCCTGGCTGAAAGGCAGCTTTCCCTGATCTGCTCCTTTGTTAGAGTCAGTATTTCCTTTCCTTTGCACACAGGCATGCAGAAAAAGCATTTCATTACAGAGCAAATGGAATGTCGAGTGAAATGATTTGGTGGAGGGATTTTTTTTCTGCAGAGAAAAAAATGTTTGATCTAGGACTCTTTGTCATTTTTATTTTCACTCTGTATTTTTGTGCTTCAGTGACTGAACCAGAAAACCTGTTTTCCCACAGCCCCTGTGCAGAGAGGAAATACAGATACACCTAGAACCACATAATCCAAAATTCTGAGTTAGAGGTGGCACTGAAAACTTTGGAGGTATGAAAATGTCTAAGTACTACTTTAAAGAGAGTGATAGAAATATGAGTATTTGGAAAACTGAAATTTGCTCATAGATTTACTGCATAGAAAAGCAAGGCAGAAGTTGTATTTTTAAAATGGGAATTAAGACATTTAATCCTGATAATTGAAATTAGTTCCACAGACCCAATTATCTGCCTTGATTGTGATCCCATGCATGGCTTAAGCCACCCAGTAAAAGGTTGTTAGGCACTGAAATGAGGTGTTTCTGCAAAAGACTCTTTTATTTCTATTTCTGCAACAAATGGAGCCCAGAGACTGAGCTGGGATCTGCTGGATGTGTAGGCTCAGAAGAGGACCCCTGACCAGGCAGAGGATGAGGCAGCTGCTTAGGTAAGGGTAAAACTAAGGCTGAGAGCAGTGTGGGGTCCTGGAAAAGGGAGAGAGTTGGAAATATCTGGAGTTTCTCAGGTTCAGGTGAGGCTGCTAGGATTAGCTTCCCATGCAGGATCAAGACTGGCCTTGTATAGATTTTTCTGTTAGTTTTGTAATTGTTCTGCATTTATTACAATACTATTAATATTATTACATAATATTAATTCGTAAAATCCTGGTAATCTGAAGAAGTAAATGATGCAGCCTTGAAACAGCCCTGGAGCAGTGGGAGTCAAGACTTACTGATCCAGAGTTTCCAGAGGCACAGGTCCCCTATTAAGCAATGACAAATTGATTTCAGAGCATCTGTGGCTCCATTACAAGTGCACAGATATTTGTTTTGGCCCCTTTTACAGCCACTTCATGCATGGCTTAGAAGCTCTTCTCTTTACACTGTTAGTGTAAGATGTCGAGAGAGGATCCTCCAGAAAGGAGTTTGAGTCTGGGGTTCATTTTCAGAAAGAAGCTAATTTCTGCCACCTGGCACTGGAAGTAGCCTAAAGGAAAGCATCATCAAGCCAAGAGAACTCTCCCCAGAACCAGCTCCTCCTGCTCTTTGTTGTAATTCTTTTCTCCTAACTTTCGTGAGCAGCAGTACCACTGGAGAATAGAGCAGTCTCACTGGGTGTCAGGTCAGTGTCCTTGGTTTTGATACTTTTAAGTGTATTGCTGCCAAGGAGAAGTTCAGATCTTTCCCAAAGGGAATTAGGTTTTAATTGTTCTGGGTCTCCCTTCATGGTACCAGTGACCTCTGCTGATCCCAACCTCTGATTTGGACTTTCTGGAGCTGCTTGTAAGTGTTGATCCCAAAGCTGCACAAAACCTGAGATTTATCCTTAGTTTAGTCCCTTCTTTTGTTCATTGAACACGAGTGGCTGTTTGGCAGAGACCTTCAGAAATTGTCACTGAGTGTGTGGTTGTGAGTTCAGCAAAACTTCCCCTTCTTCTTTTTCAGGAAATGAAAACTTGAGCAAATAATTGAGCATAGTTCTCAGCTTAAGCTGAGAAGCTGAAAGGAGAGAAAGAAAGATGGAGAGGAACTTTTTACAAGGGCATGTAGTGACAGGAAAGGAGGGGAATGGCTTCAAAATGAGAAGAGAGTAGGTTTAAATTAGATATTAGGAAGAAATTGTTCCCTGTGAGGATAGTGAGGCCCTGGCACAGGTTGCCCAGAGAAGCTGTGGCTGCCCCATCCCTGGAAGTTTCCAAGGCCAGGCTGGATGGGGCTTGGAGCAACCTGGGATAGTGGAAGGTGTCCCTGCCCATTGCAGGGGGTGGAACTGGATGGGCTTTAAGCTCCCTTCCAGCCCAAATCATTCCATGATTCTAGAATTCCATGTCTGAGGAAAGCATGAAACTCTGCTGGTGTCATAGGCAGGTGGTTATTCAGTGGCTTGTAGAGGAACTTGAATTAAGTTTTTCTAAAAATGCTTCTTTAATTAAGTATTCCAGTGCAATTTTTGACATATGTAAAGACATTTCCTGCTTGCAAGATATACTTAATTTAATAGACTATTACTAAGTACAGCAAAACTCACTGTAGGCAAGTCTTCCTTAACTTTCAAAAGGATTGTGTTCTTTTAAAACCTTTCATTTGTGTCTGTCTACATTGGGAAAAAAAATCCATCTCTTAAAAATTGCACTGTATTTTAGAAGAATACTCTGTCATTCATAATGCCTTGAAAGCCCTGTTATTGACTCATAGATATTCTCTATTAAAATATTAAGCTGTAGAGCCTATCTAAAAAAAAAAAAAATCACTGGGAGAGATCCATTAGTTCTGGGTATTTAGATGGGTCAGTGTAACTTGGGTTACATGGTGGGTCACTGTCACCCTGATACCATCACAGGGTTCTTGGTGACAGCAATCCAGTTCCCACATGAAAGAAAGCAAAATTTCAGCGATACCAAAACTCTGAGCCCTTGAGAATTTTGCAAGGCTTAGTGAGTTCAAAAGTCAGCATCTGTTCTGCCTAATTATTCCATAATAATTAGTGATGCAAATTCCACCTAGGGAGGATCTTCCCTGTGCTTTTAGAAACTAACAACTAGAAGACAGAGCCCTCAGAGCTGAGGTTTAGTCCTCAGTGAGGTGATTATGCAGTTATGCTAGTAAGGATTACAAGGAGAGAGCCAGCTGCCTCTGCCACTCCTGATAACACAGGAAAATCGTATTTTCTACTTGGTGTGATTTTTCAAGACAAAATGCAAAGTATTATCTGATGCATCAGTGATTTACAGCTGAGCAAATCTATGTAGACAAAATAAATTATCATTTTTGTTTTAAACCCAGATTCCCCCTAAAATGTTTATTGCTTTACCATTAAAACAGCCAATTAGAATGATTTCAGATGGATTTCATTTCCAGTTGGTTGACAAAATTCCTCTGATAATTCCCTTTTCAATGATCTTATCTCACATGATGTCTGTCAAACCTGGCTGCGTGGGAGGATTTGGGCCTTGTGATTTCAACTTTTTCTCTATATGTTTATCTCAGCTTGAACATTCTTCTTGTAAGATTGAAAATTAATTTATTTTTTCAGTTACAGTAATTATACCTTGAGAGATTATGAGTCATTCAGGAAAGGATTTATGCTGTCTGGCAAAAGTTATCCTTAGGCAGTACAAAGTCAGAATAACAAGGGCAATGCTGAGAGACCACACGTTCTGGATCATGAAAACCAGAAACTTTGTGCCTGTGTTGTTCCTGTTCCCAAGAAGGCTTTGACTTTGTGCTAAAAATTCCAGATGGGTAACTGCACTGTCCTGTCCCCCACATCATGGCCAAATATTTCTCTTTTTCACAGGCACCTGTTGGGCTTAGTCATATCAGGCCACCTCTCAAGACCCTTTTACTGTGGCTGTCTTTAAAATTGTCTCTCAGTAAATAGGTGAAGTGTGATTAACCCCAGAAGTGATAAACTGTCTAGATTGCATCAGGAAATTTCACATTCATGCAATAGTTTAAGCATGTTTCTTACTTCCCTGTTGAGCTTTGTGTGGATTCCTTCAGCCCACTCCCCAAGCTTCTCATATATGTAGAAACAACAGGTCTGATCACTTCTGCATGAATCTCTCGTGGGATGAGATGTGATACCTGTGCAATATCATGTGGTGCCATGTGTTTATATCTTAAGTGACTGAGGGGAGCCACAGCCACCTACGTGTGTGCAAAACCACATTATTTATTGTCATGTAGGATGCAGGGGTTGGTAAAATAGCAGGGCAATAATTTTCAATGCTTATTTTGAACTTGTGGTGGTTCATCCATATGCCAAAAAACGCTGCCTTTGTGCTGAAAATCTGCTGGCTATTGCCCTTGGCTTGTTTGAAGCACATCTGAGCACCAGGCCCACTGAATTATGAGCCACAGCACAGTCAAACAAACTACAGAAAAGCTAGTGGTTGTTACTGGATGCTCTCCCAAAATGGGAACCATGGCTTTAATTTAAAAACAAATCAAGAGGAGACCCCCCCTCCTCTGACTTCCTAAAATTACTGGACAAGTAAGTCTGCTGTTGCTGTTGGGTTTTGGTCCATCTCTGCATAAGAACACCACACAAGGGACTGGTTTTCTCCTTCTTTGTGACTTACTAGGATTTAGGAAACCCCCTAATTCTGCATGCAGAGAGCAGGTGGGACACTGTGCCTTTTCACTTAGACCCTGAGAAAGATGCCACTGTGGTACTGTGGCAGTGTTCTTTGCCTGCATGTTACACACTGAAATTCAACTTTCCTTCTTGCCTGGGTCAGCTTGGGCTCAGCATCCTGGTCTCCTACACAGCAGGCAAGTGCTTTAGCTGCTGGTTCTACTCTGCACCCCTCTTGTTTTTGGCCAGAGGTTTCATTCAGGACCTGAGGAATCCATACAAAAATAAACACCATTCAAACTTTTAGTGGTAAATAACAGATGTGGTTTTGATGAGTCAACACTTTCTGACAAAAGCAAAATATGATCAGGAAATCCCTGACCTGATCTAAACCTTACCAGAGTCTTAGTCAGTGTGTAAATTTTCTTCACGGAAGAGTTATAAATCATCATTTTATTACAGACATTGAAAAATTCTGCTCTCCTGATGCAGAAACAGTGCTTCCATCTCTTCCAATTAATTTTCATCAGTGTTCTCCTAGTAAGTGACGTTTTAAATATCCTTCACCTGAATTCCTGTGAATATTAGCTTGGTTTCTGTCTCACTTTGCCACATAATCTGCCTCTTACCACACTGATGTTTTATTTCCACATGTAAATACTGTGATGTTTTCCCTCTTGTTGCTTGCTGCTGGCTGGTTTTGTTGCATAATTAACTGCAAAGGTATTTGTAAAAGGGGGTTTTCTTTCAAGAGGGTCCAGCCTTTTCTGTCCCTGCTGCTGTTGCAGTGAAGTGTACTTCCAGAATTAACTGTTAAGTGGGGATGTAAATTAAGCTGCCGGACTAGCAGATAAATGAATTTGTCACACGTGTAATTGCTAGGCAAAGTGGCTACAACTTTAGCTATTTTCATTGGCCTATTATGGTAGCTTTCCATTGCTAAAGCAATATTTTTTTTTTTCAGTAGAAAGAGGCATGTGCCTTTGAGAGAGGGGGGGAAGCTGCTGCATATGCAGTAAAGTGGGATGTTGGGAGGGGTTTGAGTATTCTGTATAGGAGAGCTTTGGCAAGGCCCCAAGAGCATTTCAAGTTGGAAAATAATTTTTTAAGGGGATGCAGTGCTGTGCTGGCTGATTTTCCAGGGAGCATGGGCAGTGTGCTCCAGGAGGAGGCTGAGAGCCAAGCACGGGGTGTAGGGAGCACCAGGCTGGGGCTCCACCACTGTGATTCCATGGAGGAATGACCCAGAATGGGTCAGGAACTCCACGTGAAGTCAGTCTCTGTCTTGTCTCTTCAATTGGGAGCCTGTTCCAGGAACCACATCTCACCACATGCAAATGCCAAAGCTCACTCAGTGATTAGCACGGGGACAGAATGCAGCACCAGGGTAGAAAACACAGCCAGTACCTTTAAAAAATATTGACAAGCTTTCATTTTTTCTCCCAAAATAATTCTTTCTTAATAATTGTTTCCCTTTAAAAGACACTACGTGTATATTTGATAATTTTCTTTGTTGTACAGCATGCAAGAGGCTTGCTCATATGCCAGATGACTGGAGCTCAGGAGGGAGATGGGAACAGTTTGGTACATGCTTTTGATGTGTTTTTCAGAAGGCTCTGTGTCACCTGAGCTGTCTGTTATTTTGTGGGTACTTGGAGCACTCAATGGTACTTGCTTTGGTACATCAGCTGGATGTTTTGATTAGCTAAAACTTTCATTTGGGGAAAATGCAAGATTAGAAATTCAAGTTTTATTAACTGTGCCCACGGCAGAAAGTCATTGGAGTTTCAAGTATGTCTCTAGAGCCCGAGAAGCTATAAATCATTCAAGCTCATTAGAAAGTTGCCTAAACTCCTTTGTTTACTATCTTAAAATTCTCTACTATGCAGCGTTTCATTCTATATGTGAAATCCCTACAACTCCTTATTATTATGAAAAACAGGTGCAGATCCCTGTAATTGCTTGCTCTGTTTTCATGGAAGAAACTTTTGTGATGTTTCATGAAGGATAAATATTGCACATTAAAAAAACAACAGAAACACCAAACCAAAAAATCTCATGGCATCTTTTGACAAAGCTTCTGAGGCTATTTAATCCCTCCAAGATATGATGAGTAAGTAATGGAAACCCCACCTGTAGTAAATTAAACCACTCTAAGGTGGGTTACCCACACATAATGCCTGCTTCTGAAAATACTGACCTCAGTATTAATCTTTACCCTAAAATTTATAAGTAGCACTGACAAAGGAACCCTAACCAGGACTGCAATTTCTGCTTTTAATTTGAGGAAATCATATACTGTAGGCTTTGAATGGGTCATGCACAGTTGCAGGTCCAATTCAATTTAAGCAAGGTGTTTGGTTTTTCTGCAATTTCCCAATATTACAATTTCCCCAGAAATATTAGCAGATAAAGGTAAAGAAATTTTAGCTATTCCTCTGTGGCAGCCTCTGTACTGATTCCAGGCTCTTATTGAAATGCTAATATATCATCCTCAGTGCTGTATTCTTGCAGCCTGTTCCCTGAAGGGGATTCGGATTGCCTTCTCAGTAGCAGATTATTTTCTGATCACATTTCTCATATTAGGAAAGCCATGAGACAGCAGTGATCATTTTACAATTTAGCTTTATCTAGTCATCTATTAGCAAGTCATATGATATATCAAGTCATTTTTGCTTTGATGAGAGAAAGAGCTTACCAAGACATTAAGCACGCAGCAGTTTGTATACAAAGCATATCGGTCTCTCAAAGCATCTAAATAAAATAAAAGCATCTAAAAAATCGAAAAATCTAAATAAAATACTGCCTCTTTGCCTAAAAAATTTGTGCAATCAAGGGCATGGGATGATGTTTGTAGATGCCTTCATGTGTCTACTTTGCTGGACCATTTAATGCTAATCTAGTGTTAGATTACCTTTCTAAAACTGCTAATAAAATCTGTTACATTACCTTGCTCAGGCTGAGGCCCCAGGGCTTCAGAGATGAGATTTCTATCCACTGACAGATCATGCTTGGCTGAAAACTCAAAGCAGATGCTTTTCTGCATCAGGTGTGAAACACTCTCACATCCAAACCCTGCCAAAGGACACGGTAATGGAGAGATGTGTAAAATGCTTGATTATTCCACAGAAGATATTTCAGCTGGGGGTGAGGGCAAGGGAAGTATATATTCTTAAGCTATAGGCAATTGCAATAAGGCCAGAGTGGCTGTAAATATGCTGTTTGGCACCCAGGGAATATAGTTTTTAGGGTCCAAACACAGTACAGAGTGGTAAAGGCTAAGATCCCGATTTCTTCTCAGCCCTGCTGGTCTCATTGATGAAAACAGTCCAGAGAATTGAAGAATACCTAATGCATGTCAGTGGTGAGGGGCTTGATAAGAGAAGTTCAAGCTTGTTGTTTTTTGTTCAAGCTGGCATAAATCCTTTCATGTCCCAGTGTAATTATGGCTATTAAATTTTTGGGGAGGGTACTGCAAGAGTATAGCCCTGGAGAACATGTCTCCTGTATGGCAAACATGTCTGGAAGACTGAGATTTTTCCAGGAATAACATGACCCATCAGAGTGTTGTGCTCTTGTTGTTGTTGAAGTTACTGTACTGCATTTATTCCCCAAATGTCTTCACTTTTAAAAAAGAGACAAACTGGTTTACAACTATTGGTATTCTTGGATGATTCCTTTGGAGAACACTTCACATTCCTTTGTGTAGGGAGCCTGTGGGGGTCCTTAATGTTTTGGATGTATAGTACTGGCTAGTGCCCAATGGGAATGCAGTTTGGAAAGAGGTTGAGTGATTTTTCACAGCATTGGTGTGCTGTGTAACCCTTGAAATCTGGGCACTAGTGTAGGAGATAAAACATCTCCCAGAGAGAAATTCAGAGACCATGATGGCTTTACTGACTTTGTTCTTTCTGTACTGCCACCAGAAACAGGAAACCAGCAGGAACTAAAGCCTTCTATTTCTGCTTTCAAAGTAATGAATCCACTTCCTCCTACTTCAGATGGCAGCAGATGAGCTACTCATGCAGGCTGTCCTTATAATCACTGCTAAGGAAGAGGCATTCCTAGAGCATGATTCATGTGAGCTGCTTCACGTGCTGGCACAAGGAGGAGGTGGGGTGCACAGCTTCACTCTGCCATCTGCAAAGGGAGGCTTTCCATGTCTGCTTCAGAAGCTGGTGTCTCATTTTCACTGACAGAGAACCTAGCCCATATGTTCAGCTGCTTCCCCTCACTGTCTTAGCTGGCCCTCCTAAAGAAAAAGTCTTTTTCTGAGTCAAACTCTGTCTGTGGTTTTTGGCAGCTGAGCAGTGCAAAAACACAAAGCCCGGTGCAGAAATGTAATTTGTTCTCCAACTTAGAACAGGCAATTCCCAGATGAAAACCTCTGTGTTCCCAAGGCATGCTCCCATTGGAAGAAGTGCTTGTTAATGCCCTTCCACCAAAAGCAGTGCACTCTGCAAGGGGTGAGTTACACTTTTCCAAGGCTGGAGCCCAGGCTTGGTGAGATGTGGGTTGTTTTGGCTGCTCATA
Organism: Irena cyanogastra; assembly: GCA_013397155.1. Lineage (NCBI taxonomy): Eukaryota > Metazoa > Chordata > Aves > Passeriformes > Irenidae > Irena > Irena cyanogastra. Next base: position 1,643,965 of record VWZV01008007.1, on the reverse strand, counting down.
AAAGAAGACAGCAATTTCCTTTCAGAAGTATCAATAGAAAGGATGGGGCTGGACTCCTGCCTGTCTGCCCTTATTGCAGTAAGGATTGCCTCTGCACCTGGCTGCCTTCTGCCACACCTTTTCCTTCAGCTGCCTCACCCCTGTCCTGCAACATTTTGCCAGATTTTCAGACTTGCACCTAGCTATGAGTCTAATGGGAGAAAAATGAAGAATGACTTAAAGGCACCAGCTGAAGAGTGAAATAACTCTGCTTATACAGGGGAAAAATATTTAGAGTTGGCTTGAAAAAAAAAAACCTGGGAGATGAAATGAAGATAAACTAGAAAACAGCAAGCTGATGGTAGACTGGATGGTCATTTTTTGTACTTGAAAACTCTTACAAACACCAGTGACCCTTGAAAGATCTCTGATTGATTGGACAACTCTGGCTAAGTGGGGAACACAGCAGTGTATTTTTTATATGGACATGTCCTAGAGACAGTCCTGCTAGTATAGTTCAGTAACATCTTTGATAGCTTTTTCCTAACCCTTTTGCATTGCCATAACATATTCTGCAGGCTGGCAAGGGAGGAACAACAAAAATCAAGCCAAGGGAGGTCTAAAAACCTCACTCTAAGTACAGTGTCTGCTGTGTGAATTGTCAGGAAAGGTTTAGATATTGGCATAGACTTCTCTCCTGGAGGCAGGACAGTCAGGCAACTGAATTATCCATAAATTTTCCTGTCATTCATCTGCCAGGAGTATTTTTCAGAAATGCTGCTGTTCCATCCAGGAACTCCCCTTTTGTAATCGAATGATGATTTATTATCCAAGCAATGAAGAAAAATATATTACCTTGGAATTTTTGAATGTGTAATGAATGTAAGCCATAATAATGAATCACTCTTTTCCCTCCCCTCCCTTCCTCATGTATATTTTGTAGATAAATTTCCATTTCTGTCCTCCAAAATTCTCCTTCACAAAGGGGAATTCCAAGTTAAGTTGTTGGAGAGTTTGGCATACCTGAGTTAAAGACCAAACAAACAGACCCATGTGCCTTTCAACTCCCCACTCCCACATTTCCTTGCTCTCCCCATGCTGGATCTCCTTCTGAAAGCCATCTCTGTCTGTGACTGTCAGATTACACTCTTTCCTGACCCAGAGATGAGGTAACTGCAGGCATTTTAAAAACTTTCATTCTGTTTTCAATATCATGTGAAGGGTGAGACAATACAGATGTGATAATTCATGCCATCAAAATTAGAAGCCAACTATTTCCTAATTACATTGTAAGTGTTTCTTGGCCTGTCAGCTTTAGCCACACCATGCTGTAAATGCCTAAAAGCTAATAATCTAAAATTACTCCTCGTGGGTCTTACTGCAATGCATCTTTCATAGTTCTATTTCTCCAAGCTATCTAGCCCTATTTGCAAGGCCATCCTTTGAAACTTTTTTCTAGCTCCATTTCTCTCTCAACAGTATCTGTCCTATTCCATGGCATTTCTAAGTCAGCATTGCTTATCTCAAAGTTTGCAAACATATGCACACTGTGCGAGCCTTCTGTCAGGCCTTGAGAATTCTCTACAAATCCATTTCCCACATTTCCCCCTCTCTTGAATGGAAAAAACTTCTTTTGTGGTTTTGTTTGTTGTTTGCTGTGTATAGTGAAGCATTGACGTACAAATACATACTAAGTAAACCTTCTATCAAGCTTTAAAAATTCTCTACACATCCATTTCCCACATGTCACTCCCCTGCAGCTGTGTTTCTGGCTCAGATATAAATGTACTGCAGGTCTGGATGAGAAGATTTGCCTGAGTCTGAGCACAGGCTAAGGCAAGCCAAGGTCCTTGACCCCATTGCTTACAGTGCATGGTTCAAGAAAGACTAGTAGAGTCTGAAGTGCTCCATTCCCTGCAGGTTGTCGTGGTGAGAGCAGCTGAGGGGCGACCTCCAGGACAGCAGTGTTATGTGTCGTGTTATAAATATGTGTTTTCATTCGTGCCTATGAAATTTGTAATCACTTGATATTAGAATGTATGTGTAGGATATAAATGTGTATTTTTTGTCAAACTGAAACATGTTGAAACCACACTCCCTGGAGAAGCAAATTCCTGTAAGGGGGTGTAGTTCCTATAACATTGATTAGATTCCAGGAAGAAATTTCCAAGACTAAAGCTGTGGCCAGGCAGGAGATGGGCCATCATCAACGAGGAGCCACCTGGCCATTACCACTCTGATAAGCTATCTAATGGAGATATGCAACATCTCAGGGACATCAGCACTCTTCCTGGACCTAGATAAAAATTCATCAATATTCATCATTTCCTCGAAGAGCATTGTTTTTCGCTGGGACAGACCAACATGACAAATTGAATGTCTTAAGACTCTTGGACTTTGAATACAAAGTTTCCCCCAGCGAAATAAACTGTATATAAGCTCCCCTCTCCAAGACATCGGGGTGAACAGAGCAGATCTGACACCCTAGGGGTCAGGTTGCAGTTCACCCAGCTGTCGATATCCAGGCTCGAAGCTGTATTCCTGCATTGTGGCTTTTTATCCACAATTCTTACCAAATTTGCTATCGAATAAATTGGTTTTTATTTAATTGGAAAAATTGGCTCTGAGCATTTATAACATGCCTTAAAGTCTTTCTCTACTCTGTATTCTTAGGTTTTGCTTGTGTTAAATTAACTCCTGTGTATGTGCTGCTCTCAGGTATTGAAGGGGCCATTCACTTTGATGATTCTTGTGGGTCCCTTCCAGCTCAGAATATTCTGTGATTCTGTCTGCAAAAAGAAACTCGGCAATCACGATGCCTGGCTTTGCCTGCAGGGTTATTTCTTTCACTCTAATGCATTGCTCCTTCTGGACCCATTTGGGAGACAAGGGAGTGACATGCATGATGCAGAGCCATTACAAAGGAAGAAATTGGCCTCAAATAACATGAGAAGTGCTGCAGCTTTAGTCAGTGGTGTGGCCTTGGCCAGTGCTGTGCTCTATCAGATGGGGTGGGTCAAGAGCACTTTCATGACAGAAGTGATACCAGTAAAAGAACTGATTTCCCTGCCACATGCTTCCTAAAAAAAAGCTCTCCTACTGCTTGCCAGGGAATCCTCTGACTAGGCTGATGCCTGTGCTTATTTTCTAGGCTTTTTTTTGCAGGGATTTATTTACAAGCTTCCCCAGTCGGTTACTGTTATTTTTTCTTGAAATGTAGTCAGCAGAATGCATTCTTTTAGGCTGGAAATGTCAAAAGAGCTTTGTGGCAGCTAGAGACTCAAATCTACTGAAATTCAGGAGGACCTGGTTGTCTAGCACAAAGAAATTCGTTGAAAATCCCCTGCTAGACCTTTTGCTATGCTTGGTATATTCATATCTTGTCACAGAAAAAAAAAAATGTTGCCCATAAGAGCTGTAGGGAGCAATCCCACGGTTTTAGATACTCTGTTAAATTCCTGTAAATCAGGATAGATGCTGCAGCAGGCTTCATCCCTCTGGGGCTACAACATGTGGTTCTGAAAGGGTAAATAAACACACTGTCCTTCAGTGAGGACTGAAACAAGGTGGTGATGCAGAAGTGGCTCAAATGCTGAGAAGACTTCAGCCACAGGCAGGCTTTTCAGGGTCTGGACCTGAACACACAGAGGCACTCATCTCGCTCGAGACTAGGTTGGTCTTTAGCAAAATGAAGATGTTGATGGAAAAACATAGAGCTTTGTCCATTCTTGCAGGCTGCATTTGCATTTGAATGCATTTTATTCTTTTCATGCTCATAAAAAGTGTTATGCTAATATGGTATTTTCCTTGTGTTACTGTACACTTTCCAGACTCCTGGAATTTAGCTCCATTGTAACCAAAATAACCCCCAACAAAGGACAAAAAACCTGTTTATACTAACGAAGGAGCATGGAAGAGTTTCATTTTTCCACCAGCCTGAAAATTCCTTGACTGGAATCATTAAAAACATAGGCATGATTCTCTCTATGTGTCTTTGTTGTTAAAATGTAGCTGAACAATAGGGGATGCAGTGGTTGGTAAAACCCAGAAAAGAAGCTTATTACAAACAGATGAAAGACTTATCTCAGGGGGTTTCATTCTCCAGAGATGAATCCATATGAAAGCGAAATTTTTGACTTGAGCTGCAAGGTGTCACCCCTGACATTTCTGCAGGTTGTGATGTGTATTTGTTTGGGAGGGGGACATGAGATGGAAGATAACAACACAGAGTCCCCACACCAGAAATATCCTTCCTGATGGTGCTATGAGCTCAAAGGCAGGTGGTTCCATTGGTTCTGGTGCAGTTCCTTTTGCACTTGGCCTCCTGTAGTAATGCCTGTGCTCTGATTGCTTTCCATTCTCTGAGTTAGGTGCTGAGCAGGAGGTGAATATGTGAACTTAAACTTGAATTTGAAGCAACACAGAAAAGGCAGAAGGGAATTTTCTGTAGGCGTAATAGACTTTAGACACATGATATCTAAAGCACAGTAATTACAGTTTCATGGCCACAATATGAAATCTACTGAGGTATCTCAGCTGCAGTCCCTCATTAAGTTGTTATTTTATCAGGAGGTTTGTCATGGAAACTCCACGTCAACTTCAGCTCTAAGGATGAAGCCTCTCTTTTGAGGAACAGACTGATTTGTTTAGACTTGCTATACTTAATGCCAAATTCTTCCTGCTAGCTGCTAGTAATTTAAGTAAAAAGAAAAAGAGCCCCTCCTGGGGTTCTGGTTGACTCCATGTGTTACAGCCCAGGTGATTGGTGATCTTACTGGACTGGCCCCACAGCTGAAAGAGTCACAGCCAGCCCTGCCTGATAGGACAGCGCCTGCTGACTCCTCTGAGCCAAATGTTTGTGTTGCACATGCTAAGCTAATAGACTATGGTATTTACAAGGCTTCACTAAACACTTAAATCTGTTTCGTGGACAAAAGGATTTTAAGTTAATTTATTTTGTTGAGAGAATAATTTAAGCAAGTTAGCATTTTGTTGACAGAATTATGATGAAATTCATTTTGTCTACATAACTGATTGGACAGTTAGCTGAATGCATTTTCTCCACTGAATCAAGTATGTGCCAGGACTGTCAAACAGCGTCTCCTCCATGATTTCAAGACAGTTTGTCAACAAAATGAATACAAAATCCTTTTGTCTACAAAATGAACTTAGGTGTTAATTGTTTGTCCATAAAGAGAGCAAAACCAAATGATTCTCTGTTGAACACTGATAAAAATGTAGGAGAGGATAGGGGTGTGTGTGTGTGTGTGTGTGTGTGTACAAAAACACACAGAGCTGGGTCCAAATGTCACAAACCAAGTGCCTGGCAGGGGATGCTGTGTGATCTAAGCTGGGATGAGACATGGCTGGGATATCATGTTCATGTTGAGAGCATCACAAGGAATTAGCTCCTGTAGAAATGCAAACCACGGGGGCTGTGTGTGAAAGAAAAAGAAAGCTGTCAGTGTTGTTTCTAGCAGGGATTCAAGCCCTCCCACTGTGAGGGTTGATCACAGTTCTACTTGGTATGTGACATATGGGATGCAGGGGTTTTCTGGCCCTGAAGAATTGTGTCACAAACAGCTATGGCAGAGGAGGAGCAGAGGGAGGTGTGCTGTGATGCAGGTCATGGTACTGGAAGCTGAGGCTTAACAAAGCTAATGCATCTGTTTCAAGTCCAATGGGGAAACACCTCTTGCAGACCAGGAATTTGTCTGGGTTTTCTTGGTGATATAAAGTCCACTCTCTCTCTGGACAGTTGCTTATTAAAGTGGTGCAGCATGAGCTTTCAGAGCAAGATGGATGTTTCACTTGAATCTTGATTTTAACCATGATTGGACTCATCCAAAGTCTACTGATAGCTTCATTTTCTATTGTAATTTTCTTTTTGTTTTTTTTTGGTTTTTTTTCATATTTTTGTAAGCACACTGTGATTGTAAGTATTAAGGGCTTAGTTTAGAAGAGAGCATCTGGGGTGTCAAGTCTGATCATAATAAAAAAATGCTGTGAGTTTTATTCTGAAAATATTGCACTTTTGGAGCAATCTCTGCTTAACATTAAATATTTGGAAAGGAAGAAAAAAAGGATTCTCATTTAATTTGTCATAAAGTTGCACAAAATATTTTTTTTCCTTTTCTCTCTCTTCTTTTGTGTTTCTAAGAGCAATAAAGTCAATCAGGGATAGGAAAAATATGAAATAAAGCTATGAAGAAATATTATAGTGTCGCATTGCAAAACAAAACTTCATCCTTCTAATATATTTTTGTGCTCATTAAGGAAGAAACAACCACCAAATCCTTAAGTTCATTTATACTGCTCAAAGTATCCCAGTTTTCAGCTCTGCAAATTGTCAGCAAAGCCAAAAGTAGAGAAGAGCCACCCATTTTCAGCTGTGTTTTCTCTAAACCAGAGGGTTGGTGTCACAGCCAGAGAGCTGAAATTAAGGAGAGGTACATTGGGTATGGAGAGGTGAGCTTAAAGGAATGGAAGCAGTTTCTCCTAATGCCTTTTATCATTTACAGGGGCACAATCTTCTCTGTTTTCTGCAGGGAATGTTTATCATGGGAGTGCAATGGGAGTCCCCTGTTTTCATGTTCTTTTGCAGACTGTGACCCTTGGGACAATGCAGCCCCTGAGACACAGGCCAGACACAGCACACATTGCAGCAGGGCTTCTTGGAATCTGAAATGCAGGGAATTCCCTGAACTTGGGGCCTGTAAGCCAAAGCTTAGAATTAAACACAGGATTTGATCTGAGACCCTGGAAGAAGTCTTCCAAACTTAGGTGTTAGAAGCAAGAATGTGAATTTACAGTTTAAAGCAGAGACATGTTAAGAAGAAGAAAGTTTAGAGTTTTAGAGTTTAAGATATAGAAAAAATAAAAGTAGTTACAGAGGTAAACAAGGAGTTCAAAATGCAGTGCTGTAGGTTTGTGTGTCATAACATGATTGGCTAAGAAAGCTCACACTGTAGCATGAGTCCATAAGACAAAATATTTAAGGATTGGGTCAAAAACATAAATGTCCTTGTTGGCAGTGTTTTATTGGTCAATAACTCCTTAAAAGATCTTGTAACTACGGGTCTTGTGACCTTCTGAACCATGCAGTAAAGATGTGAGCTGAGCTCACCCTTCCTGTCTAGTAGAAGATAAGAAAAATAAATCGCATCATCTAAAAAACCCAGAGGTCCTGCCTCTAACTCATTCAAAATTCCTTCAAAAGTCCCCATAGAGCTGAAAGAAGCTTGGCTGATAGCAGGGCCTTCCAGCTGCTGCTGGACACAGATTGCAGCTGGCCTCACCTCAGGATGTGCCAACCCTGGCAGGGATCACAGGTGCATTACCCTCTATTTTGTGCATTTTTTTTATAGTGCCTCCCAGATGTTTCCCTGCTGGCTCTTGCCTTTTGCTTTCTGCTCTGAGCAATGGGTCTGCATGACTGAGAAGGGGCAACAGTGGGATTTTGCAGTTTTATTACGCCATTTATTCCAAGTGTTTTGGTTGAGCACGTTGCTCGCTGTCTTTTGAAGAGCCAGGATTGCTATTGCTGCCAAAAGTGGAGCAAATCCAACTGTCAGACTTCCTTGTTGCTCAGGAGTCACTAATGACTGCAGCATGTGTTGCTGCCTCCCAGGCCGTGGGGCCTTCAGGACATCTGTCACTCTTCCAGGATCCAAGTCCCAGCTGTCAGTGCTGGGATCCCTGTGCCCTTAGCTCCAGAGGGACTGTGCTGAGAAACCTGTAGGTACCTGGTTTGTGGGAATTGAGAGTGGGGCTGCAGCTGAGCCTCATCTCCAATGGGCTACAGCTGTGAGAAGCAGGTGAATGCCATTGAATGCAATGAGACCTGGAGTGCTGAAATGTACTGACCTATCACCAAAGGGAACAAAGGGCACACAGGTGCAATGTATGAACCATGAGGGGCATAAGAGGTTGGGCTAAAGAGCAAGAAGAGCAGCAGATGCTTGCAGCCTTCTGAAGAGGAATGATGTTACTCTGTCTGGGTAGATACCTGAAGCCTTCAGATGTGGTATAGTACTATTCTGTTTGTGTGAATGCTTAGAGCTTTCTGAAATGATATGATGGTATTGTGTATTGATGTGATGGTATTGTGTATTGTGGCCGTCTCAACTATGGCCTGTGCTGTGGCACATGCTGCAACAGAAACCTAGGGACAATTAGGCTCCAACTGCATGGTAAGCTGTGACACATTAATGGTGTAAGTATCTTGCAGAAATCCCAACCTTGAAATAAAAAAGTTGTAAATTGCAGGTGCTGTATCAATGTGGGCTCATAAGGCACTCACTAGGGGCCGTGTGCATAAATTGTCTAGGCAATAAAACCCTGCAGTGTCAGTGCTGAGGGACCTCTCCAATTCCAGGACTGTCAGATGGAGTTGGTACATGTAGTGAGAGGTGTCTGTAAATCTGGCCAGTGTGCTCTGAATATAAAGGCAGGTGACTGCATTTTTCAAATGGCATAGTGAAAACAAACTGAGCAGAAAAGGCTTTAGTCACGTCTGTGTTTCAGATATCTCTTCACTGCTCACCAGCTCTCTCCTTTGCCTACTTCCCAGCAGATGACATTGCATTTCCATTTTACCCTGAGGTCATATCTGCAGTGTAGGCATTCAAAGTCACACCTATTCATAAAACTGATTTTGCAGCCTAATAACTATTCAAGGCCGGGGAGAGGAGAGAAGGTTTTTAATGCAGGCAAAGGCAGGACACTTGGAAATAATAAAAGGTCTGTATTATGTGCTAGAAGAAGGAGAGAAGGAAGTGCTTGCCAATAAACTTAAAGTGTCATATCTTGTAATGAAACCAAAATTTGAGCCATTAGAAAAGCCAAACCTCGCTCTTCTTTGCCTATGTGCATTTTCTTTGCAAATGTAATTCCTGATGCTGGCTGTAGCACAGTCATCTCCTAAATGACTTGGCCTACATAACATGTCCCTTTCTAGGGGAAAATGTGTCATTTTAGTAGGTTGAGGTGATGTAAGAGACAGTCTCAGTATGTAAATTATGATCAGCCTCATTTAAAACCCTAATAACCGAGTGCATGAATGACTAGAGATTCTTAGTAAGGTAGGTCTGCAAAGGTCACATGGGGATTATTTTTAGTGTAAACTGCAAAATTGGTTTTTGGAAAGGCTATGTGATATTTTAGGCATAAATGGCTATAGTTTACTCCACCTATATCAAAAGATGGTTTTGTACAGCTGTGTGTGAAGTAGACTGCAATAAAGGATCACCCTCACTGCATGTAGACCACTGGAGGTTTCTGCTGTTCATGGCATTCGTTCCTCTTTTGTCCAAAAACTCTCAAACTAATGGAGCTGTCATTGTAATCTGACAGGTAGCTAGCATATAAAGGAGGGAAGATAAATGCCTCAGAGAAGCTCTTGTTTGGAGCTTTTTCATTAGTCACATGCAGGAAATCATTCAGAGGGCAGTGTAGTTCAAATGTAATTCAAATGAAAACACAGTGTAGGTTTTCTTCGTAGCCTGTGCAAGTGACTAAAAATATGTACAGGATTTGTAGGTAATCTGTAACCTGGAGGGAGGACAGCCAGCTTGAGATGTCTTGTGGATGGGCAACCCCAGGTCTTAAGGGCAGACTGGGATTCAGAGCTGGGTTGACCTTCTCCCAGGGCCACAGAGCCAAATCCTTACCAACATGCTGGCATCCTCCTGCATGTCCAGGATTCTGGGCTGTGCTTGTTTCTTTTGCTGCTTCTCAGTCATCTCCTGGTCTCCTTGTACCTTAGTCTCCCCCTTGACTGGCACTCCATGCCTGTATTAAACATTCATGGCACCCATCAAGCAGATGAGTCCCTCTCTGGTCTACTCAGTACGAGTCCCAGCACCAGATCCTGCCCCTGAAAGGAGCAGGCAGAGGTACAGATCTGGCAACAGAGGTACCAAAGGTGCATCACATTAAATTCTTATTAATACAAATTGCTTTTACAAGCTCACCTTTAGCCTGATTGACTCCCCTGAGCACACATATGGGGAACAGATTTCAATCATAGTGACCAAAGACAAACCCCACCTTTCTTTTTTTCAGAAAAGAAAGCTCATGTCATCTAGAGAGGCAGCAGTGTTATCTTTCTTCTCTTTTTATAGCCAAATGAAAAAGCATAAGAATGATGCTTACAAATAATAGGGTTGACTCATAAGGGCTGACTGTACATGACTCACAAGATGTGAGATTGTTCTAGAGGCTGGAAGGATGCTCCAGAGACTTGAAGTGCACATACATGCCCTGAGACTTGGGCTTGGGGGTTATTTTTCATACCTGGAAGAAGAATGCTTGCTGTTTGTGTTGAGATATGCATTGCTGTTGTATATGTGATTTATGGGATTCAGTGGCCTTTTTAAAACATTCCTTGTTTCTGAGGAAATTCAGCATTAACCATGCTTGCCACATGATTTGCTTTAACCTGGAAGGCTGTGGCCAACAGCTGGTACAGTGGGGGCTGTAGATTTCTAAAGAAATTGAAATCACTAGCTTTTGTAGCCTCTAACTCATTAAAGTTGGGTCCCAACCCAAGGGCTGGTCTGTGAAGATCCCCAGTGTCATCCCAGGATCTTGCACTGATTGAAGCTATTTTGCTTTGAAAAACTGGAAAAACCTGATGCAAAAATACCTGTGCAAGGCACAGAAAATCTAAAGATTAAGGGACCTGTCCCCTAAAGCAGCACAATTAAACACCAAGCATCCCTGAGTGACAGAGATGTGTGCTTTCACTGGGACAGCCTCTCTGGCCAGCCCATGTGATCCCTCAGCTGTCCTGTTCAATTAGAAGAAATGTCACTTGCCTTCCCTCTGCCAAAAGTGTCCTCACAGTCAGCTGGGCAGAGGAATAACCCCACACTCTCCCTGGAGCAAGGCTTGGGGTCACTGCTGGGCAGTTCCTCGTTCCTGGCCAGGGGAGCTTCGCTGGTTTCCCTGCCAGAAGAGTCTTTTGCAGCTCTGCTTTTCCACATGCTGGCAAGGAAATGCAGAGTGCTGGAAACAAGAATAAGCCTACTTGAATGGGGCTAGAAGCTATCAGGGAGCTTCCCCTGTATCTCTGTTGTTCTTTTGGATTACAACCAAAGTTACTTTTTCCTTAAAATGAAGAAAAGTCTTGGGATTGCACCTGTCAATATTATTTTCCACTATTGTGATATGTAGTAGCATTTTGTCAGATTAGTTTGCAATTTGGGGAATATAAAGAACAGCTCACCATAAAAGGGGGTAGCACCACAACTGGGTTGCAGAAACCACTTAGTCCAGAGGGAAAGACCTCTCTTTGCAGCTTGCTGGCCTCCTTTATTTGGTTGAAAATAGCAGAAACTCTAAGTTTTCTTTATATACATCCAGGTCCTTAGTGCCCTTGAACTCTCTGCTGTGCTCCAGTTACTGAAGACTGAAGTAAAGAACATCTTTGGCATACTTCTTATCTAAAACTGATGATTTTGTTGTGCATTTTGTGCTTTGTGTGATTGTATGTGTGGGGACACCTCCTGAGAAATCCCAGCAGCTTCAGTTGCTAGAAGGAGAAGAGATCCTCCTCAGCCTTCTCACTTTGTTTGGGTGGGGTGGGAGGGAAAATGCCAGCCTAGCTAAGCTGCTCTGTTGGACTACATTCCCAGTGGTTGTTTTTTTCCCAGATGATATGCTCATGTTGGGCTGTGCACATGATTGGGTGGGAGAGGGGCATTCAGCCTTTTTCTGCACCACCAAAATCAGGGGCTGGAAGATTCTACTGGGAAACTTGTACCCTGCACCAGCCTGAAGAGGCCCACCCTGCTGGAAGTGGTTCTGAGCACACTGTGGGTGTGTGTTCAGGCTCTGATCACCTCTCTGTGCTCTGCTTGCAGCTGTTTATCAAAAGGAATGTGAAGAGGCTGTCCCAAAACCGTGCTGGGCTATAAGTAATGACTTTTCTGTGCCGACTAGGGGCTGTTCAGTGACTGAGCACAGACAGCTGCTGACAGAAGGCTGAATTGTTCAACAACACCACACACCAGGATTAAGTGTGAATTTTGGAAATTGCCTCATAACTTGCTCAGGAACATTAACGTGTGACATCAAAGACTATTGGTACTGTCAGGCATGCATTCTCACAGTGAGCTTGCTTTGGGCACTATCTGCCTCCTGGAGGAAATAAGAACACAGGTTTGTGTAAATCTTTCCAAATTCATAGCTTGCTTTGAAGATATGGTTTGTCACTCTCCTTTATGGTTGCATGCAGCCTTTCTCCCAGTTTTAGCAGGGAATCATTCAACAGTGTTTTTGGCCAGGGGGGCACATAACAGCCACAGAGAGTATTGTGAAGAACAAGGTGTGTTCTAAAAACCTTTGTGTGGTAAATTAACCCTTTTGGCCACGTGCAAGTCCAGCACCAGGCTTGTCCAACAACTACGTATCATATGCAGAAACCTGTGCTGAGGCTGGGAATTTGCCAGCACCACACAGCTCAGCACACTCACCTACATTTGCCACCTTTAGCCGTAGATGAATTAGGTTGGTACGAGTGCATGTGTTAGAAGGTGAAAAGCTTTTCATGATGACTGTGGTTTGGAACATGTGACAAATACTAGATCCCCATATTAAAAAGTGCAGCACTCCAGCAGCTTGGTAGTTGGGGCGTGAGGTTACAGAATCATTCCTTCTTGTGCCAAGATCAATAAGCAAAGTCTGTGTTAGCAGTGGAACAGAAGCTTGGCAGCAAATCCAGAATCTTGGCAGAAGTTAAAAAAAGACCAAATCAGAGTGAACCCACAATTTTTTTTTCAGGAAAAGAGTAATTTTAATTGTGCTGTCCATGTAATTGGGCATGTACAGTGAGGGGAAAAGCAAACTGTTCTGTTCTGGTGACACTGGCAAATGGTGAGGGTGCATCTCAGCGTGGTTCCTGGCCATTGCAGACAAATATTTTTTGCTGTAGTGTTTGACAAAAAGCAGGGCTTCTCCTGCTCCATTTTACCAGCACTGCAATAGCTCTGGGAGATGTGAGTTGCACAATGGCTTTCCTGATGTTTATCCTCTACTTTCCCTGACTCAATTCCAGTCCAATTTTCAGCATTAGAATTGGCTAAAGTGGGAAAAGAAGTTTTTTATTTTAGGGACTTTGTTGAGAATCCATACAAATCTATCCCTTTTTAAGGGGCAGATGCATAATTGGCAGCATCAGAGGTTTTGATGAACAACTTTGTTGGAAGGATTAAATGAGGTGTTCCACTAACTGGTAACAGATGATGGAACCCTCTTGCCCTCCTTCCTCCCTCTTGACTGGAGACCCTTATTCTGGCAGATGCTTGACTATGGGATTTTTTTCTGTGTGTGAGTGTGGTTGAAGAGCTTGGAAGTCAGAAACATCAGTGTCCTGTTCACTGAGGTGCAGTCCATTGTCACTTTGCAAGCCATAGACAGAGAGAGAATAGCGAGGAATAAGCTACACAGGCTGAGGGTGGGCTGAAGTTTTGTTGCATTCCTCCAAGGACTGAGAGTAAAAGAACACTGCTTAGGAGTTTCAGAGGTGAGTCACTAGTGTTTTGGGAATGAAATCTCATTTCAGTGTCACAAATAAATACCTGATCATTGCAGGAGAAGCAATGTTACCCCAAAATATCCTCCCAAGCCTTTAGTTTGACCAGTTTGCTAACTGAAACGGTGATGCAGTTTTCCTGGTTTTGTGGTAGGTTTGAAGTCAGGTGCCTCCTCCTTACTGGTCCAGTGAATGTAATTAAGCAGAAGATGATGCTGCAATGTGTCACTCATCATGTGCAAAACAAGAACATCAGGACAGGGATGGCTGCAAATGGATAATAAAAACACAGCTCTTCTGAATGGCTTGCCTCAGCCTCAGTGACTGTGTACCTCCCTGGTTTTACTGGCCTTCACCATGGTTGTTGTGTCTCAGCCATTATTCCTCTCCCTAAATTCCCACTGAAAGCACATCATCCTTCACTGCTTCTTTTGTTTGTAGTTTGCCATTATAATTCATAGCCTCTTGATGATCCTCTGTTTCTGAAGGACAAATACCTTTTGAGATTGTATGAAGCTGGAAAGCAGAGCCACACATATCCTTGTGGGTCTTTTAGGCAGAGAAATGTTTCATGTCCCATGGCCTGCACTGGCCATACTCTTGTAATCAGGACTTCAAGGGCAGTCCTTACCTGTCATTGCTTACAGGAGCTCTGAGTGGTTTCACCCTGTAGCAAGCCATGGATCTACCATCTACACACAATTCATGTGTTGAGTGTGCAAAGCCATGCATATGTGTAAGTGACAAAATATTTTTTATTTAATTTTAATTTAATCTATGTAAGTACAAATATTTTTGAAGCACGCTTTCCTTCCTATTAAGTGGCTATGCCTCTGTGTAAGGATGTATTTACTATGTTAGCATAAATGAGCCCTAATAAGGCCAGATGGAAAAGGAGGTGAAATTTGAATAGACAAGCTTAGTGGGAAAACTGCAAGTGGTCTAAGAGGAGGAGAGGTGGCTCTGAAGGCCTTGTTGGATGTGTCTGTTTCAGTCACAAGTGTGAGTTTTCAGCACATCAGCAGGAAGTATGAGGAGAAAAACAGAGATCAGGGAAAAAGAAAATTTATTGAAATGGGATCAGATTGCACCTTGAGAGGAGGGTGCAGAGCCATCCCCCTGGAGAAAATCTTCCTATGAAGTGACCTCTTAGTCCCACAGCTGATTCCCAAGACTCCTGCCTTCCTCTTGCAGAGACAAGTTAAACAGCTTTGATCCTGTGCAGGGCTTGACACTGTAGGAGAGGATCAGGGCTGCTGTAAACTCATTAGGGACTTGGCTCCTGCTTTTTCTGAAGGGCACAGATAAAGGCAGTGAGAAAAAGCCTCGCAATGAGAGAGAGAAAAGATTAAGCTGTTGCTCAGGCAGCAGTGTAGCCTGGGAAGCTGTAGGTGCCAGGAATGTGTTGGGAAGTAGCTATGGAGGGAGGAGGAAGACCACTGCCTGCTGCCCTGGGCAGAGCAGTACTGCCCCTTTCATAGCTCTTCTCCTTTCTTTGACACCAAGATTTAAGGACTGCTTTTCCCCATTGCAAAGTTGCATAACTGTCCTTGTGTCAGGAAAAATTGCATTTACAAGCTGTGCAATTAAGCTCCAGGAGATCCGACGTGTAAGGAAGCTGTTTTCATTGCAAAATGAGACAGCCACAGCTAGGTAACAAAACGTGTGAGCAGAAATAGTTTTGGTATTTATCCAGGATATGAAGAACACTGTGAACAGCTGTGTGTGGATTACAATAGATGTGTCAGATAGTGTTTTCTTTACCTCAGTTTCCTGGAAATTGCGAGGCTGTATTTAATTGCTGATAATTTTTTCAGTCTTTAATTGCTTGGGTTCATCTTCTGTACAAACACAGCTGTAAGGCTGACATTGTAAAATTGCTACTATTTTAGCCAAGCCTGTTCACCTGTTTTTGAAAACAAGGAATGGAGAATGCTGCTTTGATCTGTAGGTACTAAAAACCCTGAAAAACTTTTCCTCAGGTGTTTGAGCAGTAGTGGCTGTTACAGCCAACACACATGGCTTTCTGCTCTGTCACGTTAGATTAAGGTTGATGAAGTGTTTGAGGAAAAAGGTTTGTACTGATGTACTGTTGGTTATATGATGGAAAAACCTCCAATAAGTTGCAAGTCTTGGAGCATGTGCCATTCCTCACTCTCTTATCCTCTAGCAATGGCTGCTGGATGCAAGTCTGAGATCTCTGCAGCTTTCTGCTCACACTTTTATCACCGTGTGAGTTTGCATTTATTTGTGCATCCTCCTGTTTGCACAGAGTTGGCAAGGGGCCTGTCCTGTTCAAATGCAGACTGGATGGGAGGGTCATAAAAATGAAGCTGTGCTGCTGGTGTTTTGTGAATGTGATGTTACAGTACCAATAGTGACATTTATCAAGATTTGGAGCTTGTGCACAGAGTTATGCTGGACTGAGAACTTCATCAGTGGTGCTGAGATTCCTTTTTAAAGCAGCTGGTGATCAGACAGGGACTGTCTACCACAGCTTCAGAAAAACGTTTCCCTAGCAGAAGGATTTCTTTGTATCAAATAGAAATACAATTTGAAATATGCAGTTTATTTTGAATTATATTTGTCCAAATCCTGCAGAAACTAATGAACCCATCTCTGTTACCTTTGTGTATTATCAGATCAGAATGGCTTCTGAGTCACCAGAAAAAAAGGTCCTGAACACATATTGCTTGCTTTTAAAGACTTCAGAAAGGTGGCCAGATTCTGTGTCTTCTTGCTTCCATTTGTTATTTATTTGCTTGTTAACACTGACTGACATTTCTGTCACCCCTGTGCTGTGTCCCAAGAGCTACATGCCTGCACTGGGATGAGTTTGGGAGTTCCTGCTGCGTGCACCTGGCTGTCTGGTTGTTTCAGATCAGTTCCAGGTTCAGGTTGAATTGAGCAGTGGCCTCACCATTTCTGAATCTGGAAACTCTCCTTAAAGCAGGAACATGCAAATCATAATCCAGGGCATATATTGAGAAGTTGCTGTGGAGAGAGGAGGAGGGTCACTGCCTGCTGCCCTGTGAGGAGAGGTACTTACCCCTCTCATAGCTCCTCTCCTTTCTTTGACACCAAGATTTAAGGACACTTTGCTTCCCCCAGCTCTGTAGACCAGGAGGAAGACTTTGCCCCAGAGGATTTTTGGTCACACATTTTGGGTAGCTGGGCAGCCACCAAGGGTCCCCATTTCTCCAGAGATGACAAGATAAAACCCATCCCAGCTTTGTTTCATCTTGTGAGGAGAGTTAATTGCTTCCTGGAAAGCGTGCAGCATGGATGAGCTGGACTGAGCTGAGCAAACTCATCATAAGTTGTTGCTGACCTGCTTGTAAAGTACTTGCACTCCAGACCTCCTCAGGTCCCTTCCAGACTTAATTATCCCGTGATTACTACATGCACCAGCTGCTTCAGAAATTTCTGGCACAGTTCACTCACCTTTTCTGCCACAGGTTTTGCATACAGAGATGGAATCGTACTGAGGACAGCTGGAATTTCAGGCAAGGTGTAAGGGACTTTCAGCAGGTCCTGGATGTCCTGGCACCCGGAGTCACAGGGCTATCCTGCAAACTATGGCCAGTCTTCAGCCCATGCTTCCTTCTAGTGCAAATTTGGGGGAGCCATGGTGATGCCTCAGGTTTTAGCTTTTACATTTCAGATTCTGTGCTGCTTTAGTGTGTAGTTCTGAGCTTCATATCAGGGGAGGGTGAGCTCTCTTCACAGAGTAGAGAGACAAAGCAATTCTTCTCTAGCTGGGGACCAAGGACAAGTGATCCAAATTTAAGACCCAAGCACATAAATAATGGTGGACTGAAGAGAGAAAAACAAGAAGGATGAGACTCCATGAGCTAAAGCTGTAATTGGACATTTAACTCCAATATGCAAATGGACCAGAACTTATGAAAGTGAGAGACCCCGTGACCATTTGTCCATTTTGTGACCATTTTGGTTCATCTTGGGTGTAGCCCTGGCTGGGCTCTTGTGCTGCCCAAGGTTTTTTCAGTTGTGGCCTTTGAATAAATCTCTGCTTTATTCTTTAACTCTGTAGAGCCTCTGCTCTAGGTCAGCCTTCTCAAGGCATCAGTGGGAAGACACCACTGCTCCAATGTCCTGAGTGGGAGTGGGTTTGCTCTTCAGTACAATCCCTTCTTCCTGCCCCTCTCAGGCATTTGCTCTGATATTTGTTATTCAGCTGGGCTAAGGCCTGCACACTGTGGTTGCTACCTGTGATTAAACCCTGAAGGAGCAGGACAGCTGGGAAATATGGAATTTTCTGATGTGAACAACAGGTAAGTGGATCTATTCAGCAGCAAAAAAGTCTGGATATTTCTTACCATTGTTGAGTATTAAATTTTGGCCCTGTGCCTGCAGTTTAGTCTATCTTTTAGTCACTATTCATGCTCCCTCCTTTGCCTTTTTCTGTTATTTTTCAGATGCCTAAATGAGAGGCTTTGCAAAATGCACAATGTGTTTTTCTTATATTCCTGCCCAGTCTAAGAATAAATTATAGCTTAAACTTGGGAATGCTGCATCTGTCACCGGTTGTGAAGCGGCCTTGAAGAATTTTGCCTTGGCAAGCCTAATTGCTGATAAATGCTTCTCTTATGCAAATCTGGGTGCTCACAGGACTGCTAATTTAGTGGTGGGCTCAGGGAAGCAGAGCTGTGGTGGGCAGGGTGGATTCCCAGGCACAGCTCTGCATTGCAACGGGATGCACTGGGAAGTGGGTTTTTCAAGCATCATTAGTTTGGATACCTCCAAAAAACAGTGTGGTATTAGATCCAATCCCAAGGAAAAAAACTATTTAAGTTCCTGCTCATCCCTAAATTAGTCTTCAGTTTTCCTAAATAAAAAGAAATTGCCTCTGGTGGTACTCACAACATCAGTGTGATCATGCTGCCTGGCTCGTGGCACTGTCTCTCTGCATTTTTTCCCCATCTTACTTGCTCCTTGCTTTTTGTAGAAGCACTTTCTGCTCGGCAGAAGTTTGAGTTCATGAAGCTGCTAGCCCCCTGCTTGTCCTCCAGGTGTGGCTATGGTGCTGAGCAGCCTCACACCCGTGTGGACCTTGAGGAGATAAGGTGACTCACTCCTTCTGCTCCTTCAGCAAAGGAAAAACAGCTAACGGGGGTGGTAGCTGGCAAGGGTGTTAATATAAGGCAGCATGCTTTGCTGAGCAGCCTATGGAGCAGCCTCTCCTTGCTTTAAGGCTTTGCAGGAGAATATTCTATGGGAATAAATCACATGGACTCCATTTTCTTCATGGTGAGAAAAGGCTCCTTTATCCATGTAACTCATTTTATACAGTTTAGAGACCTCGTGTGTGACTCCAATTGGTCACTAGCTTTCCTGCCAATTACTTCATTGGTCAGTACCAAGTTGTTATCCTGTATTGATTGGTCACTCAAACCCCTGGTGTGTACATGCAGGAAAAGTTGTTTCTGAGAGATAGTTTTCATTTTTCTAACGGTGTAAAAACAGTTTATACAGGTGTTAGTTGTTTTTCACCCAGGAACAGATTGTTATGTTAATGAACTGCCCACACCAGCATTGCTTTCACATGGGAACTTGCAAAAGGCTGGCTTCCCTTGGAAAAAATGGCAGGCTAGCCACTGATATAATAGAACAGGACTAATTTTTGGAGGTCTTTCTTTATAATTTTTCTACCTTACTGCAACATATTCTCCTCACTGGGAATCTGGCCACTCAGTTAACAGTCCTACAGACAGGTGCTGCCACAGCACCAACTCTGAGCATAATGTGCAAACTGGGAGCTAGCTGAGGTTTGCCCTCCTGAAAATGGAGTGATTAGAGAGCACAGTGGGGCTCAGTGTCAGGAGGCGAGCTTGTGTTGAAAGCTACACAGCTGGTTGTGCAAATTGCAGTGCCTGGTTTACCTGGAAAGGTCAGCAAGCAATGCAGCTGGGTGGCTGTCTCTCTGCAGCCTGTTTTCAAAGGCTGGTTCTAGCACATCCCCTCCAGTGATCCCTCCAATTTTCCTTTTTTTTTTTTGTTTGTTTCAAGTTACAAGAGAGGTCCTGAGTCTCAGTGTGATACATGATGCATGGGCCTGGCAGGAGAAGGAAACCTTAGTTTTGTGGGGTTTGTTTTTGCCTTGTTAACGGGAAAAGACTGCGGGGTTATTTGTACAGAAGTGGCACTTCCTTGGGTCCTGGTCTGGGAGATGTAATAAGGATCAGCAATGCCCCATTCACCTGAAGGCACTTGGTGCTGTCATCTTACATACTGTCCTGCAAAGTTTTCATGTCATGTAACCTTTTCCATGCAAGTGTAGGCTGGAGTGCCAGGGAAAGCTTAACACTGCTGCAAATGCACATGCAGCAGCTGCCACAGTGAGGGAGGTGAGGAGCTCACAGAGGAAGCCTGGAATTAAGTATCAGCTAGACATTTTGGATTAAATCTGAGTCACGTTGCAGTAAAGCCTCTAAAAACACACCAGGAGAGAAGATTTCCTTTCTTTTTGCCATTGTTGGGTTGATTTCCTTGAAAGGTGTGCTGCCTTTTTGAGGGAAGGAGGTAACATTGACAGGAGGTGAGCTATCAGCTGCCGTGTCTGGGATTTCTTATCAGGTGACACCATTTGTGTTTCCAGCAGCTCTCAGCAGCAGAGGCAGTATTTTGTTGCTGTGGTGGGAATTTGGCAGGTGCAGTTATCACCACCATAGACTGTGTGTCCTCTCATTTATCCCGCTGTTGTCAGGCTCCTCCTACCATGTCATTGATTTTATTTGCTGAAAAAGAAAGAGGACTTCAATTGCATAATTCAGAAGGTACAGGGATCATATCAACCTGGAGAATTCCTGCTGGGTCCCACTCCATTTCCATCACCTTTGCCACAGTGAGCTCAGGTTCCCTGCCACAAGCTTGTGTGACACCACACTGCAGACCAAGCTGGGGTGCAAAAGCACAAAGGCTGCAGTAAAATGTAAAAATCCTCACCCTACTTTTCCTTGGCTCTTTGTTTCCTTGTGGAGGGATTTTTCTTCCCTGCCTTTTTATGGCATGAGCACTTTGGGGATGTCTTGCTGCATGACATGCTGGAGGTGAGGGTGGAGAGCCCAGGCTCCTGCAGCCCTCATGGTCAGCACCATCCATGGAAGGTGGAGCTCCCACCTGAAGAAAATACTTGATGGAGCATGGAGAGTGTTGTGACAGGCTTATTTATTTTTTCCCTGCTTGAGATTCTGTGGTCTCTGCTGAAGAAAGGGGCTTGGGAGTAAATCTTTGGTCTGAGCATGTACTGGATCTCCTTATGGTGTTAAAATCAGTGATGTCAGCCAGTGATATCATCCCTCCATGCCTGTGGAGAGTTGGGCTCAAATGTCTGATTTGCCACTTCCAGGTGATTTGTGCTTCCTGAAGTCACTTTCTTCTCAGGAGCAAAAATCCCCTTAAAGCAGGGTTTTAACAGAGGTGGTGAAATAAAAATTTTTCAATAATTCTTCTGCAATTTATTTTTGATATGTAAATATTATATGCCATCTCAGTGTTACCTGGCAGAACTCAGGGCCGTCAGATATCTTGGCTAGCAAGTACATAGCAAGATAAGAAGAATAATAATCAGATTTTTAAATTTTTTGTATGAGTAAGAAAATGCTTGGTAGATAAAGTGGGAGGACCTAGGGAGATTTTGGAAGGACAGCATTCATAGTTTAGGCAACAGAACAATTTGGCAAAGGAAGAGAGTCCTTTAGTAAGGAAGAAAGATTCCTCAAGGAAGTTTTCTCTGGAGCACCTCTTTTGCTTTGCTCTGGACAAGATGTGTGCCCCATCAGCTTTTGTTTGAAGTCTCAGTTGTGCTCACTGTCAAAGCCTTGTGTGGTTCTCCTTACAGCCCATGAGGGACTTGCCTGGAGGAGAGCAGTCTATGGCATACACCCCAAATTTAATATTGTCAAAGACCTCTGCTAAATAAAATCAGAAGAAATACTGCATCTAGTCTGTCCCTGAAAATGCAGAGTACTTGACTAGCAGTTCCTTTGGACAACCAGGATGCTGGATCTAGGTAGGTGGTTTAAAAGTCCCAGTGCAGCTCTCAGTTATTCCCTTCAGACAGCTGTGTTCAGACAAGAGCAGCCATGGCATCCCAGGAAAGGGGCTGCTGCCTCTCAGCAGGGAAGATCACCACAATCCTCACTCATAGCCCAGTCTTTTTCCCTTCACTGTCTTTAATGAAGAAACTTGTGCAAGCAGGACAGAGGAAAAAGGGCATTTAGTGATTCAGGTCCATGACTGCCCTAGCACATGTAATTACCTGGAAACAATTATGATTTTAGACATCTCCCATAGTCACAGGCTATCAGAATAAATCACACGGGATTCCATTTTCCTCATAGTGGAAAAAGCCTCTTCTTTATTCACATAACTCCTTTTTATGCAGTTTTCCAGACCTCGTGTGTGACTCCAGTTGGTCAGTAGCTTTCTTGCCAATTACTTTATTGGTTGGTAAGAAGTTGTTATCCTGTATTGATTGTGTGTACGTGCAGGAAAAGTCGTTTCTGAGACACAGTTTTCATTTCTCTATCTAACAGTGTAAAAACAGTTTATACAGGTGTTAGTTGTTTTTTCACCCAGGAGCAGATTGTTATGTTAACAAACTGCTCACACCAGCATTGCTTTCACATGGGAACTTGCAAAGTGCTAGCCTGACAAGGCCAGCCACTGATTTTAACAGAGCAGGCCTGATTGTATAAGGCCTTTCTTTATAATTTTTCTACCTTACTGCAACAACAGGCAGTGGTGAACAAGTCATCTGCTTAACAGGAACTGTACACCTGAAACTGCTACAGCTCTATGGAATGCTCCTTTCTATGTACATAAGTCTCTGAGGGTGTAGTAGGCTATAAAATTTATGAGCACTTTAGCCCTTATAAATTTTATCCAGTGTGGCCTTTAAAATCAAGGGTTGTTATTAGTATTAAATGCAGATTTTCATTATTATTAACCCTCTGCTCACCCTTTGCCTTATGCAGGGGGAAAAGACAGAAAATGAACATTAAATAAAAAGGAGAGAGAAGATTTAGTTCATTGGATGAAAGTAGTGAAATCACTTCCAGATCTACAGATTGGCAGACCAAAGCTTGGTAGTAAAGATTATATAATCCAGATGGGAAGAATTTGAAGGAGGATATTCCCATTAAGTTTTAACTGCCTAAATGCAGCATTGCTAAAATAAAATATGTATGAAATAAATCACTATTCAGTACAACTAGATGGGAAATCAAATGGTTTTCTTGGCAGAATTTAACTCAGTTAAGAATGTGAGATATAGAGCTGTTGAAATATGTTGCATTGACATTTTGAGGATGGAACTGGTAACTGGAACCTTGAATTTACACCTCTGTGCTCCTTCTTTCATGATTTGGCTGTTGTCCTGAGGAGCCATGTCCACAGCCTGTAACATGCCTGGGAGCAGGGGAAGGTGAGCCAGGCTGCAGGGCAAAGCTGTTTTACAGATCTGCCAGGACCTGGGGCTGTCACAGGGGGACACAGGACGTTTGGTTCTCACAGACTTCTTGGTGAGCTAGAAAAACTTAGGTCATGTAAGGATATCCACACTCCATTGCAGGCTTTGGACCAGTCCTCATGGCTATCAGAGCATTGTATGTTCTCACTCCTGACTTTTCTTCTCTCCTTCCATGCTTTCTTTTTCCATCATGGAGTGGGGTGGTTTTTTTCTGTTATAGTTTTAAAAAGGAAAACTGGTGTTAGGATTATGTCCTATTACTTAAAGTGCTTGTTCTGCTACGTGTACACACAAATTTGATTACACTGGCCACATGAAAGATGCATGAAGGTTCACTTTTGGGAAGCATGCCAAAGAGATCTTCTGAATGTGTGGCTGTTTGATGTAGGCATGTGCACTGTAATTGAATTACTGATCAAGTGCTGTATCAATGAAATAATCTTTGCAAGTTCTTTGTGCTTAAGTGACTATAGCCTTGAAGTTGTAAATGGAGTAACCTTTCTATTGATTTTTGTTGTTGTTGTTGAATATGCATATTTTATACCTCTAAATAAGGCCATCCTTTTCTAGCTGTTTCTGTGTCCTTCAGGACTGAGGCTTTTCTTTCAATCACTTGTGAAGGATTTTCCTGTCACTGCTTGTACCAAGGAACTTCTCAGATGTCCTTTTCAAGCCCCTTTGCTGCCCTCTTCCTCAGCAGTGAGGAACTCTGCAATGCCACTCCAGTGAAGAAGCCTCTGCTCCCCCTTCTCTCTCCTGTGGCCCATGCAAGCAGGACATTCTGTTCTATTCTCACTGCTTCCCAAAAACCACTCTTGCTCTAATTCTGTTGGAGTTTTGTGGGAAAGTTAATTTAAATCTTCTGTGCTCCTTCTTCCTTATCTACCCCTCCCTCCTTACCCTTTGTATTTTCAGGAAGAATTAAGGTCATAGCACTGCAGGATGACAGTAGCAAATATAATCCATCTCTGTTGTGTCTCAGGGACAGCAAAAGTGGGTCCATCAAGACCCCATAATGCTGTGGATTCAAAGTTAGTTGCTCTAGTCCTTCTGTAGTTGGCTGCTCCATAGTTAATCTCTGGTCCAAGGGGTAGCTAAATTGGTGTTCATGGTGTTGGTATCAAATTGCAGAAAAAACAGCTGAAGACAGAGTGAGCATCATCCTGGGATCATCTTTTGCAACAGCTGTTGAAGATGTTTCAAGGCAGCGTAGGATGCAAATATAAAAACCCACAATGCAGTAACTCCATGAGTGTGTGACCTAGGGGCATGGATAGCATGCAGTGTGTGAACTTGAGGAGAAGTTATTTTGCAGACCTTTATTTTGGAGTCAGTCTGGATCCCAAAGTGAGACCTGAGCATATACTTTCCCTACAGCAAAGCTGTTTAGCTCCCCTGGTCAGGACTAGACACGACTAATAGGTGACAACAATACAAATGACTGATCAAGGTAATTTAAACTCATTTTGGGATGTAGACATTACAGATAAACTAAAATAGGGCATCAGCAAGAAGCACAGTTTTAAAAATTGACCTATTGCTCTGTCTGAAAGAGGATCTCACCCCTCACTCTGGATGTTGCCAGTGGGTTTGTTCTGGCAGCTGCCAAAACTGAAGGGCCACTTTTTGTTCTTCTCCAGGATGCTGTCATTTTATGTCCTTTAATTTGGTGCCTTCCTCCCGCCCTTTTCTAGTTAAAGAAAAGAAAAATTAAAATCAGAAATTTTTGGGTATTAATGTGTTTCCACTTGTTGCTTGTGTTCGCACAGAGAACTTCAATGGACATCTGCCAGCAAGGAGAATTCATTGTTTCCCAATGTTTGTTCTTACTAGGGCAGATGTGTGAAATAATGGAAAGAGATTTTCTTAAACTCAGATGACCATAGAAAAGAGACACAAGAAATAATGTGTCTTCACTGGTAAACAGAATGGAAATTATCTAAATACCTCTGAACACAAGTTTGTAGATCTGCCAAAATGAATCCTGGAATACTGTAAGTGTTCTTTCTTTGATGTTTGAGGTGGGGAAAAAGCCAGTGTTTTGCATCACATTCATAAAATCAATATCCTATTTTTTGTCACTGATAGCAGGTGGGGCAGGAACTTAAACATCACACTCTTCTTTCCCAGAAACCTCTCTCTGAGGCATTCTGCATCAATGTGATCAAACTAGAGTTCCATTCACCTCCTTTTAGAAAGCTTTTGCTTCCTGCAAAATAAAGCTGACAAAGGAAGTGGAAAAGGGAAAAAAAAGAGCTTTGGAGTAGAGTTTTTGTCATACTCTGCCTGTCCAATGTGCAGATCTCCTGCAAGGGAGTGGGACTGTGCTGGCACAGCCCCCAGCACTGCACAGACCTGCTCACTTCCAGGGGCTGGGGCAGCAGCAGTATTTATGGATAAAAAGAAGGTTTGAAGGCCAGGCTTTGACCCTGTAGGGCTCTGCAAGGATGCCTGACCTCAGCAGAGCAGCAGCTGAGGGAATGACTTTTCTCTCTGCACTTTGCCTCTCTGCTGTATTAATTTGATTTGGAGTGGTAAGGATTGTGGTTTGGAGACTTAGCTAAGCAAGTGGCAGAGGGCAGCAGCAACATTAATGCATTTATAGCTAGTTTTATACAGTGCCTTGGCCAATGAAAATTCTGAGTGCTCTTGGCCCCTTGTCACTGATGTACAGATTCTCTCAGACCTTTAAAATCAGGAATGGCTCAGGCTTTGTGGTGCTCTCTTTTCCTTTTACTCCTGACTTTTTCCCACTCTCCTACAGTTCAATACTTGCATTTCCTTCACCTCTGCTGTCAAATTTGGCTCTAATTACACTAAGTTCCAGAGGCCAATTCTACACAAAAATCCAGCATTATCTAAAGAGCAGCTGCTTCCAGCTTTCTGCCCCAGGATGATGTCCCTGTGTAACACAGACCTGGGAAAGGGATTGGTGTGAAACTTCCCCCAAACCTTAGTTTGCAATGTGGGAAAGGGGAGCAAGAGTATTCCTGGCTTATGTACTCCATGTAGCATCTGTCCTGTTGTTTAGAAGAGAGGTGGTTCACTTTGCAGGTAGGTAATCTTGCTTCTGCCACATGGAATTTAATTTTCTCAGCATTAATCATATATTTAATCCCTTATAAGTCAAAGGATATGATTTTAATTGTAGCTAAATACCTGCTTTTAAAGAAGCCTCTCTAAACTGTGCTTCCTCAGAAGACCTCCATTAAAAAGGGAGATGGCAAAAAAAAATAAATAATGAAGAAAGAAGAGCCCCCTCTTGAGAAAATTCAGTTGTTCATGAGAACTGTGAAAAGGTTTCAGGGAATTGTCTCTCTATGGGAATTTGAGGGATCTGTGCTCTCTGTGATTATAAAATACAGTAAGAAAACAGTTTAACTTTCTGAAATATTTTATTGCTATTCTATATTTTAATTTTAATTTCTAGTCTAATCAAAGTGTTTCATTAAAAAGATTAATGAAATGTTTTCCACAACATATTTAAACATTTAAGAAAAAATAAACAAACCCAGATCATAGGATCCAGCTCCAAAAGAACATTTGAAATAAGTGGTCATGTTTAGAAACATGAAAGAACAAGCCCTTTTAAAATTCTGCGGTAGCAAGGTAATCCATGGAGAATAAAACTGTAGGAGATATTGCTTGGGCTTTCCTCAGCAAAATACAGCTAATGAGAACACCTCAGCTTCTGGATTCCCTACAAATGCTAAGGTTGTTGTTTGGGGGAAAAGAAAAGCAGGAGTGGAAGTGTTAAATCTGAATGGTGAAGTGTTGGGCTCTCTCCTGGGAGCAGCCACTGATGCCAAGCCCAAGCAGAGGTAACGAGTGTGTTTAGGAAAGGGAAGATACCATTAGTAGTTTCGTTTTCATGGAGATTAATACCCTCATTTTTATCCCTTTCTTGTGACATTAAAACTGTTGTAAAATCAAATAATCTGTTTCTATCAGGTGAAAAAGCAGTGGAGAACG
Organism: Irena cyanogastra; assembly: GCA_013397155.1. Classification (NCBI taxonomy): domain Eukaryota; kingdom Metazoa; phylum Chordata; class Aves; order Passeriformes; family Irenidae; genus Irena; species Irena cyanogastra. Next base: position 1,616,984 of record VWZV01008007.1, on the reverse strand, counting down.
GAAGTTCTGATAAAAGTAGAAGCAGTGGTGAGTACCTCAGAGTAATGTGCAGAAAACACAGTTTAGTAAGGACAGAGGAAGCATCTATTAAATTCTTGACCCTAGATCTGACTCAGTAAAAAAGTCTTGGCTAAGTATGTGCTTGCTTGTCCATATGTGTTTTTAAGAAAATCATCTCTGATTTTATTCCTTCTTGCAGTTGTGAGTCAAAAACCAGTATTACTGAAAAAAAATGGAAGTAATTTAACAGCATCTTGCAGAAAACATTTGGAGATGAGTGACAGTCATAACTATTTGAGTTTCAAATACAACATTCATAAATACACCTCTCAAACACCATTTTGCTGGAAACCTGTAACCCATTGCAAAGTGCAAAGTTCCCATCTCTAAGTGATAAAAGGAAAAGAACAAAAATGCTGATTGGATCTAGCACATTGTCGGTAAAATGTAGCTGATGTTTAAGCTGTTTAACAGATTAAATATCACTCATGAAAGCCTACAGGCTCCTTCTGCTTTTAGGTTATTTTGTTCTTAAAGATCCTTGTGTCATTTAGCCACAATGGTACTGCTTCAGCACAACTTTTTAAAAAGGCTAAATTAGTGAAGTCTTTAAGCAGTGTAAAAGATTCAGTTGTTAAGCAAATAAAGAATAGGTGAGGAATAATCTCCAAGGACCACACATTTTTCTGTGCCATGGCCCAGTGCCTTCTGCACTCCCTTGTGTAGGGGAGCTGCACCTGCAGGAAACGGAGTCCAAATTTGCTCTGTCTGTTGCAATATAGCAGATTGAGAAGGCTGGAGGGAAAAAAAATCACTCTCTGTGGAAAGCATGCAGCTGAGGAAAAGGCCTTTGCAGAGTCTGGTAGCCTTTCTTTATGGTATCAAGCTTGCAGTGTGCACTGTTCTGCCATGAAGTAAGAGAGACTGTTTCCAGTCCTGTTTGCACTTCCATTGTCTGCATATATAGACATACATGCATTTCCTTGATTGCTTTGTCTACTGATGGTTGGTATTCTTCATTCCTCTGTCACCTGATCTGTTGGGTGATAGCAGCAGATGTCAGAAGCAAGGATTTTGTGTTAGAAACCTTATCAAGGACAGCACAGGCTTGATGTGGCAGAAGCAATAAGCTCTGCAGCTTCTGGTGTGCAGTGAGATTTTTCTTATCAATTAGCCTGCCACTCACAGCTTTGTGCCAGCTTTCTAGAGATCATTCTGCCTTCTTTACTGGGTAAGCATGTTTTTCACCTGAAAAAAATCCCCCTCCATACTTCCCTGCAGCTGTAGAGCTCTGTGGACAAGGGGCACTGCTGAATTGTGCAGATCATATGCTAAGACCTGCATGCAAAACTCTCTGGTGGAGCCTAAACATCAGTATGTGTGTGGGGATCCAGGTCACAATTAAGCAGCCCTGGCCCCTTCTTTTCCAGATGGGGAACTTCTTTTTCAGCAAACTGCCCTGGACAAGCATGATGCTTCATGCCACACTTGGCATTCCTCACAGACACAGGAGTGGTGCTGCACAGGACTAGTTCTGTTTCTGATGGAAATTGCAGATCTGGATACAGACTGAACAGAGGAGCTGGCAGGTGCCCAGGGGAAGATGGGGCAGAGGCAGTGTGTGGCACCCTCAGAAATAACTTATTCCTGCCTCTGATTTAACTCACTAGAAGCTGAAAACCTTCACTTTCACTGTTACTACATATGAGTACCTCTCCTCAAGTGAAAACAAGGGGCTGCAGGCTTGGGACTCAACCTACTTGCAATGTGTATTACTTACAATGTGTGCTCCCTTGAAATGCTATATTTTATAGAGTTGGTCAGTAATTAAAACAGCTCCAACACAACAGGGTTGTCTACAACTTGGAATTGAACACTATGGGCAGCACTGGAGATGAGCATACAGACTGCCCCAGATCAATCCCATTCAATTCCATGCTGGTTTATAATGGTTTATAGTGGTTCTTATAGTTCCTACAGATTTATGTGTTCAAATCTTCTTTCAGGATTTTAAAAAAGCTGAACTCAGCCTCAGTGAAGGTAGACAGAGTTCCCACCAAGGGTTTTAGGAGGGCCATTGCTTTAGCTTACAGGCCTCTTTACAGGTGCAAAGTGCTCAGCCAGATGTTTGTAATAAAAAAACCTCATGGGCAGAGTTCTAGCAATATAAACATGCTTGGTTAGGATTGTCACTGCCCTCTTGTTCCAGGTAGAGGGTCCAATCAGACCAATGTTCTTGTTTTCTTCTTTACATCAGCAAGTGCTGTTGGCACAAAATGCCTTTTTGGTCAGTGCCCACAGTGTGATGGGGAGGCTCAGGCTGCCTGCCAAAATCCTGGGGCCAAAGGCAGGAGATACTGAGTGGAAACACCTCTGACATTCTCTGCATAGGGTGATGCAGGTTGCCCCCATGTTGCAGCTTGTTTTGATGGGGAACTTCAGTCAAAATGTTTGATGCTGGCATAAAAATCTTCTGACACAGATGCTGATCCAGCAGGAGCTACTGACAGACTGCAAATGGCAGACAGTCAAGGGAAAGATCACTTTTATTCCCTATGTGAATTCACATTAAAGATATTATGCTGGCTAAAGGTGTCTGGTGAAATGCTGGAAGTTCCCGTGGCAATTAGCAGGATTTATATAATCCTTTGTGGAATATCTGAATTTAGTTTCTATATGTAATACAATTTTGATTACTATGTCTCTGTCTTTTTGTTTTCTTTGTTTACCTATTCCATGGTGGTAAAACTATTTCAGTTCTTAAAGCAAGCCTCTTCATTAGAGAAGGTGTTTGAGGAAAGCCCTTTGGCTCTCTTTGTTCTTAGCGTGTAGCAGTTCAGTCCTCACTGGGGAGCTGGGGTGTGGGCAGTGCTCCCAGAGGAGCACCAGTGTCCCCTCTTGTCCCACCCCCTACCAGAGCTGTTCTTCCTCTGCTGGAGCAGGTGTTGCCACTTAGTGCTGTGACTAGAGCTGCTGCAAAAACTCTGCATTGCTTTAGGACTGGGAAATCATCTTTCTGGGACACTCTAAAGTGCTGCCTCAAAGGCAAGCTCAGATGGCCACGTTCTGCTCATTTTAAAGGGAGCTGGCAGAGTGGGAGAGAGATCCCTGCTGGCCACTTTGAATTGAAAACTGAGGAGTCCTGCTAATAAAATATGTTGCATCCATTGGCAGGAAAAACGAGAATCTTAGTTTTGAACTAATGTTATTTGACTCATGTAAAATGTGCTTACAAGTTACTTATTTCTAAATATCCAAATAATTGGCAATTTCTTGGGAAGTAGGGCGATTTTTTTCCAAAATTTTTCATGTCCTTCATATTTTTCACCCTATTTCCTTTTCCCTTTCAGGCCTTTGTCCTTTGCCAAACTCAGCCTTCTCTAGAACTTGTCTGTCTGATTCTCTGAGCTCTAGCAGTGCAGCTGTTTTACAAGCACAGGGTTTGTCGTGGGAGAAGCTGAAATGCTTTCCTGGCACAAGAGAAATCTCTGCCATGAGGATCAAAGACTAAGGCTAGAAAGCCTGGGCTAAGAAGATAGGAGCCATTAGTGATTTGGGTATTGCAGCCTGACTTGGGTGACCAGATAATATTCTTCCCACAAGCACAAACCTCCTCTTTGACCTGGGGCACATCATGTGCACCCAGACAGTCAGAGATATGCAGTCAGACTGATCTGGGCATTATGTAACTCCTGTAAGAGAGCTCTGCTCCTACCTCTGTGAAGTGCTTAAAAAATAAATGTGTTAAAGACATTAAGACCTCCAGATACCAGCAACAAGAAAGAGATTAAATGCATTAGCAGGGATCAGGGGAAGGGAAGCACCAGCACAAAGGATCATCATTTGTTGCAAACTGGAATGAAATTTGAAAGCACAAGAGGGATGGTTGTACTGAGCTCTCTCACAAAGGGAAGTGTCATGTGCTGAACCTCTGCTGGCCCCTCAATGCAGCTTCCTCCTGAAGGCATTCCTACCACATCAGCAGGCTGGACAGGGGCAATACACTGCACAAGAGTGGCAGGAGAATGAAGCAAAACAGTTAAGATGAGAAAATTTACAAAATATGCTGAGAGGGAAGATGCAACATTGACCTGTAATTTTAACATGTAAAAGGGATTTGTGAGATGTTCAGATATATAGCCCATGCTGTATACTCACTAAAAGGGTTTTTTTGTAACCTCCTGTCATTCTGTGCTTGCCACACTGAATTGGGGGTGGGTTCATTGCTGCATTTCCTGCCAGTCAGCCTGGAATTTCCCATATATCCAGTGGAAAATGACACAAATTGTCTTTTCTGACTAAGGATCCTGCCTCAGGTTTGAGTTTGCATGGCCTGCAAGGTACCCATGTCTTTATCAGGAAACTTCAGTTCAGTGTGAACAGGGTAAAATAAAAAGCCAAATATCAGGGAGGGGATCATTTTCTGTGATACAGTTTGTCCTGTAAACATCTCATGGGGATTGATGGAGAAAACTGGCCACAGAACTGAGAAGGAGCTATTTAGCCTAGGTGAAATAACACTGTAAATAGGCCCAAGACTAATGCTCTCCACTTGATACATAAAACAAGGATGGCACCCTCAGGACCACTAGGACCAGCATGCAGAAAGTGGATCAGGACTTTAGTGCTCCTTTGAGCTTCCAGAGATAGAATAAACTGGGTGGGGAGACACTGACTGTGCTGAATTTGTCACTCTGAAATTTGTCACTGAAAACCAGTATTTATAATGCACTGTTCTTTCTTACCCTCTATTCAACAGATAAGGGGTTTAAGCAATCTTCTGGTCTAAAAATGGATTAAACATTTATTAAAACATCTATTAAATGTGTATTACTGCATCTAAGACCATTTATTGAAGGACTGCCTGAGCATGGTGCAGCTGTGCTACAGTTGCTATCCATGTACTCCAGGACATTTCTTTGGGATTTAAAGATGCACAGACAATAAAAAATCCTATTATGTTATATTATAGCCCTATACAGCTTTCTTGGTTTTCCCACTGCAGATGACTCTGGCTGGAGAACAGGGTGGTTCAAGGAATACATGTCTGCAGCAAAGTGCCTCTCAGTTCATCTCCTATGAAAGGGGCCTTCAGTTCTTGTTCCATTGTGCAGCAGATGTGTGCAATGCATGAAATAATCCTGTGGGCTATGGTGTATTTTAAAGGGCTAAAAGAGGCTAGCAAATCAAATTACTTTGTTTTTATTGGTGATGTATGCTGCATTTCTACTTTGTGTTAGTGAATTGCAATATTTTTGTTGTGCTTTTAACTACAAGTCATTTCATCTCATACAGGAACCTTTGGAATACCCATTGGCAAAAACCTGATGAGAAGCAGTGATGCCCTTGAAATGGAAATTTGAGAGCAAAAACTGTGGATGTTTGAATGAGACACCAAGAAGGAGTCAAAACCCAGAGCTTTCCACAAGGAGGAACAAGTGGGTGATAAGCCATGAACTCTGGATCCTGGAGGAACCAGGAATACCCTGCCTTGGCCTTGTGCCTCTGGGAGCTCTCTGCTTTTGTTGGCAGCAAAGAGCAGGTTGGTTTAAAGTGTTTGCCTTTCTTAGAGCTCACTTGTGACTAACAATAAAATACTGAGTGACAGCTCCTCTGTGGTTTTAGTTAGGGTGGACATTTGCATAGAAATGGGCAAAATACCCATCAAAACAATACCCAGTCCCTCCTAGACCTGGCACCTGCCAGCCTGCTGGTCCCTTAAGTTCTGTCCCCTTCCTACCCTTTCCTCCTGCCTTCTTCATGAAGAAAACCTCTCCTGGGTTCCCAGGGGCACCCTCCAAGTGTCACTGTTTTCAGAGGGACAGTGGAACACCACCAGGGGCTCTCCCTGTCCATACAGGGGTGCTCCTTCTGCATGGGACCAGCTGGGCTGAGGTCTTTGCTGTCATGCCACCCCAGGGACAGCTGCAGAGGAAGGTAAATTTAAGGACACAAGGCAAAATACATCATCTGCTCCCCTGGAACTTTGTCTTAATCTGTAAGAGTGACTAGGCTGAGCTCAGACCTTTTGTTTGAAGCAATTGCTGCAATGCAGAACAGTCTCTTTACCCACCCAGAAATCTGTGTTAGTGTTACAACTAACACACTGAAGTGTGTCAGTCAAGCAAAGCTAAAAAAAACCAACAAAATTGAAAAAAAAAGAAAAGAAAAAAAGGATTTTCATCCAAAGGATAGGGCTAACCAAGATATGAAGTACAAGGGAACAGGCATGCATTCCCTGGAGCATTCCAAAGAATTCCCTTCATGGCTCTGCCTGGAATGACTGGTGGTGGGTGGGCAAGCCCTTGGGCTGTGCATCCTCCCCCTGCATGGACTGGGCTGTCAGGAGTCACCCCCACTCCTCTGGGCAAGAGTGGCAGCTCAGTCAGTCTTAATTAGATCTTTATTAACCCTTGCCACTAGAAAGCTGGGTTTGTTGTGCATGAAAGTGTGTGAATTTACACAGGGGGTCATTCCTGAACTTACACTTTGACTTTATTCCTCTTTTTTCTCTTTGAATTTCTTTGACAGAAGTACAGCTGAAAGCCAAAGGATTCTGGTTTTGAGTCAATAGCAATCTGGGTTGTTGGAGTGCAGTGTGTGCTTTGTGCTGAGGTTAGCAATGGCATCTGCACAGGTTTGAGGTATTATTATTATTTGAATCTTTATTCAGATAGCTCGCTGAGGGAAGCATTCATAATCTGCATGAATTTCCAGTGCAACCAATATAAAAATGGAATCAGAAGTAATTAAACTGATAGTTAAACCCACACTGAAGGAACTGTGGGGTGCAGAAAATCACAGCTTATTTTTTCAGGAGTCTGCCTTTTGTTGCCTTCTTTCAAGTGATTTCAAAGTCTTTTCAAAGGGAAGATTAGTGCTGTTCCTGGGTTAGGCTCCAAATCAGAGCAGCCATGTGGGGTTTGTTTCACCTGGAGTTCTTTGCCCAGCCTTCCTGAGTTCAGGTCCCCTGCCCCAAAACCTGCCACACACCAGGGCATCCCCTGTGGCACAAACCTGTGTCTCATTATCTCCCTATTTGTCTGGGAAGAGGCCAAGCATGTGAATATAACATGTTCTGGTCATGTCTCCATCAAAGCAACCTGAAAACAAGTTTATCACCTTTTATGTTTTGGAGTCATAGAGCCAAAATCCTCCTCCAGCATCCTGGGAATTTTTTTTTTGGCTGTAGGACTCACTGTACTCCCAAAGGAGTAAAAAGCATCAGTAAAGCAGGAAGGAGAGTTCACAGCATTTGTAAGGGTGATTTACTGAGTACAAATTAGCCATTGCAACAAATATCTCATCTGATTGTGCTGTCATGCACTACTTTTCAGTATTGCTGTTGCTGGTACCAAGCAGGAAATAAATGAAAACAAAGATGCAAAAGGAACACTTAGGTATTAATTAGTTCAATTGCCTCCAGAGCTAAGGTTGTTCTTATATTTCAAAGCTGCAAAAATTGCCTGAATTTCTTTGTTTTCCTTTCTTCTACATGGTCATTCAGCTCCCCCCTCCCTTTTTTTTTTTTTCTTTCCTGTCCTCTATGTATGAGTGAACAGATAACTGCTTGAGCAGTACAGGGGGGTGTAATTCTTGCTGGAGTGAACTGGAGAGAAAATAGTGGGATTTTTCAGGTATTTTGCATTTAAACAACAACTTTTTATAACTTTTGGTTCCAAAGAAGTGGAGAAGTGGTTGGGGGAAACCACAAAACCATGAGCAGTGTCTCAAGATATGGAGCTAAAAAGGTACAAAGTGCTCACAAACCCGTGGTTTCTTTCCCTGTGAAGTGTCAGTGATTCCTCATATTCCTGCAGGAGCCATGCCAGGGATTGGCAGTGAATGTTAATATAAGGGCTGGGCTTGAGAATTTTCTTGAATTTATTTCTTGCATGTTTCTTAGATAGTTTACATTATTTTGTGTCATAATGTCATAGAACTGATATATTTTTATATCCAGCTCTCCTCAGAGAATTGAAATTTAATGATAATTGAAATATTTAATAATAGCTTCCCAAATTTTTAAAAATATTATTTATATAGTGTATAATTTTTGTCCACTGAAATATGCCAGTAATGGCCATGTATATTTTGTGGAATGCACATATAAACATGAAAGCTAGAGAGAAGCATGGTACTCTGAAACTCAAAGTCTTTGAATGTATTTTGCCAGTGTGTATTGGAAAGAAGACAAATGTTGACATATTTCTGCAGAAATCGTGTCATCTAGCCAAGTGTACTCATTAAAAATGACAGAGAAAGAGAAAAATTAGAAGGCAAAAGAGATTGAGAAAAAACAAAGTCTGGGGAAAGACAAGAAGAGGTGACAGGATTTAAAAAAAAAAATTATTTTCAGACTTAGACAAGTCAATGAAAGAACAGCATGTTATTCCCAGAATACCATGTCCCTGCTATTAGATAACTGATCCCAGGAATCAGAAGAAGTTCAGTTCTGGGTATTGTATCTTTTCATATAATCATCAAATTAGATTTTTAAAATTCATATTAATTTTTTATTAATTAATGATGTCTGCATCGTGCCACTCTCCTCTCACCAAGTGAACAGCATTCTGAATTAGCTTCTTGCTGACTCTAAGGTCAACCCAGAAGAGCTAAGCTTTGCATAACTTTGCATAACTTAGATCCACTTTTAACACCACCAATTTTTTTAGTAATAATGATTTGGGACCCAAAAAACATGGCTGAGGATTAACAGCCTTAGACATGGTTTAAGACCAGGGTTCTATTGCCTGCCAAAGAGTGTAAAACAGTATAAAGGAGAGGAATTCAGTGTGCAAGGTTGGAGTTTGGGGTGTGCGTGGTTCAGGTTTCAAAGTGTCCCCAAGAGAAGATGTTCTCAGAGGCTTCACATGGGGCAGTGGCTGAAGAGCCATGGCAGCAAGTCATCCTTTCCAGTTAAGGTTGGTGTAAGGACTCACAGAATAATCAAATTAAGGTTAAAGAGAAGTGAAAGGCTCTGCCACAAGGAACTTTCCCCTGCTCAGTGAAATGTGTCCATGGTACAGGAGCAAAGGGAAGCACTCAGGTGCCTTTTCCAGGTTCAATGGTGCCTTTGGAAGGTTCAAAGGCTGTGCATCCAGTGGGATGCAGATTCAGGCTGCGCATCCAGTGGGATGCAGATTCAGGCTGTGCATCCAGTGGGATGCAGTTTCAGGCTGTGCATCCAGTGGGATGCAGTCTCAGGCTGTACATCCAGTGGGATGCAGATTCAGGCTGTGCATCCAGTGGGATGCAGATTCAGGCTGTGCATCCAGTGGGATGCAGATTCAGGCTGTGCATCCAGTGGGATGCAGTGTCAGGCTGTACATCCAGTGGGATGCAGATTCAGGCTGTACATCCAGTGGGATGCAGTGTCAGGCTGTGCATCCAGTGGGATGCAGTGTCAGGCTGTACATCCAGTGGGATGCAGTGTCAGGCTGTACATCCAGTGGGATGCAGATTCAGGCTGTACATCCAGTGGGATGCAGTGGCAGGCTGTACATCCAGTGGGATGCAGTGTCAGGCTGTACATCCAGTGGGATGCAGATTCAGGCTGTACATCCAGTGGGATGCAGATTCAGGCTGTGCATCCAGTGGGATGCAGTGTCAGGCTGTGCATCCAGTGGGATGCAGTGTCAGGCTGTGCATCCAGTGGGATGCAGTGTCAGACTGTACATCCAGTGGGATGCAGATTCAGGCTGTACATCCAGTGGGATGCAGTGGCAGGCTGTACATCCAGTGGGATGCAGTGGCAGACTGTACATCCAGTGGGATGCAGATTCAGGCTGGGATCTCTGCTGTGTCATTGAGCAGCTGCACCCTGGTGATAACAACACCATTGCTTAATACTGGGAAGGGCCATTGCTGGAGGCTGTTTGTAGGCTCACAGCTTCTGCCTGAAAGTCTCAGGGTGCTGTGTGGTCTGTTTTACTGCCTGGGAGGGATGAGAGCCAATGGCATGCTGTCAGAGGAAGGGATGAATTGTTGTGGATGCAGGACAAGTGTTCTGTGCCCTCTCAGCGTTCCCTTCCTTGCTCTCTGGACTGCCTTTCTTCTTCAGTATTACAAATTAATCACAAGATTCACTTGCTTCAGCTGAATTTCACATCTTTCCAGCTGATGGACAGCAAATAGTGGTCAAAATAGGAAAAAAAGGATTAATCTGAGCAGCAGTGGAGTTTGTTTTGTGTTCCTTGGGCTGGGATTTAATGAGGGATCTGACTCTTAAAACTGAGTGAGCTAAAATGAAACACTTCACTGGACCTTAAGTGTTGTCAGTATTATACCCTTAGAAAAGAAATTCAAAGCCTGAGTGTGAGGAAAATACAGAGGAGTGTGGCAGAAACTGGAGAGGTATTCCACTTAGCATCTGTGCCATCTGAGCCATGATTGTATCTTGTGATAAAGGCATAAAAAACAAAACAACAAACTTGTTTCCCAGTTGCCCCTTTGCTCTGAAGGCAGGCAAATAGGCATCATTCATCCAGGGAAGAGACAGACTCTGAAGACTACAAAAAACTTCAAACATTTTTTTTTCTCTGCAGAAATGTAAATGTATTGCACCTCTACATCCTGTGTCACAGAGCTCTCAAAAATGACATTTCTGCCATCCCTTTCTCTTGACCTTTGCTCTTGCCCACAGCTCCTGGCAGTGTGTGGAGAAATGGTGCCTGCTTGGAGGCTGCTGCAGCTGAGGATCCAGGAGAAGTCCAGTCCCCCAGGACACCTGGTGATGCCTCAAGTTTTAGCTTTTCTATTTTTCAGATCTTGTACTAGATTAGTGAACTCTGAACTCTGTACAGAGTGTTAGTAAGCTCTCTTCACAGTTTGGTCAGACAAAACAATCCTTCCAGGCCTGAGAAGCAAAGTCACCATCACAGCTTCAGGCCTGAAAAACATAAACAAAATTAAATTGGGGGAGCAAACTGAGGAAATGTGACTTCATTACCTGAAGCTGTAATTGGACAATTAACCCCTGATGTGCAAACAGACCAAACCCATATCTGCATGAAAAACTTGTGACCATTGTCCATCTTGGGTGTAGCCTGTGCCAGGCTCCTGCCCTGCCCAAGCTGTATCTGTTACAAGCCTTTAATAAATACTCACTCTAGTTTGAGCTCTGTCTAGCCTCTGTTCTAGGTAGCCAGTCCAAGGCATCACTGGCACAGTCTGTCCTGGCTCCAGGAGGGCTGTGCTGCTCCTGCCTTCCCATCCTCTCGTTCTCCACAGACCCAAAGTCAGCACAGTAAAGTGAGTGAGTTTTATCAGCTGCACCCAGCTGGAAGTCTGGCCTTGTACCAGCCAGCCAGGGTATAATTCAGACCATTCCATTTCCCCCAGCCCTCCTTCCATGAATTAGTAGCTGTAAAACACAGCTATGGGCAGCAGCAAATCTTCCCATAATTTCTGCCTTCCGGAGCCAGGTAGCACTCCAGGTTTCCATCACCACTCTCTCCCTCTCTTTCTTGCTGTCTTTTAGGGACAGGTAACAATAATGCTCCATATTACATGTCCTCCTTACAGCTAGATAACTAATGATTTCCACTGTGTCTCTGCCAGAATAAGGTAACTGCAATACTCTTCATTTTATATCTGTCTTAAAGGCAGTAACAGCAGTACTCTAAATTATGTACCTTTCTTCCTTTTTCTCTGTCAGGCAGATATTGTTATACTCATTTTATGTGTCTTTCCTGGAGCTGTAATAGTTTTCATTGTATTTTCTCAGAGCTTAGTATGGTAATGTTCCTGCTGCATATCCCAGAATCATAAGTGGGTATTTTTGAGTCATCTCTGCCGTATTTTACCTGTAATATTTATTGCAATTTGAGTAATTAAAATAGTGTCCTTGGGTTAACAGCTCTCAGAAGGGTTGTGCTTTTCCTTTCTGGAGCTCTCCATGGGCTGTCTTGGAGCTGGAAGTGTTCCATAAAGAGACCTTGATCCTGGGAGTGGCTGGTACATTCTGGAATTTAGCAGTGCTTTACTGATGCCTTGAGAAGGCTGACCTAGAACAGAGGCTAGATGGAGTTAAAGAATAAAGTAGGGATTTATTAAAAGGCCTCAATGGATCCAACTTGGGCAGCACAAGAACCCAGCCAGGGCTGCACCCAAGATGAACCAAAATGGTCACAAAATGGACACCCGGTCATGGGGTCTGTCACTTTTATAAGTTCTGCTCCATGTGCATATTGGAGTTAATTGTCCAATTCCAGCTTTAGGTTATGAAGTCCCATCCTTCTTGTTTTTCTCTCTTCAGTCCACGTTGTATGTGCTTTTGGTCCTGAAATTTGGGTCATTTGTCCTTGTTCCTCAGCTGGAGAAGCAATTGTTTTGTCTCCCTGCTCTGTGAAGAGAGCTCACCATCTCCTAATATGAAGCTCAGAATTACACACTAAAGCAGTACAGAATCTGAAAAATATAAAGGCTAAAACTTAAGGCATCATTATTGCCAATGATGGACTGTGGGTGCTGAGAGGGGCTTGGCCTCTCCTGGTTTCAGAAAACATCCTGTCCCACATGCCTGCATGTTCATGTCAGCATTTTGCCAGCTGAAGTGCTGAATTGCTCAGGTGAGCAGACTGCTCCTTCACAGTGCCCAATACCCTTATTCTTGATTTTGATTTCAGCCCTATTTCCTAGCTCACAATATGAAATTTGTCGAGCACAGGCAGCTGAGAAAAGCTTCACAAACTCAGCTATGAGTCCTTGATTATTTTCTGGGAATTCATTGCTTGCTGTACATTTTTCCTCAGACAGTACAAGTGTCTTCTGTGAGGCCCTGATGGAGCAGAAACAATACTGTGTGTTTTGGGTGATCTTCCTCTTTGCTGCATGTATACTAAACAGAGTAACAAACCAGTAGCTGTTCCTCAATTTATGTAAAATAACTCCAAGCAGCAAGACCAACCTGAAAATCTCTTAATAAACTATTCAGTAAATAGATCTGTGTAAATAATACACAGGAATAAATTGGAACTGGTTTGAAAGCAGAGAAGGAGGGCTACATTTGCAGCATGGTTCAGAGATTATAAATTAAATCACACCAATTTTGTCTCCTGTTCCCACTTTTATTAGAGAATCAAAATTCAGATCAGGCTCATAAAAAGGGTTCCTTGTACTGTTTGAATCTCATAAGTAAGTCTGACTCTACTTGCAAGAGAACACTCTAAAAAAAATTATACTGCTGCCTGGCCATGATACCAGCATGAAAAACCTGAAAAGTGAAATACATTATAAGAAATATTTTGTTTGAATTTTGGGATGAAATGAAGTAGAAGCTGCTTAGAAAACCAATGCGATGTGGCTCCAGGTTAGGGTTAGGGGCATAACATATGGAGAACTCTTAAACTTCATGGGAAATTAATAGATATAACTGAAGAGGGTAATTTCAGGAGTATAACCATAGAAGTTGATGCAGACCTGTGAATAACATTGCACCCAAAACTGTGTTATTAAAATTTCCACCTATATTGCCTGGCATGGACACGAACCACAGAGGAAATCAGTAAGAAGTATAAAGGTGTAATCAAGACAAACCAGTGAAAATGGAGGGCATTGTGCAACTTGGAAAGAAGCTGCAAAGTTCATTGCAAAGAGCACTACATTTAGGAGAAGGGCTTCTAGCAAAGCTGTTCTAAGTGAAGTTACCTTCAGCTTAGATGAGAAAAATATGCTGGCCATATTTTTTCATATAAAAGAAATTGAATTCTTAGCCAGAATAAAGAGAGAAAAAAAATATTGGAATCTAGTGTGATTGTGGAATGCCCTCTGTGGTAATCTGATCTGCAGCCCATAAGGCAGGGGAGGCTTTATCTGTCATTGCCTGACAAGGAGAATTTCTAAAGAAGAATATGTGGCCATTCCAGCCCTTGCCAGGTGTGGAGGGTGATGGGCACTGAAAGGCCACCAGACTGCACCCTAAATTTACATGTCAAATGTTCAATTTATGAGACTGAGGTAGGGTGTGAGCATTAATGTGATTTCTGCAGCAGTTTTGCACAGCCCATCACAGGCTGGTTTTAGGCTCCCTGGAAATTTGACAAGCCATGAGTTCACCCACACTTGTGGCCCCAAGATCTGTGGCACACAGGACCAAACAAGCAGGTTCCCTGTCTCAGATGAAGTCTTTTGAGATGACACTCTGACAAAAGTCCCTGCCTAGTGCTTGCCTTGTTGCATTGAATGAATTAAAAGAAAGATTTCTACCTACTTGCTAATATAAGAAAAAATTTAAACTAGCTATTCTGGGTGTCTAACAAGGTCTGTCTTTCTCAGATAGCAACACTTCAGCACAGGCAGCTGGAGTAAAAGCCAAGGAATTTATTGAGGAGGAGCTGAAGAAGTCAAATTCTGACAATGACAAATAATTTACATTGAGGTAGTTTTTCCATTTGTTTCAAATAAGGCCCTATCATTCAATTATTTCTTTATAAACCTGGTAAGTTTTTACAGATTTAATGTGTTCAAGGTAGCTTATGCTTTTAAAGAGATCTGCTTTCAGTGATCTGCAAATACTTATGTTATGATGGAGGTGGTACTAAACAAAGAAAAGTTACATAAATGCCATGGAGCAGAGGCTTCATGTGTTAGGAATATTAAAAATAGCTCATCAGTGCTCACAGGGCCTGATTTCAGTAAAGCATGCTATGTTTTCCATCCCTTTATGCATGACTTCAACTAGAAAACCATTCCAGAATTGAGAAGTATCTGCATATCCAAAGCACAATGCCCCTTGGCAGAACTCATGAGAAAACAAGAGGGCTGAAGAGGGGAAACACATTTAATATTCATATATTAATTGATTCTTACAGTACATTCTGTTGCCTTTTTGCTTAGTCTTTAGTTAAGTGTAACTGTTTTGTGTCTGATTTTCATCAAGCTCCAGTGAAGCAGCACACAAAAAAGAAAATTCCTAAAGAGAAATGATCCCAATGAAAATTGGACTGGGATGATCCATGGTTTGGGGCTTTCTGTGTTCAGGTGGGGCCCAACTTTGCACTGCTGGATCCAGATTCTGTAAGGATCCAGGGAGTGTCTTGGAGTCAGATTCCTTAATTCTGCTTTCAAGTTTTATGTGAGTCCATACCAAATCTCTTCCTGCTCTTTCAAGAGAACACTCTATATAAAATTTATCTCTGGAGGGGGATAGTCTGTCATTCTTTCCACAGTAACTTTTGAAGCTGTTTATTCTAACCTTTCACAAGAGATCAGAAGTCTCAAAACACAGTATTTCCATGAACATAATGAATATAAACAGCTGGATAAAGTAGAAAGAGTGTAAAACTATTTGCCCACTACAAATAAAGAGGTTGCAATGGACTCTTCCTCATAGCCATCCAGAAGCTGAGAACCATAACAAAAAGGCTCAGGAGAGAGCATTTTTCTTCTTAGGTTACAGAAATCTAATCACAAAACATGGAGCAATGGTATTTTAGGCTTTTAGTATAAGATTTTCTCTTACCTGGGACTAGCAAACAGGATTTGCTGTGCTGGGATACAACCCTATTACCTTTGAAAATTAACTTACGTACCAGTTCTTCAAACACACACTTGACCCCTGATTCACAGAGCATGAAAGGCTGATTGCAACCAGATTGTAGTCCTGGAAAAAAGTGAAATAATTGAGTGAAGAATTGTGGGTTGAGTTTTTCTGATTTTTTTATTCTAATTAATTTGGAGGGAGAGAACAAAGAATGTGATCTTTCAGAATGTTTCACTCCTCTTCAGAGAAAAGGAAAGAAACCCCAAGCAAATTTTAAAAATCTTGATTATTTCAAATAATTAATTCAATTTTTGGGGTTGTCAGGTTGTTTGAATCCCATAAATCACTTACATGCAACAGGAATTCACCTGTGTTTGTATTCACAAAGGCCTTGGAAACTAATTTTTCTTAATCTCACTCGCAGTATGGAAATCAAAGGAAGAGCTGTTTTAACAGGAAGCCTCTGATAAGATTGGAGTGTCTAAGATTTCCCAGGTGCTCTCCTAGGAGGGTTTCTGGCTGTCTCCTCCTGACAGCCTTCATCAGGTGTCTCTGAGCCAAACTGCACTGGGCAGGAGTCGGTAGATGGTTGGCTCACATTTAATGTACCAGCAGAAATGGTAATTATGTTGATTTTGAAGTGTTCGTAGTGGTTTGGTCTTGATCACTGCCAGGAGATGAGAAAAGATGAGGAATACTAGGGAAAGGATTAAAGGAATAGCTTTGGGGCCAGTTTTGGGAGAGCTGTAGCACTTGGCTGGATTAGTTTGCTCTCCATTCAAGCTGGGTTTCAGGAAAAAAAAGTTCCCACTGTATTTTATAGGTCTAGCAACCTAAAATAAGGCTGAATTCCTGCAAGGGCAAATCTTTCCAGATCAATGTTGCAATGGAAAAGAGATTGTCAAGATACACCAGAATAGGCATGGTAAATTTGGGATTTCAGAAGATGAGGAGTGAAGAGAGTAGTTTGCTGATAGATATTTCATGAGCAGTAAGGAGAGACAAGTTTTTTCTAGAGTTACAGCAGACCCCAGTCTCCCATATTGTTGAATTTCCACCATGGTAAAGCTAGTCTTTGTGAAAGAAAGTAATTGGAAAACAGTTTTTCAATAATTTTTTGCTGCCCTTAAAAGCTAAGCTGGCAAATAGCATTTACCTGGTGTCAAGGGTTAGAGACAGGATTTCAAAAAGAAAGATCTTTTTTCTCCATAAATATATACATGTCTGCATGTATCTCCGTGGGGAAGCTCATGTATATGTAAAAAAACATATTTCAAACCTATAGAAATATACATTTATAGGTTTACCTTAACCCAAAGAGAAGGACCATTCTGGCTATTAGGGCAGAGCTTGGTTATCGTGGTATATTTGGAGGGGAAGATTAAGGGTAGAGTTTACCCCCTAGAAAGACACAAGGAGGGTTTCCAGTGATGCCTGTACTGGCAATAATGTGAAAAATATAGAAGTGAATGACTTATTGTACATTTATGTAGAGGTACTGCCAAACCAGATGTAGGTTTTCCTGGGCTTGTAGTTAGAATGAAAGCAGATCACATTATTTTCAGCATCTATAAGGCCAAATAAATATGCCACTGGTCTAGACAGGGTATTAGCAGTTTGGTTTTTTTTAAGGCAAGCAATGTGCAGAACAGTTTTCAGCCATGCATGGTGCTGTTTAGAGAACAGTCCTGACAGAGGCAAATACCTTTCTATAATTGTTTTGTGTAGGCAGTTCTTACCTATGTGTGGGGTGTTGCCAGGGATTTAAAAAGCAATGAGGCATGCATTTTCCTACTGATTATTTTGAGGTTAAGCAGAAGAATGATGTTTGGCAGGAGCAAGTGGCCTCAGTTTGTTTCAGTGCTTGACTGGCTACGGGTTCCTGCCCAGCAGCTCTCACAGGGAGCACCAGAGCATGGTTTCCTGGCAGAAAGCACTCAGGAGAGAGATCCTCCACTGCTTCTGCTGTGCCCAGAGAGCTGTGTTAGAGGAGTGGGAGTTACACCAGCTCTGTTGATTTGAGTTGATTTGGTTTCCAAAAGAAGCAATCAGGAGAGCAGCTTTCTTCTAGTTCTGCTGGATTTGGAGCAAAAGGTTTTTTTGGAGCAAATGCTTCTGTGCAAGTCTCACGATTCCCCTGCTGTTTTCTGATTTGCCATCTAACTGAGACAGAGAGAAAAAGCAAAAGTTAGAGAGGTAAAGGCTTCCAGGGAAACAGTGTTGTGCTTCAGACTGTCTGGGATCTCTGTAGGCTGGGCAGGTAAGGCACATGAAGAATGAGAAACATTGGACCCCAAAATGCCAAGCTGTACTCTGGAAATGAGACACAGGGCTCAGATTGCAGGTGTCTGTCCTGGGTCTTTCTAAACAGGCTGGAGGGGATTGCTGTGTCATTGAGGAGCCCTGAAGTGACACAAACAGGTAAGCTTCAGATTCTGTGCTGCTTTAGTATGCAGTTCTGAGCTTCATATCAGGGGATGGTGAGCTCTCTTCACAGAGTAGGGAAACAAAACCTTTCCTAGCTTGGGACCAAGGACAACTGATCCAAATCTCAGGACCAAAAGCACAAACAACATGGACTGAAGAAAGAAAAATAAGAAGGATGGGACTCTATAACTTAAAGCTGGAATTGGACAATTAACTCCAATATGCAAATGGACCAGAACTTATAAAAGAGAGAAACTTCATGACCAGTTGTCCATTTTGTGACCATTTTAGTTCATCTTGGGTGTAGCCCTGGCTGGGCTCTTGTACTGCCCAAGGTGGATCCACTGAGGCCTTTTGATAAATCCCTGCTTTGTTCTTTAACTCTGTCCAGCCTCTGTTCTAGGTCAGCCTTCACAGGGCATCAGGGGCAGCCTTGGCACTGTGACAAAGGTAAGAAGGAGCACACAGCACCCAAAAAATGTGTGGGTGCACAAGATGTTATCAGGAGCCACTGTGAAGATGCTCTGGCTTGTGCCAGAGAACAAAAAATGCAAATGTTTAGTGGCATGGCATGGCTGGAATCAGGAGCTGTTTGCTATTAGCACTCAGAATATCGATTGACTGTTGGATTATTGACATGGGCAGCGTGGCTCAGTGCCCCAGGGCAGGTAGCAGGGTCTCTGTGAGAGAGCTGTGCTGCCTTTGCAAAGCTCAGAGGTAGTAACACTTCCACACTGGCAGGAGATTACAGAAAGGACATCAATAAACAAATCCAAAACCCCCTCCCCTGAGTTCACCCTGCCTTAACTCCTGTGATTACAGCAGAGTAGCATCAATACGTGCTAGAGGGAAATGAGATCATTCAAAAATAGCAGTAACTGAGCAGCTGCAGATCTGTCAAGCTGGGGAGTTGCAAGAACTACAGAGAAGGTGTGTAGGGCTGACTTTCAGTGGATCTTAGAGAAATTCAGCACCAAGCCCTGACTTTCCCAAGGGAAAACAGTTTGCCTTCCTAGAGAACAACTCTATAAAGAATTTCATATTCTCAGGAAAGGATTGATAAAAGTTTTGTGAACATCTCGCATTCTCAAAATAACAAGTACTGGTTTTCACTTTAATTTGTTCTATTCTTGTGTATGTTCTCAAAACATTCTATCTCATCCAATAGTAGTAGAAAAACATTGTGTCATTTAACCAATCAAGTAACTGTTAGTGAAAGAACCATATATAAAAAATATTATTTATATATAATATAGATAATATATATATAACCATATATAAAAAATATTATTACAATAAAAAAACCTTCTGATTCTTTAAAATCTCAAAATCTTTCTCTTCATCCTCTAGAAAAAAACAACAAAGGTGGGCAGGGTGAACTGGGGACAGAGCCTGGGGTCTCTGCACCTCTCACACCTGCACACCTCCATTTGCAGTAGGAGCTGCTGGAGCCTGGCAGTATTACAGCTTGTCTTTTCCAAGGAAACTTGTGCAGGTAATGTTATGCCCTGTTTGTGAAGAAAATGACAACTTTCCCTCTGGAAAAGACTCTCTGGAGACAAGTTGATGATTGAGTTGTGCAGAAATTAAAGCATATACAGTCTCATTCATGCTGTGCCAGTGAAGGGGAGGAATAAATCCCCCAGAGAAGCAAAGCTGCAGGGACAGCTGTGGTGTGCTGGAGACTGGCAGCCCTACACAATGCATGTGGCACCCAGAAATGAACAGGCTGAGTCCACAGCTCTCAGCACGGTCCTTGGAGTCAGAGAAATTCCTGGGGATGGAGGTTGGCAGTGCACTAGAGCCTGCCAAAAACACCCTGTCAAAAACACTTCATTACACTGGCTGGCAAGGTCAAAGAGCACTGCAAAATACCTCCAAGAGGGGAAATCTGAGTAAGGAGTTGAGAGGCAAAATATGTCCCAGAGAATCCGTGTCTGAAAGAGCCCTGGGGGGCAGGCCACTGCTGCCAAAACCTGGGGCTGGGATCTGCCTGCCTCGGGGCTCTCTGCTGCCATGGTGTGGGTGCCCTGGAGGCTTTTGGTCTCCACAGGGAAAAATGTCCTGCACAGGACCTGCATTTCTGCTCCTGCTGCATGAGAAGGTAATGTGCACTTTCTGGAGGAGGGCTGGGGTCGTGCCTCTGTCAGAGGGAAGCACACAGCCTGTCCTGAGGTGAGCTTCTCACCCCTGCAGTTCTGCCTCCTTTCTTACCACACCTGGAAAAGCCTGTTAGCCCTACAATGTAGCTCATTTAAGGGTAACAAAAGTGCTGGATGCATATGCAATCTTAAGAAACCATGCTCTTTTCTTGTGATTTTATGTATTTTAATGGCAATTTGCAAGGACTGCTCCAACAACACACGAGCAAGGCATCTAAACATGTTTGTGATTTTGTGTAGCTGCTGCAGTTGGTTTGCTATAGAGGTTGGATCTTATATTGGATAATGTTATTTGTGTTCTTTTGCTTTTGAGACTGGCCAGGATTTTGTAAAATCACACTTGTGTGAAATGAAGTCCCTCCTCTGAAGCTGTGAGAGCTGGAGCAATGAGGAAAGAAAAGATATTCACTCTTGTACTTTCTCCACAGAGCTGGAAATCACCTGGTGGCTTTTCTGAGGGCAAAGCCCTTAAAAGTGGCTTTTTGAGGCCAAAGACAAGTCTGAAGGAGAAGGATTCAGCTGGCCAATCCACGAGCTGGTAACTTCAATAAGAGCTTTCCCACAGCAAATCTCTCCACTGTCCCCAGTGTGGGGTACCCGTGGTCACTTTGAGTTATTTTGCTCTGTGCCTTCTCCAGGACAAACACAGGTGAGGCTCTGTCAGCATATATAGTCTCAGCCAGTCTTTTTGGAGGGGTAAATATTTGTTATGTCTGGATAGATAAGTGTTTTAGCTGTTTTTTGAAGACCTGGAAACTCATAGATAATGCTAAATGTATTAGTTACACATACAGCCAGTTTATTTCCAAGTAGTCTCATTTGGCTATGATCATTTGGGTAACTGCTCTGTAATGTGTACCTGAAGACTCCTAGAAAATCCTTTATTGGCAAATTAGAAATAATTCTAACCTTCAGTAATTGTGAAAAATGGAGAAAAAAAATCTTTATAAAGATCTATCTTTCTGGGGGTTTACATTGGTTCCCTTTTTATTAGCTTGGTAAGGCAATTTTCAAAATTACATTTGAGGGCTTTTAAATGACTGCAGTATTTGGGCATATCTTTGGACTATTCAATACATTTGTACTGTATTTTCTGCACAGTATACATTTCAGCTCCTTTTTCTGCTTTGTGAGAGAAATATTGATTTATCTAATGAAAGTGAGTTAATTTGGGGGGGGAAATCATCATCCACGTGGACATTGAAATACATCTGGTGTCGGTCCACGTGGTAGGGCACAGTAACAAATGCACTCTAGGGAAATGAATTTGGTGCCCAGTGCACTCAGCTGTGCTCTTCCACGAGTTCCAGACAGGATTTTAGCAAATATCTTGAGAAGGAAAGAGTTGGAGAAGAACTTCCAGGCTGAAGTCATGATGTGCCTGATTCAAGGTGAGAGATCAGACACATTTCACCCCCTCCAACCCCTTGGCAGCCTGGTACCTTGCAGGTCGAGGCTGCTGGTTTGGGGTTATTCTTTGGGCTGGAAAGGATGCTGGCAGGAAGGTTGGGAGAGGCTGGAAGCTTGGTTTTGCCTGCACAAGCTGGATGTTGCAGTATAAAACATGGTGGGTGCAGGCAGAAGGCTGAAGGGAAGTGTTATTAATCTGAATAAGTGGTAATTCATAATACAGATAGAAATTCACATGTGAGCCTTTATGCATATATATATATATATATATATATTTAGTATACATATGTATTTATTTTGTATGTGTAGTCTCAAATTTGTGTCCAGCTTGAAGCTCACAAATAGCCAAAAATTTTCCAATTCCTCACTCCCTGGGCTTCAAGGCTACACAGGTACCTCAGCTGTAAGAAAGTTTTGGGAAAGGATATTCTCATTTCCTTTTGTGAGGCTTTTCTTCTTCTTCTTTTTTTTTTTTTCCCCCTTTTGGTAAGTTTTAGTGTTTTTTCTGTTTTTCATCTCTGAGGGGGGAAATTTATTCTCATGGAGATTGGAGACTTGACATGCTGCAATTAACAGCCCGTGGGTTAGTGATATATTTAGACAAATTTGAAAATCTTTCATGCCACTTGTAATTTGGAATTGTGTGGGGTTAGCAGAGAGCTGAAAGGAGTGCTCACTGCACACCAGTGACCACATTCAGATTGCCACAGTGACACCAAAACATTTTCAAATGTTCTGATGCTTACATTAAGGTGATTAAATCCAAGCCTCATGCTCAGCTGCTGTAACTTGCACTCCCAGGGCCTTTTCCTGGGCAGCCACTCCTTCCCCAGCCTGCCCAGGGTTGTTGTGACTCCAGTCCAGGACCTGCCACTTGGCCTTGTTGAATATCATACTCTTGCTCTTGGCCCATTCATCTAGCTTAAAACAAAATAAAATAAAAATTCCCCCATCAAAAATAATATAGAAGCAGCCTAAGGGAACTATCTCTGCCATAAATTTAATTTTACTCTCTGAATCCAAATGGGATTTTTTTTACTGTGACCTCTGGAGCACACTACAAAAAGGGGGATAAATTTTCACTTTTAAAGGGACACTCTAAGGTCCTCATTTGTGTCCAGAACAGCTACAGCTCTCTACAGCTGTCACAATCCTGTGGAAACCTTGTCACAGGTGACTCAAATATTCAGTGTTTTGGTTGCATGCAAGGGGTTTTAATTCTTCTGACTCCAAACCAGCACCAGGAGTGCCCTGTGTTCCTCTTTTGAAGTATGGCTTAGAAATGTAAGAAGAAAGAAAGAACCTTTTTCATTCCCTTAGTGAGATTTCTTTAAAGTGTCTTTCTCCAAATGGCTCCAACTAACCTTCCCAGAAACAATTAAAATAGAAAGAAAACTAGCAAAAATACAACCACAAAGGAAAATGAAAAAAAAAAAAACCAACCCCATCTGCCTATGCAAAGAAAGCTTGACACAATGCATAAAATGAGTTCATAAGAAGATGTACAGACCTTGTGCAGTAGTAATGAATTCGTATCATTAGTGTGATGAAAATAGCAAATTGTGTTAATGAATATGGAAAGAAACAAATGTATTTAATGTGGACTTCTGTGCCAGACTTGGAAACTTTTTCTAAAAAAATTTACAGTTTTGTGTTACCTGCCTGACACACTCTTCCATTTTCCACTCTTCTGGCTTTTTTGGTAAATTTATGTCATTAAAAGATTGGAACAGCTTCTGTGTGTGCCCTAAAGCAAAGCTGAATATTGGAGGTGTTTGGCATTGCCAGCACCCCACAAACCTGTTCAGGGGTATTAGAGCATCTCTCCTACTACACTCACATTGCATCATCTGCTAAAGCAAAAAACAGAATTTGAAGGATGGTTCCTGTCTGTGGTACCACCTTTGGAGTTAGCACTCAAGTCTATTCCTGTTCAGATATTCTTAAATTCTGGGTTTTACCTCTGGCTCCATTGAAGTAAGACTTGAGCTTCTGCTTGTGGAGAATTGTTTTTCATATTTTCCAGCGTGGCCTTTTAAAAGTGCTTTTCTCCCTCCCTCCACTTCTGTGATCTTAAAATGGCCAAATAGATTAAAATTGGGGCACACAAAAATATGTGGCCTTCAAAATTCATCTCTTAGGAAATACAGCTGAGTGCTGGGCACAGAGGGGTCAGACAAATTTTAGATCACATACAATTGCTCACCTCATTCCCCAGCACGTTCCCTGCACAGATCCAGAGTCCAGGTGTGCAGCAAAATTGAATAAGAGGCAGAGAGAGGAAGGGAAACAAATGAAGATTTCCTCCTGTCCTATTCCTGCTGCATGTTGCCTCCAGAACATACTTATTGATCAAGAGCTGAAAGGACAAGGGGGTTATTTTCCTCCCTGGAGGACCTTACATGGGCCTTCTTTTACTTGCTGAAGCCCAGCTGATAAATGCCACAATGTACTTCTAGCTGTCTGGCACACTGCATTTCTGCTGTCATGGGTATGAGGCAGGAGAATGCTGCTCTGCTCTCTGCACAGCAGAATTCCCTGCAGTGACTGGTAGGAGTGACTAAAACAGCTTCTCCACAGTGAAAAACATGGTAACACCTCAATAGGAGTGCTTTTGGAACAGAGAGACTGAAGGGCCTGATGCTTCTCATCTCCCTTGGCCAAGGTGTTACCCTGGGACAGAGTTTAGTCTTACTTTCAGTTTTAATTTACGTTTTAAGTTTCAACTTTAAGTTCAGAGTTTAATCTTAATTTTCTGAAGTGTTCAATTCTCCAGCAGTGTTACCAGTATGGGAAGCAGCTTCATGCCTTCAGCTGGAACTCCCTTGTAGAAGAGGAGGGGTTTTGGGGGGTGTGATGGCCCACATCCCCTTTCTCTGTGTGTCCAGGAGCCAGCAAATCCAGCATGCCCAGAGCATCCTGGCTGCCTGCAATGCACGCTTTCCTCTGACTCTTAAAAAATACAGCACACTCCTAAAACTTCCCCTGCTAATTGCTGACACAACCAGAATTATGTAGTCATAAAGAGAGAATTTTACTGTTGCGTGGGGAATTATTTAGAGTGGAGAAGTATGTGAATGCCAAATTCTCTGAATGATTTCTGTGTGAATTTCACATTTAACTTATGGTAAGTACCTTGATAAAAGCCCTGAGAGAATAATTCTATCTTGTAACTTTTTCATGCTTGCTATTGTATGGGTTATCAATCTTGCACTTTACATTTAGATATGCTAAGTAGGGCTTTTCTTCCATTAATAATCAGAAAAATTCCCTTTTTTGTGTACTTTTCAGAATTAAAATCAGTATTAACATTATTTGGCTATCTGTTTGGACAGGGAGAAAGAAAGTTAATTTCATTTTTAGATGAATATTACTGGGTGGAGAAGAGCCACACAAAGGACAATTTATAAGATTACTCCTCTCTAGTAGATTCGTGAGTGGTCTGCGATGAGTAAAATTCTTTTATTTTTGCAGAAAATAGTTTTAGAAGCTCCTCCCTGCCTTAAAGGTAACATCCTTATTCTGCAAAACTCTAAAATGTGGGCTGCCAGTGTAAGCATATTTTGTTGACTCTCCCCAGAGCCCTGGGGTGAATGGTGCTGGCAGCAGTTTGCAGCCCCCAAATGGAAGCTGCAAGTCTGCAGTTCTCCCTTAATTTTCAGCCTTTTCTGGTCCCAAACTACTGCACAAACCTTTTTCCTCTAACACAAACCCTGCAGCAAGCACAAACACATTTACAGATATAACGCAGGTGAATTATTTCTAAAGGCCAACCTGATCTTTAAAAGGCTGATCTTCCTGGGAGAGTTCTGTATGGTCCACACAGTAATTATTATTGTTGGGATAATAATTACTGTGTTAGTCCAGAGCAAGAGCCTCTCCTGTGCTCCTGAACCCTCCTCTGACAGGTCTTATCCTGGCTATCACAGAAGTAGAAAACAGAATTTTTACCACAGCTAAAGGATGCCATTCTTTCCTGTTTCACTTTTCTTCTTTCAGGTTATTAAAATTCTTTCAGTGTTTTCCACAGAAGTTTTTTTTTTGTGTTTTTTTTTTTTTCCCTGGATCTCTGATTCTGTTCAGTGCTCCAATCTAAGCCCTTCCCTCATGGCATCTGAAATTTTGGAAATGCAGAGCCTGAATGTTGTGCCTCACCAGTGTCTGACAGACGAGAGAGGCTGGGACTGTGTTTGTGCTGTTTGGTGTTTGTTTGCCTTGTTATACATATCTATCTATCTATCTATATATATAGATATATATTCTAGTATAGAGCTGTTATTGCTTTTTCCATATCTTTGCCTGAAAGCCCCTTAATTTCAAAGTTACAATAATTCAGAGGGAAGTGGGTCATATTTTCCATTCCAAGGTTCCAGCCTTCCTTGGCAGACACCTGTCTTTCAAACCAAGACATTGTTCCACTTTGTTTTTTTCTTTTCCCAGGATTTCATTTTGCTCCCTTTTCATTTTTCCCTCCAGAGGAGCCAGACCCAAGGCTGTGCAGATGTGGACACTGATACCACCCATTCCACACGTGACTGCTCTTTCAGGTAGGGGCAGGGATGTTCTTGTGTGTGCAGCAGAGGCAGAAAGAAGTTCTCTGCATCAGTCCAGGGTGATAAATGTTGGTGACCAAAGGCTCTTTGCAGGAGGTTTGCAGACAGCCTGTCCCAGTTCACACAATTCTCATTATTCTTCTGGGAGGTTTTTTTGCACTCATATTATCAGTCTGGGACTTCTGCCGGCTCAAGAGCTCAGAACAGACCCTGATTTTTAAGAGTGATTTAGTTTCAAGTGTAAACTTTACAAGCAGTGAGAAAATGAAAGCTCTCTGTTACAGAAAATGGTGTTTATTCTCTTTTCCTCAATTCCCTCTCCTGCAAATGAGGTCAGGAATGTTATGAATCCGACATCATTAGTGGTTGCAAAGTGTTTTGAGATCCCTGAACGGAAGGACTTATATAAGTGGGAAAGTCTTATTAGGATAATTATAATTGCCAACTGTACTGGCACAATATAGATCACTTAATGAGTTATTTGGCTTTTCCTTTCTCTCCCTTTCTCCTTCTCAGCTCCCCTAAGCCACATAAATAGACTGATTTTTAATTGGCAGCTTTAATTTCTAGCAACTGGATTTCTCTCCGAAGTTCAGACTCAGCAGCATCGTGTAGAAAATGCAAGTTGGTTTCGGATCAATTGAAATTTGCAGGGCCACAGTAAAAAGGAAACTCTCTGTGCTCTTTGAACTGGAGAAGCACACACTGAAGTGCCTTTGGAATTCCAGCACTCTTCTCTGCATCCCCCTGGCGTGCTCACCATTCGCGGGTGTTTGTGACCAATCTGTTGAAGGGAAATTGGGGATTTAGGCTGGTGAGTGACAGGACAGAGCTAAATGGTCTCTGAAAAGAAACACCCTTTGTACCTTGGTCTCCCATTTCACTTGTGTTGGTTTGCATGCGTGCTCGGCTGGAACTGAGGCAAAGATGGGATGATAAGACCAGCTCTTGCTGTTGTATTAGGAACTAAAATACTGTTGATAATCAGGCAGCTTCCTCCCCAGAAAACTTTCTCTCAGCTGCAGTAACCACTCATGTTCATCCTTGGGAAGCAGCTGTTTAAAGCTTTATAAAAGTAGATTAAGACAAATATTAATAGTTAAGGAATTATGATCTCCTTGTAGGTATTATTACCTTCCAGGCAGTAATATCAATGCTTAAATCAGTAGGGGTTTATTTTTTGTTGAGCCCTGAACATTTGATCTAATATGAAATGTGGACCCATCTGGAACTGGCAAGGATGTTGATTGTATGCCCTTTCTTTCCTTCCTTACTTCTGGTGTGTTAGAAGTATCCTTAGAACTCCTCCACTTCTTCTCCTTAGAAGTGATCCCAGAGGCTGTTTGCCCATACGTGGAAACACATTTTATATGACTGCCATCATAAGGGCCCAGTGCTTTATTATCACGCCTGCTATACAACATTTAGCCGAAACTCATACATACAGATCTGTCCATTTCTGTTAAATGTTTTCCAAATATGCAAGTCCCAGTCTGTATTTGCTGCTGCATCGGTTTTTTTCTCTGCTAGTGAATCAAACCACTTAGAGAGCAACAAAACAAAAGCACAGTTACTGCTCTGTTTAACTTTCCAGAGTAGCTGATATTTTCTTGCTCTATTCTTTAGGACGCAACCTTTACCTCAGCAGACTCAGCCCTACTTTTAAGACATGGGGAAGGCAGATGTATGAATACTGAATTGTGCCTCAAGCTCCTTCTGAAGCAGCAGAATGGGCTGAACTCTTCCTCTTGCCCTCCTCACATGCCTTTCATTTGCTGGAGAGAACACCTGAGCTGCTGTCAGATTTTTTTTTCTTGGACAAGGTAAGAATTTGCATCTTCCTGCCGTCCTTACTAAAGATAATGCTGATGTTTACAGCCCCTGGAAACCCTTAGATAAATGTACTGTGTCCACACTGCCTGCCTTGAATCCAGGGTGTTCTGGCAGGAATCACACCCTGTACAACACTATCAGCTCCAGCAGAGACCTGTTGCATGGCTAATTAGCTCTGTATCTCTGTGTAGAATTAAATGTCTGCGTGCCTGTGTCACAAAAGCACTCAACATGAAAGCCCCAGAGCATCCCAGGCCTCTCAGGGAATTCTGCCTCATCCCTGCTCTCTGCTCAGCCTCTCACTTCCCACCTTGTGCTTCATACTCCAGATAATGTTTCTGGTGCCCTGGGGTTGGGACATGCTGGAGTTGAGCTGGTCAGGGTCTCTGCTACATTTTGGGTCTACATTTTGGGTCTCTTGCTTTGTGTGTTTCTGCAGTTCTCATGACACTTTTTTTTTTAATGTTATTTTTAAAGGCCTTTCCATCAGTTAAAAAAGAAATTGCTAATGTTGAAGGTATGTTACAGTCTCTAAAACCAAAGGGAATAAAGTAGAATGGCCAGCAGTGGCACTGTAACCAATTTCACCAGTGTGTGTGTTGAGCAAGTTTCCATTAAACACTTCACACTGACAGCTCTGCTTCTGGAGACCCATGTGGCAGAGCAGATTGCTGTGCTTACAGGTTGAGGGCCATTCCTGGGGCTCTAGGTGCAGTGGCTGAGAACAAGGAGCCATTTATATAATTCGGGAAAATTTTGTCTTTCCTTGCCATGGAATATTCCTATGCTCCTAAAATACCCCACAATTCTTTAAGTGAGTACTGAATGCTTTGATTTCTGCTGTTCTGTGGGGGTGATGTATTCTGGAATCTCTCCTTGCCTCTTTCTCCCAGATTTTGTGACTTTCAGAGGAGTTGGACCAGGACTGTGTGTGGGGTGACAGGTCCAGGCATTCTCCTCTGCTGCTGGCCATAGTGAATGGATCAGTAAAGAAGAAAGAATATACATAATTTGCTGGCTCACTGAGGACCTGGCAAACCCTAATAGTCCCTAAATGGAAAAGTAGATAAGAGCAAATTCTCAGCTAGTTCATTGCTGTGGTTTGCAAACAAAACTTGTTTAGCTTTTCTTTCAAAAAGGCATTTCTTTATTTAAATATTGACCTACCATTTTAAAAGGAGAAGAGGTTTAGAAAAAGGATCAATAATCTGAGATGAAGCATTTTGTTTTGGAATGAATGGAGCATTTACCCAAAATTACATTTTGAGGGGTTTTGTCCTTCTTTTTATTGGCTGAAAGATAGTTTTACTTGAGCTGAGTTAATTGTTTTGTTTCAGCATTATAAACTGCTGCATCATTTCAGGGTGACACAAACAGGGGAGACTCAAATTATTGTTTATTAGCTATGGACAGTGATGCTAAGGGAATGAATTCTTGGACTTGGGATTTTTTTATGCTGTTTTCCCATGCTTTATGAATTTTGGCTAATCCATACTTGCTGTCTGCTTACATTAATCTTCTTTCTTTAAGCACCTCTTGAAATGTGAGTCTGGCAGCAGTTTGGTAGTTTGGTTTTTTTTTTCCCCCTCTGTTTATTTGTTCTTTTTTAATTGTTCCACCTACAGAATGTTGAAGCTCCTAAGGTATCACCAGGGAGAGGAAAATGTGGATCAGGAGTGGGCCAGGCTCAGCTGCAGCATTCCTGAAGGTGTAGCTAACAGGAGACATGGACTTTTAGAGAAATGATGATCAATAGGTGCACTGCTAGGTCACTTCAGTGCCAAAATTCAGTTCAGGGCAATTTTATGCCAACCAATCTGAAAAGCTATCCCTGCTGTGGGCACCTTGTAGTCCAGTGTCTTGGTTTGAAAGGACAGGTGTCTGCTAAGGAAGGCAGGAGCTTCCCTTGAAATGGAAAATCCAAACCCCCTCCCTCCAAATTATTATCATTTTGAAATTAAGGGGCTCTCAGGCAAAGATATGGGAATAACAGTTCTTTGTTAGGAAAAAATAAAAAAAAAATGCAGTAATACAAACCAACACTGACAGAGTCAGAAAAGGACCTGACCCCCTGTGGGTCCGGGTGGTGGTGGCAGTGCCATTCAGTGGTGGCTGCAGCCCTCCTGCAGTGACAGGGGTGGCTCTGTTGGAGCAGGGATCCTGTACAAGGGTGGAGGTTTCCTCTGAAGCTCCAGTGCTGCTGGAGATGGGCCTGGGCTTCCTCTGGGAATGCAGTGGAGAAGAAAGCTGCTCCTCTGGGAATGCAGTGGAAAAGGCTGCTGGGGTGTTCCAGGTGTCAGATTCTATCCAGGCAGGAATGCTTGGCTCCTCCCCCTGGGCAGAGCATCTCCCAGTGGGACAATGGGATTTTATTAGCCATGCAGTGACACTCAGTGGCCATTAACAGCAGAGATCTCCTGGAGGGAGGATTGGCTGTGGAAAAGACAAAAAAACCTGCCCAATTAACAGAGATAACTGCCCCACCTCTAACAGCTGGTGATAGAATACATACCCCCAGCTACACCCAGCTAAACACACCAGGCTAAATGAAAGCAGAATACTGGACAGGTCATAGGTTGCAGTAGCAGGACATGGAAGAGGCTGCTGGGAGGATGGGTCTGGCCTCAGTGTGGGTCTGGCTGCACAGACCCCAGTGTGTCCCTGCTCTATGGGGAGGGCACTGGGAAGGAGCTACCAGGAGATCCCTGCTGCTCTCACGTGCTGCAGGAAGGAAAGCCAGACGGCTGGATGCCATCTCCTACAGTCAGCCTGCTGTTATCCTGATCTAGCATGACAAATTGGTGTTCCCAGAGTGGCAGCAGAGTAATCAGACTGTGACAAATGGTTTACTTAGAGCAATTTGTTTTCATTTTACTGAAAATTTCCGCAGTCTCAACAAAAGGTTCTCCCCTGCCTCCTCACTCCCTGCTGCCTCCCTCTAATGTCATTTGCATGGTGTTAAGAGAGGGACCTGTGCCCCAAAGGGCAGCGTGGCAGTTGGGGACCACGTTTCCAGGGAGTGGCCAGGAAACCTGGGCTTCTTGCAGCTGGAAGCTGTTGCTGGAGGCAATGTGCTTGGTGAGTGTGGAGTTAACCTCCATCAGCTATAGACTGAGCCTGTGCTTTTGCCTCATTTCTCACCCACGAGCTGAGCTACCTCACACCTTTGGTGGATGAGGTATGTGGGATCAGGGATCAGTTCCCTGTGTCTGAAAAGGCTGAGTGTCAGTCTGGCACCTTTCAGTTGCTAAACCTAAGCCAGATCACTAAATCCAGCCCTGTAGCAGTGATGTGGCTGAATAAGGAGAGCAGTGCCTACCTGAGGCACTGCCAGCCATAACTGCCCTGTGGAGGACAGGACAGCTGTACAGCCCCATCCTGGGTCCTGGCACAGCTGAATCCCTCTGCTTCAGCATACTGGCAAATTCTCTTCAGGAGAAAAATTCTCTTCAGGAGAATTTTCCCTGTCCTGTGGCAGAGAAGGAATTGCCATAAGACTGACCTAGGAGCCTGGTCAGCTCGGGCTCCTCCTGTTCTGCTTGCTCCTGTTGCTCTCATTTATAACAATTACCTGTTTCTTTCAAGCACAATTCTTGCAGTTTCAGCAAGCAGTGCTTTCCCTAGGCTGCAGGAAAAGGAGACCAGCACTTTGTGTAAAATAAAAAGACAGTGGTATGAGGGGACTGGAGCTCTGTGCCATGGGGAAGGGGACAGAAGGGCAGGGAGGGGTGAGGCTGGTGGCAGGGTGCCCCAGGGGTATGGCCTTTTGACATGGGTTGTTGAGATGAACATTCTCCAGAATCATGCCCCAGATGGGTTTGGTGGCAGACCTGGCCAGCGGGCCTGTGCCATCCAGCTCTTTCTTCAGTTCTGGCTTCTTCCCTTCTTGGTCTTTTTCAAAAGTGCATCACTGGCCAGGGCAGAGTACCTGGGGCTCTGCAGGTGTGACATGTGCTACTGCCATGCTTTCAATCCTCCCCAAAGCCAGGAAAGCTTATTTGAGGCCTTCTGGGCTGCAAGCCTTGTTTCTGGACATGTGGTGAGCCTGGAGCAGTAGAGAAGAAGTGATGGAGTCAAGGCTTTCTCCATCATGCTGCCTTGTGCCTGTTCCTGTTTTACTCCTGCAAGCAGCTGTGTAAGGGTGACCTCAGTACAGGCTAATGGGATGAAATGATCATATGGGAGTTAGATGTGACAGTCCTGAAACTCCTTTGGCTCCCAGGTCTGCCTGCAGCCTCAAGGACTTGATTTGCCAAGCTCTGTTGCATCAGTGCTGCTGTTGCCTCAGTTGCTGCTGCTTCTTGTGTCCTTCTTCTTCTACACAAATACTCAATGGTGTGGTGCAATTTGCTGCTGTGCTCCCCCTAGGCACCAGAGACATCCATCATGGTCTGGGGGGCAGCCAGGACAGCCCTCCTCCTGCACTTTGTCACAGTGGCAGCTGGGTCTGAAAAGAGAGCAATGCCACTGAGAGAGCCTGGCAGTGTAATAGCTTCCCTTAACTGAAATTCCCACTTCTCCTGGCAGCTTGGCTTTGCAGAAGCCCCTGGAAATAGCACAGTGGTGTGTAACTAAGTGGTGCCCACTGGAACATGTCCCTGGCCTTGGCTGGAACCAGCTTTCTGCTGTGTGCTCATACAACAAAATGACTTAAGCAAGAGTATTATCACAACATGGTTTTCATAATGCATTAGCAAACATAATAAAGCAATGGAAAATTACTCGCACTAATCGGACATCCGTAAATAGATTCAAGTCATAGGTTTGACTCTCCATTGAAGTGAATAATTTATCAGCTGATTAAATCTGATCATTTTGTACAACGTGCCAGTAGTTTTCCAGTGCATGTTTTTACTGCCCATATATCTCCATTAGATTGACAGATTTGGCTGGTAGAAGTCAGGGAGCTGCCACGTGTAAGCAAATAAAGGTGGATTTATAGCATCTGGGCCCCATTCTCAGCCCTCTAACACAAATATGGGGTGCTGTTACATATTTTAATAAAAGCTGTTCTGTGTCTCACAGATGCATTTAAGTTTCTCACTGGTCTCTTCTGCTGTTTGGATATGGGACATTTCCCTTGATAACAGAACAAAGTCTATATTTGCATGCAGAATCCTACATGGCTGCAAAACTTCAAAAAAGATTCAATTAAAAAAATTACAATTGTGCATAAAATGAATATTAGACAGCTGGGGATGTCTTAGACAAAGTCTTCAGGGAAGTGCAGCATAACTGAAGGCCAAGCCCAGTGCAGTGCCATCACAAGGAGGTGGATTCCACACAGCTGCAATAGGAGCAGCTCACATTTGTGCAGAGGAGAGGGTGGTCAGGTCTAAAAGGATGATAAGGAAGCTGAACTGCTCTTTCCTCTGCAAACAGTTTAGGTGTGCAGAAATCCAAATACTCTCTGGATTTTTTGGCTGCTTCTTTTGCTCTAAGGGAATGTGGCCTGTCAAACCAGGGAGTGCTAAGTGTGATACCCCATTTCTGCTCTCCTTTGAGAGCTGCACCAGTGAGCATTGTGTTGCCTTCTCTAAGGGGAAAGGAAAGAGCTCAGCATCAGACAATTTGCACGGTTGCTTGGCTGTAATTTAAAAGAATGAAAATGAAAAGCAGCAGCAGTTGTCACGGGAGCATTTGTGGGGCTAGCTGTGTGTGAAGCAGGGGTAGGAACTGTTGCCTTTTCCCTTCAGATCTGTAGCTTAGATGTCCCTCTGATCCCCCAGAGGTGATCAGTTCTGTTTCTGAGTAAGGAAGAAGAAAAACTGAGAGCAAAAGCACAGATTTTCTGTAATGGATCAGTACTTCAGGCAGATAGAGATGTGGTTATAGAATAAGTATAAAAAATTAGTACATCTATATGAAGCTAAGCATATGAAATATACACCTTTAACAAGTCCATAGAGTTGGTGCTGGTGTTAGTTTGTACTGGAAACATTTCCTGTGTCTGCCTCAGAGTGGTGGCAGATTAGAACCCACTTTAACAGATTTAATTGATCTATCCATTTAATAGAGACTAAAAGGTTTTTTTTTTTTCTCTATTATATTGTTGCAAGACATCATCCCTGCCAGGACTGACACAGAACACTGACATCTGGAGAGCACCTAGGAACACATTGTGGTTTTTTGGAAGGAGAGGGCATCTACATACACCAGAAACACAATTACATTTTTTTACTCATTTACAGTGTTGCTTGTTATTTTAAAAATTGAAGCAGTTTCTCTAGCCACCTCCTTCTGCCACTCTTCAGACCAGCCTGAGTTAAGCATGGTGTGAGTGAGGGATGTGGCCAAACAGGAGGAACAGCCAAAGTTTTGGATTTGGCAGAGCTTTCTGCTGCTCACCTTTCTTGAGTAGAGCCACTGCCTTCAGCAGGACTGGCTTTTGTCCATGCTGCTGTATAATTAGCACCACTGGCAACATCATTCTCCTCAGCCAAAAGCAGTTTTGTGGCTCTGGGCTGGCAAGCTGGGACATGCAGGATTATTGTTCAGAGGCTGGAGCTGTGCTTTGCCACTTGCCAGTCCTCTCACAAGAAGAATTAGCTCAGTTCTTGGATCAGGTCTTCTGGGAATGGACAGAAATGCTGCTCCACCACAGTTTCTCTTCTGGCTTCTTTGGCTTTCTGCATCATTAAATCAGCCTTGAGGATGCTCCCTGGGTTTTGTTACTTATGCAGCATTGCAATTTGTCTTTCCTACTTGAAGGGTCAAATGTTTGGCAAAGCTGCTAACCGTTCATCAATCAGTGAGGAATTGGTTAGTGATAAGGAGTTGATGTCCAGGTATGTGGCCCAGCATGGCCCAATATTTTTTGCTGTGTTCTTTTCTCTTTCAAGCCTGAACGTGACCATGGATTTCCTGTGTCCCTTCTTTTACTAAATGGAACAGTGGGATCAGGATCTTCTTAATCAACAATGTTTCACTGTCATTTTGAAAAGGAAGTTTTGGTAGTGCTACAACACTTCCTGACACCATTTTACAGGCACCATTTGCAGCTGGGAAGGAGGATAGTGATGTGAGGGAAAACACTAGCTTCTACTTTCCCACGTCATCCCACCCAAAGAAGATATTTCTTTTGAAACCAGCTGAAGGAAAATATTGCTACAGCTGTAGAGCACAAATCCTGAGCCATTTAGCAAGGCCAAAATATCACATTCTCAGCACTGAGACAGAGGAGAAAGGTTCAATTCAGCTTCCCTTCCCCAGGCTCTGTGAGAGCTGTAGAAAAGTGGACCAGGGAAGGGGGATATGGAGAAATGTGTCTCATCCCAGTTACACCCCAGTTACCAGTGAGCTGAGAGCTGCAGCACTGCACTGATGTGTTTGTGCTAAGGAAAGAAAGAAAACCTCCATTCTTAGAGGGCAGCAATGCTTTTTCCCAGTGCTCACCCACAGCAGGGCTCTGGCTGATCATATCCCTGATGCAGCCAGGGCTGGGAAGGTAAACTGCTGTTTATCTTCATTCATGGCCTGGAGCTTAAAATGTCTCCCTCAGCCTTGAGTGTTTGTCCAGCCCATAATCTACAGCTTGGTCCCTCCAGTGACCTGTTTGTGCCACGCTGGCTTTAGCACAGCACTGTCATCTTTTAACATTGCTCTGAGGCTCGTGGCTGCACGAAGCAGCACTGGGGATCACAGGAAAGACTGATTTCCAAGAGCTAAACAATATATTATCGGAGAGCTCTGGAGGTAACCCTGGTCAAGCCTGTAAGTTTGTTGTTTGTGCCTTTACCCACTGAGAGGTTTGAGTATTTCCAGCAGGGAGAAGCAGCGGCTGGATGTGAAGTCAGGTCCTAAAGATTCATGAACAAACCAACCAGCAAATCCAGAGGAATATAAATAGTGCTGGAAAATCCAGACAGATATTTACCTTCAATCCCCCCAAAGTGGAGAGGACCTACTGTGTGAAATTCAATCTGAAAGGAAAACCTTTTATTTTTACTGTTTATTGCAACAGAACTGAAAGCAGACTGCAATGTGGCTGAGATGGGAAGCATGGCACAGTCAGTATTGCATTTTCCTTCTGGATGCAACATGATGACCTTCATAGCTCACTTGAGGCTCTGTCCCTTTAGAATTATGGGCCATTCCCTTGTTAGTGGTAATAAGCTGCATTATATTCCCCTTCACACTGATAGTT
Source organism: Irena cyanogastra (assembly GCA_013397155.1). NCBI lineage: Eukaryota > Metazoa > Chordata > Aves > Passeriformes > Irenidae > Irena > Irena cyanogastra. The sequence continues at coordinate 1,580,969 of VWZV01008007.1, read as the reverse complement.
TTTCCTACATAATGCCACGGAACTTAAAAAAAAAAAAGAAGGAAAGAATAAAGGTCAGTGAGTTTCAAAATGTGCTTTACTGAAAGGGATATAAAAGGGAAAGAGCTTGAATCACTTCTGTGATGACATATGTTATATTAACAAGCCATTAGGTTTTAAGCACTGTTTGTAAGTGCTGTGCACACATAGTTTGGGATGGTATCATAGTGTCCACAAGGGTCCCAGATGTTCAGAATTTAGAATGGACTGGGGCAAAAATCAAGGGGAGGCACAGAGAGGGTGTCTCATTTACTATTGAGGAGCTTCACCTGGGTCATCTGACTTAGTGGCAGGCCCCATTATCTGAAGCCCTCCCAGATTTTTAGCCCTACTTTTGCATAACCTGACCTGCATAACAGAGACCAGCAGAGTGCATCAGTGCAAGCCCAAAGCCCTGTTGAAGTTGGTGCTGTGCCTTTAAATAACTATCAGAAACCCCCTTTTCTCCCCTCTGCACTTCTGACCTCCTGACAAACCTATAATTAGCACAGGTTTTTCACATCCCTAGCTAGACTGGAAATTTGGAAGCGCTTAATGAAGAAGGTCAGTCACCTTGACAGGGCTGAAGTTGCAGCTAGAGGACATTTGCTTGCATATCTATGAATATTAAATTAGAAATGCAAACACTGTGGTGATGGCTGCTAGGATAGGACCCTGCATTCCATGTGACTCCAGCCCCGAGGGCTTTCTCCTCTTTTGAGGCATTTCCTTCTAAACCTCCTAAGGCAGGGTTTGCACACTAAGACATGACTCCAGGTCCAGATTAACTAGAAATCTGGATTACCAGCCTCTCATATGATTTGAGCCAAAGACCAGGTGGAAGTCACATAGTCCTTGCATGGTAGGTCCAGCATCTCATCCCCACAGTTTTGGTAGTGCCAAAGCCTGTGTTCCCAGTAGGCCTTGTCTTGGAGGCTAGTTTTTATAGGATACGAGGTGAGGTTTTGATTTAGGGTCAGGGCCTCAAGGACTTTTGTTTTATATTATTGAAAAAAGGAAGTACAGGAAACTTCCTGTCTGCAATCTTGTTGGCATTGGGGTGATCTAAAAAAATCAACATGAATACAAGAACACTCTCTGAATATAGGAAGGGAGGGCTTCTGTGTCTGGTTTTGCTGCATCTTCCTGGATGCCTCCTATTTGATGTTTGTGGGATGACAGTTCCAAAACCTTACATCCAGTCTGGGAAGTGATGAAAGGAGTCCTGTGGAAATTAAAAAAGACTTGTGAATCAATATATATTATCTATAATATTCATATATTATGATATTGTATATCATTATATATGATTTCCTGTCTCTCCTTGAGTGTAATGCAGGTTTCTGTGACACTGGACAATAAGTGCATATTTTTATTTATCTGTTTCAATCTCTCAGACCATCATCGACTATGACAGAGGTAAAAGAAGGAACACACAGAGCAAATTCTCCAACCATTAAGGTAGGAAAGCTCAGATTCTTTAATTTCTGGATCTCTTAGGTGCAGTTAATATATAATGGGAGAAAAAAAGCTCCATGTAATTATTACACAGCTTGAACTGAAGCTTATGGTAGCAGTAAGGATTCTTTCAATAATGTGCAAAGCATTATGTCTTATATTTAAAAAAAAAAGTGCCTTCAAACATTTTTTTTTACTGTGTGTGTTTAATACTAAAAATTATTATAGCACACAGCTCTTCACCTTGATTGTCTGGCAAATGTCATATTGTAAAAGCAAATCCCTCTCTTGCCATTAGAATACCATGGCATTGTCATGCTGCCAAGAAGTCCCTGCTAGATGCTTAGGAGAGCACCCCCCCATTGCACAGTTTGTGAGCATTTTGTAAACCTTTCATCCCTCAGAGGTGAGTGGGTTTTTTATTCCTACCTCTTTGCACCTGGAGAACTGCAGTACAAAAAAGTGCTATGGTGCTCGGGTGAATAATTCCCTCTGAGTTATGAGTTCATCCCACCAGACTGCTAGGAAGTGACTGACAGGAGGGCTGTGCTGGAAGTTTAAAAACCAGTTCTCGACCAGACCACTTTTTTTGCTTTCCCTTCCAGTTCTCTAGAGCCCTAAAGGTGCTGTGCCCACCAAGTGCAGAGCTGGCTCTCGAGCAATGCATGGGTGGATTTCCAAAAGGCACCAGTGCCAAGTGTTTGAACCTCTGCCACCATCTGGTTGCAGTGTTCAGTTTTGTTTTTACTGGGCCAAACTGGTCCTTTCCATTGACTCTTTTGTTCCCTTCTAAAAAAACCTGACTGGGAGGAGAAGCAAGGAGGGTAATAGTCTGTCTGTTCTTGGTAGCAGTGGCCAGCCAAGCCTTGTGCTGGCTGACAGCCTGGCACATGATGCCCTGCCAGAATATGTGACCAAGATGAGGGGTTTTGACAATGCTGTTGTTAGACACTCAGCACTCACAGAGGAACTGGGGCCCTTGGGAAGGCCAGGAGTGGGCTTGGGGGAGAAGCAGGGCTTGTGTATGAATTCAGGAATGACTACAATTCCAAGTGAGGTGACCAGTGCATCTGTTCACACCCAGGAGAAATCCATGCATTGCACCTTTGTCAGCTGTACTGAATTGGTCACACAGCCAGAGCCACCTGGGCCTGCCTGCTCAAACACAGAAATTGTACAGTTCCATCTTCAGCATCCTCCTTCTCACCTGGTGCGCTTCATCCCTTTCCCCAGCCCCATCCTCCCCTGTTTGCATGTTTCTGTCTCCAAGAAACCACTAAGGGAGGGAGACCTTTCTTTTCAGCATTTTGCTGACCCCCTTTCTCCTCCCCTCGAGCTCTGAAATTAATTAAATGATGTCACGCTTGATTTTAACTGATTTGGAAGCAATTCATCACCCTTTTGCTTGTTCTATTAGTCCAAGCGATCAGCACATTAATTCATTTGTGAGACTAAGCTCAAGGGTAATTACAGTGAGGAAGCTTAATGCCTAAACTTGTTAATGTCTGTAATCAGAACTATTTCCTCAGTGTGGAAAAATTGTTAGACAATTACACTTGGATATGATTGCTCTGGTAGGCAGCAGCCGCTGTGTCAAGAGAGGACTAGCAGGAGCCAGAAGTGTGCTATCAGCAAATCCATCTTTTTGCAGTCTGTCTTCAGGATTCTGCACCCCTTCCTCAGGTTTTGCATTGTTAGTCAAGTTGAAAAGTCATCATCCTTCTCTCTTTTTCAGGTTTGGTTCTGTGGGGCACAGGAAAAGAGACACCTCTGCTTTTTTTTCCTGATATAAATGTCACTAGCTTTTGCTTCTGGTGTCCTGCCTAATGAGCAGGGGGAGGAATAACTAATGCAATAGATGGCACTTTACTTCCCAGTAGACTCAATTTTTTTTCCTATTCAACAATTAGTGCATTCCAGTGAAGAGATATTGAAGTGACAGACTTTAAGGCTGAGACTTTCCCTGCTTTGCCCATCTGGTGGACTCTTCATTAACCTCATGGTGGGGAAGTGTCCTGGCAGGGTGATTCTGGACTTACTTTAAAGGAAAAGCAGTTGCTGATCAAGGGATCCATATGGGCACAGTGGGACCACATGAGCATAGCAAGAGGGCACAAAGTCTTTCTGAACAAGGACATTTTCTCTCTTGTCTCCTCTTCTGTCTGAACTATCAGTGCCCTCATCTGACCAGAAAGTTTCTAGTGTTATGTCAGGTATCCTAAATGTGTCTATTGCCTTCAGGTCAAGCTCCAGAAGGAAGTGAGAATATTACAGCTACAAAGTCCAGCTGGTCATGAAAGGGCACCAGCCCAGAGTGTCAGGAAATGCCCTGTCTGTGCAATAACCCTGCACAGCCCCTGTGATACCCTGCAGTGACATCTCTGGGGATGACAGCCTCGTGTGGGCCAAGCAGACATACTGCACCCTGCACTGTATGAATCCAAGCACCGTGGCTTTTTCCCTGGGGAGAGGTTTCATTCCAGCTCAACCTGCAGGTCCTCCAGTACACAGAAATTCTCATTTGGGGTAATGTCCCATGCACTGATGCTCTTGAAAAGTGATTTTCTTGGTATTTGAAGGAAAGCCTCTGGTTGTGTTGGATTGGCAGCAACCTCAGAGGCTCCTGTGTTAGTTCTTCACAGCAGTCTCAGCCTCCTGTCACAAATGAGGCAGGGCAGGAAATGAGTTTACAATGATTTATTTTTCAGACATGGTGAAACTGGTGCCAGTCACCACCACCAAGAAGAGCTGTCTGCTCTGATGGTTTCGGGGGCTGGCTACACCCAAAGGAAGGTATGCTGAATCTAAAGTTTCTGTTGTCATTGTGTGTACCATGTGAAGAACAAATATTTCCTTTTCCTCAAGAGAGCAACCCTCTGGTGTCCAGCTGGACTTGCAAAGTGGCTGTGGCTCTGAGCACCTCCTGTCTCCACATCTGATGTGGCAGGACTGTATTGGCACCTCCCTGCTTTCTCCAAAGCCTAACACACAGCAAAACTGTGCTGGGGTTAAGGTTCTTAACCCTCTTAACAGGATCTGTGGCAGGTTGATGTCTGGTTTTGCTGTCTGCCATCCCAATGCACTCTCCCAATGTCTCACTGCCAGCTTGGCAAGCACAGCAGGTGGATTTTGAAAGGATGGTATAAAAACCAAAAAGATATCAACTCTTCAGTGAGTTAAAAAGTAATGTAATTCAGGGCAGACCCACATACCTTCTCACCCAGCTGTCAGATCTGGCAGTAGGGAGTGTGAGCACAACAGAGTGTGTCATGATTTAACCCAAATTCAGCTGCACCCGATGGGACAGGGCAGAGAACCAGAAGAATAATAGTGAGGGAAATTGTGAGTTGAGACAAAGACAGTTTAACAGGTAGCAAAAGGTAAGCAAAAGCTGCCACAAACAGGCAAAACAAATCCAGAAATTAATTTCTCCTTCCTATGGACAAGCAGGTGTTCAGCCATCTCTATAAGAGCAGGGCCCCTCATTAGTAACAATGACTTGAGAAGACAAAACACTCCAAATGTTCCTCCTTCTACCCCCCTGCTTTATAGGAATGTGACCTGGTCACAGGGTCTGGGATATCTGTTGGGTTGGTTGGGGTCAGCTGTCCTAACTGTGTCCCCTTGTCGCTTCCTGTGCAGCCCCAGGTGCCCATGCTGGGCTGCAATACAGGGACATCACCTGCTCAGCTGGTCCCTGGCCTGGGAATTAGGAGGTCAGGGTTTGTTTGTTGGCTCTAGAACTTAGGCAGAGCATCTCCTGCTATCCTTTGCCTGCCTTGCAGCTTTAATCCAAAGTCTTCATTCTCCTGGTGTGTTCAAAAGCATTTTAAATCTGTTATTCAGAAAGGCACTGAAGCCTGGGATGGCTGAGCACATTGTGCTGTCCAAGGTTTCCCAATCTTACTTGTGTTGCCCTTGTTGCAGGGAGCAGCAGGAGACATAGCCCATCTCTTGTGTCATGGATGTTATTCCTCAAGATTATTCCCAAATTACTGTAGGTACCATTAGAAACTACTATTGAATAATAGCTTCTAAAATACCCACCTACTCCTCCTCTTTTTGTCTTTATTAAAAGCTAAAGAATATTTCTAATGTGACAGGAAACATGCTTCATTGTTTCTCCATTCTGTTTGACTGAAGTGAAGCAGCTTCCCTGCACAAAGGTACCCACTGAATAATTCGCTATTCTGAGCTCTGGTAATTGTGGAGCCTAACTTGTTTTAACTATTCCAGTTTCAGAGTGCCACCTGGTAAAGTTCCTCCATGCCATTAAAGCTCAGTGGGGTTTTGCCCCACTTACCAAGAGAGACCCAGAACAGAAGGTGGACTCCAAAGAAACACACAATCCAGTCAGCTGAATCATTTATGAGATTAATTTTCCATCATCTCTCTCACATTTGGTGGTTGGATGCAGGGGGTGGAGGCAGACCCCTGCAGCACTGGGGTTTGCAGCCTCAGGTGTTTCAGCCTCTGTGCTGGGACACAAATAGCTGCTCTTAATCATTTACATTACAAATGATCCACCTGCAAACTTCTTTGTAAATTTGTGTGACATCAGACCCATCAGCAACTCCTTGCTCACAGATTTTGGTTGCCACTGGATATGGCTCAAAGAACAAAAAAACAGCAGGAACAGTAAAACCCCTGACACTGAGTTATTTTTCCATGTCACATATCTGTCTGTGCTGAAGTGGTCATGTGGCCACAGTGGCATTGGTACAGAAACAGGGCTAGAAAGAGCTGGAGAGCACAAGGATGTGAGGAGGGGAGTGGCAGCACACCTGAGGTCTCTTCCAGACAAATGATCCACCTCTCCAGCCTCAGTGGTGTGCACAGCTGTGCACTCACTCACCCCAGCTGCCTCAGTGAGCACTCCCACAGCACGTTTGGTGTGCCTTGTCCATGTGTCTGCCCGGTCTGTGTCCACCCCCTGAGGTCAGTGAGCACATGGGGGCTGTGGGTGCTGACAAGCCAGAGCTTGGCACGGTCACCTCGTGGTTCTGCTGTCCTTGAGAGCTTGGGAGCCAGCTCAGGCCATGGTAACTGGGGGCCAGCACTGAAAACTACTCACTCATCAATAGTCTAACAAGATGAAGTTTAACAAGTCCAAGTGCCCAGCCCTGCATTTTGGCCACAATAACCCCCTGCAGTGTTATAGACTGGGGACAGTGTGGCTGGACAGTGCCCAGGCACAAAGGGACCTGGGGGTCCTGGTCAGCAGCTGGCTGGACATGAGCCAGCAGTGTGCCCAGCTGGCCAAGAAGGCCAATGGCTCCTGGCCTGTGTCAGGAATAGTGTGGCCAGCAGGAGCAGGGAGGTCATTCTGCCCCTGTACTCAGCACTGGTGAGGCCACACCTTGAGTGCTGTGTCCAGTTCTGGCCTCTCAGTTTGGGAAGGATGTGGAGATACCCGAGTGTGTCCAGAGGAGGCAACGAGGCTGGTGAGGGGTCTGGAACACAAACCATGTGAGGAACCACTGAGGGAGCTGGCGGTGTTCAGCCTGGAGAAAAGGAGACTCAGGGGTGACCTCATCACTCTCTACAGCTCCTGAAAGGTGGCTGTGCTCAGGTGGGGTTGGGCTCTTTCTCTAGGCAGCACTGACAGAACCAGAGAACACAGTCTCAAGCTGCACCAAGGGAAATATAGGTTGGATATTAGGAAAACATTTTTCACAGAAAGCGTGATAAAGTACTGGAATGGCTGCCTGGGGAGGTGGTGGAGTCACCATCCCTGGAGGTGTTTAAACAAAGCCTGGACATGTCACTCAGTGCCATGGTTTAGTTGAGGTGTTGGGGCTGGGTTGGGCTCGATGATCTTGAAGGTCTCTTCCAACCTGGTCATTCTGTGATTCTGTGATGAGTCCTGTCTTCCATACACAATAATTTTCTCCCTTGAGGTTAAGAGATACCTTCAATCAAGATGAGAATGTTTTACTCTGCTCTGGAAACAATGCAAATGCAGTGCAAACATTTCACTGTCTGATGCTTGGTATTTCTGCATAATCTGACAATTGTGCACAGAGCAGCTAAAGCAGCAAAGAAAGTTAGTTCTTGCCTCGTTTCTCTCTTCTGGCCAAGACAATACATCTAATGGCAGGACATGCAATCTGTCTGCCCCAGATACACAAACCACTCCTGTCTAAGTCTGGCTGATATCATATTTGCTGGGGTCTTCAGAGGCTTTGTGGTCCCCACTTCCTTCCACAACTCCTGGCTCCTGTTTGGAAGCCACCACAGCCCACCAAACAGTTTTAGCAAAGCAATGAATTCAGTCAAGAAAATATTTCTCAAACAATTCCTTTCCTGCTTCCCTGCTCTCTGTTCAGGTCACTCAGATCAAACTTCCCAGCATGGCAGTGCTGGGGTAAATGGCTTTGTTCTTGGGCTGGTGCCCCTGCCTCTGGCATTTTTGTCCATTTAGTCAGGGCCTCCAGAAATGCCTGGTTCACACAGGCAGCACCTGACAGGGAGAGACTCCTGCTGGGTTTCTCCTCACCTGTAAATCACATCTTACAGACAGCAGTGCAGGCAGGGTGGCCTCAGCGTTCAGCCATACTGGGTGTGTATCCCTAACCAAGGTTTGTTTCCCTTGCTTTGGCAGGAATTGAGGCTGCCACAGCTCCTTTGAAACATAAAGCAATGATGTGGCACTTGGCATAACTGGGGAACCCAAATGTGCCCTTTGCCATGTTAAAAGGTAACAGAATAATGAAAGAACTCCCCTGTGGAAAACTACTACCCTCCATGGCAAAGGAGGAGCAAAGGGCAGGTGCTTCCATCCCCAGCTGCTGCTTTGTGGCTCTCAGAGGCAGCAGTGTGCAGCACCACTCACTGCTGGCTGACCTGTGTTTGAGTAGCTGGATCCTGCTGCTGGAAAGCTGGATTTTGCTGGGGCTGGATTTCCAGGCTGGCTTCCCTGTGCCATGCTGCAGTGTGTGATGGTTCAGCTGCTGAGGAAAGCAGGGGCAGCCCTGCAGAGCCCAGCTGGACCAGCAGGGTCAGAGGCAGAGACACAAAGGAGGACACAGGTGCCAAAGCAGCAGGGCATGACAAAGTTCAGCTGCTTCTCATGGAGTTATTTGTTCATCCCTCCTCCTCTCCCCTGGGCCCATCCCCTCCCTCACTGGGTCCTTGCTTTGCCAGGAACACATGCTGGTGAAGAGATCTGAAAAATCACGGTGAGTTCTATTCTGTGAGAGCAAAATATTTCCTTTGTTGTTCCTCCTTTGTGCAGCTCTGTGCAAGGCCCTTGAGGGGGCACAGCAACCAGTGCCCTGTGTGACAGGGACAAAGCAGATTTCTGTGCTCATGGCTGAAAGGCAAATATGCCTCCTTCCCTTGTTGCCAGAATCTTGTTGGCTCGCTGGTGTGCTGCACGAAGCAACTCATACAGATTTTCTTTGCATAACAGCAAAGGCTTTTCTTGGTGTGAAAAAAGCAGAGGGTAGCGGGGAGGATTTATCATAGGGAGAAGAATTTTGCAGTTGTGCTGCCTGTTTGTCAGCTGTTCCTCCTGGACCAGTGAGCAGGCATGACAGATTGGAGCTATGGAGTGGTTGCCCTTTGGAATTGCCTTGAGCAAAGGCTTTGGATAGACTTGTGTGGCCAGGGTTAAAAACCCAGCAATGCCTTGTTCTCGTGGGGAAGATGGACTGGAATGGAGAGCTGCAGACAGCATGGAAAGAGTTTTCTAAGTATAATTATTTATTTTTTTTTTCTAAATAGTCACCTGTAAAGACTCATGCCAGCTCCCTGAGCTGGGCTCTGGCCATGCTGGGGAATTCACCCAGCAGTAACATCTCTTGGAGGACGTGGAGGCTTCCTGTGTTCTCAGGGGCTCTTCTAGAGACAAATTATTGTCCCAGGTATCCATGACTGCCCACATAATTTGCCTTTATGTGCCCCATTGTGTCATAACCACCATGTCTCATGTCCATTTTCTCTGTGGCTGCTGGGTGTTCTGTGGTGGCCACGGACTGGGACATCTCCTTGGTGGCTGCACTGGAGGCTGGAGAGGGCTCAGACTCAAACAGCAAAACCCCAGGTGAGTGAGGAGCAAAGGTCTGAGCTGTTGTTTGATGGCTTTGCCTCCTTTCTGGCCAACTTTTAAAATCATTTTTGCCCCAGGAAGGAACAAGCTTTGACTGCAGAAGAACAGATTATCTATTTAGGACAGGCTGGAGGGAGCAGAGGATGCACTTGTGCTGTACCAACACTCCAAAATGTCCCTAGGAACCTGCTGGGGGGGAATCTGTGTACAGAGCTAAAGAAAAAACCCAAATGAAAGTGCCCCCAATAACACAAACCCCAAAAGCAACACTGCCCCTACAACACCAAATTTTCAAAAGGACCAAACAAATGTTTTGGTTGACTGAAACCAATATGCTCCCAGTTGTTCAGCTGGCAGACATTCAGGGATGTGGCCTTAAAATGCCTCAGGAGGACACATTGCAGGCTCAGCCTTCCTGTGCCAGGAGAGGATTTGCCAAAACAAAGGGATCAGGGAAGAAATCCATCTCTTCAGGTAAGCTCCCCACTCACAGCCCTCCCAGCACAGCTCTTGGCTCTCTCTCAGAGCCCTGTGTTTCTGCCCAGCCAGAGGGAATGCCTGGTACAGCTGTGCCACCACAGGGGTGGGCTCCCTGGCAGCCTGGCAGAGAAATTTGGCTGAGCAGAGATTTAACAGGCAGCTTAAAGGAGCCACAGGGAAACTTGGTTTTCTCTCTCCTGGCTTTTCCTTACTTCTGGCAGCAGCTTCCAAATAGTTTGCTGGCCCAATTTTTGAGAGATGATCTAGGAAAGGCTCCTGAACCTTGCAATGGCCTCAGCCTCATCAGTGGAGCTTGAGCTGATTTTTACCTGCTGATGGATTTTACTTTCCTGCTTTACTTCACGTCAGTGCACTGGAGAGCTTGTTTGGAATGAGATGCTCATTTGGCCTCTTCAGTAGCTTTACAGCCCTTGTGTGGTTTGCAAACTGAGTGCAAGCTTTAAAGGGATTGGTCTGAATTCTGGGGCTGTTACTGAAATTGCTTGAGCAGCCTCTCCTGCTGGGTAGGTCCCAGGCCTTCACAGAGGTGTTACAGAGCTACCAATAGCTGCTTATTTTGCATTTGGAGGGAGCAAAACTAATTTCCTCAGGGCACAGGCTTGTTGCAGTGGGACAAAATGTGCCAGCTGGCCAGTAGTGCCTCTGCAAACCTCACTAAGCTGAACACTGAGCAGCCACAGGCCAGACTGAAGTGTGAGGGTGCAAAAAAAGAACTTCATCACTAGTAATATGCATGAAACTGCTTGCAAAAGCTAGGCTGTGCTTTCCAGTGCCACTTTAAACAACTGAACCCCATGGCCTTTGCCAAGCTACTCTGAACGAGTAGCAGAGGGCTTTAAATTAATATATTTCACTAGAAAATAGGGGATTGATTTAGTCTTCCCTTCATATTTTGGGCAGTTAAGTAAAACCCACTTGGGGAAAAGGGGTGTGTGTATGCATGTGTCTTAAAACTGGTATTGCTCATTTCTGAAGCATTGCTGGCGTTCTACCATGACCTGGTTTATTGTGAAGGTCTCAATGATGCCAGATCCCTGCACCAGGCACTGTTTCCAGCACCTGGGGCTCCAGCAGAGAGTGTGTGTGTGTGTGTGTGTGTGTGTGTGTGTGTGTGTGTGTGTGTGTCCCTGCGTGTGCTCCAGCCTCGTGCTGTGTGGCTGCACATGGAAGGGTGGGCTTGCAGCAGGGCTCTTTCACTTCCCCTTCCCCTCCTGTGGCAAACAGACTTTCTATTCCTGACAGCTCTCAAGTGGGAATGCTGAATTACATCACCCTAACCTGCTCTGAGCAAGGGTGGTGTTACACACAGCTTGTGCTCCTGCTCCCTGAAGGCAGCAGGGGATGCTCCAGGATTCCAGCTCTGAGATTGTCTGTGTCTGCAATGACCTTTCCAGGCTGCTGGGGAGAAAATGGTGAGGCCATTCCTGAAACAAAGAGTTGCAATCCAGGGAGACTGGAGTGTTTTAAAATGCACCTCAAAGAGCCAAATGACCTTTATGGGCTTCTAGCTAAATGTAAAATGCTTTCCAGAGGCCTGGCAATGCAGGGCAATGTTCAGCAGGCAGTGAGGCAGCCTGGGGCACTGGGACCAGCCTGAGGTAGGCTGTGTGCCAGGGCCCGTGGGAATTAGCCTGTGGCACTGGCAGGGAATGCCTCAGTTACATCTCACAGGTCTGTGTGTGACTCAGGGGTTTTAAAGGAGCCACAGCATGGGCATTGGACTGAGGGCAGCTCCTGGGGAGGGAATATTTTAATTCACTCTGAGAGCATGGGAAGCATCTCCAACGTGTTTTCCAAGTCGATTTAAAGGTGCAGCTGCCAAAGGCAGAGCCAGCCCTGGCCAAGCTGTGGTGCTGGGGTGTGAGATGGAGGCATGTGGGTGTGGGGTGCATGCCCAGAGGGTGCCTGTTATACCACATAATGGGGGATGTGGTTCTTGGGGTTAGATTTTATGTATGTACTGAAGTCAAATAGACACAGGCATCATTGCCCCACAGCACCCTACGCCTCCTCCAGCAAAGAAGCTGGGCAGATAAACCAACCCAGGTGAGCCAGGGCAGCAGTGGGTGAATGAGCTGCAGCTGGACACCCAGTGAGTGAGCTGGGGCACAGGGCACGGGCACTGACATCGTCATGGGCATGGTTTGTCTTAAAAGGAATGAAAGCTCAGAACTGCACTACCCTGGGATTGCTGGGGTAGGGTGTGTAGGGTCCAGGTCAGGGCTGTGCCAGGGCTTTCCAGGGACACAGGGACTCTGTGGCACTGGCAGCACTCAAGCCATCTTCCCAGGGATTTCACTAGTGCACGGAGACTTTGTTTCATATTTTATTGAATTTCATTTATATTAAATTAAAAATATATTTCTGACAGATTCATGTAACAAAAAGGCAGAACAGTTTTCAAATTGTTCAGCTGGGATGAGCGTGGGTTGATGCAAGGTGGGTCGCAGTCTACATTTGCCTTAACAAACAGATAAAGCTCTACCCCAAGGACCATGAGGAGAAACTCCGGGCTGCACACGGGAGTGGGGAATAGAACCACACAAAGAGAAGATCCACAGGTTTCTTCCCAGCTTCCAAACAAGACAAAAGGGAAGGGAAAGGAAAAAAAAAAAAAAAGAGAAAAAACCCGAGAAACTGTGAAAAGAAGGGAAATTATGCTAAAATATGTACCTAATATTAACCCAGGTCAGTAAGTATTTTAACAGTGTATAATTCTCAACAGCTAAAATATGAGAAACGAAAGGTTAAAGTAACATTACGCCACACACGATTGGCATACCCTACTGTGTAAGCAAGTGCAGAAAGGCTGAACACACCACAACAGTGCTAAAACACGGAATCACACAGAATGCTGAAAATGGTACTTCTAACCAAAACCAGAGGGTAGGAAGGGAGAGAAAGGAAAGGGGAGGAGCAGCTTAAATCACAAGCAAATTACCTATATACAAATCAACCCTAAGGACAATTATGTTCCAAACAATGGTGTCCACAAGGAAAATAAAAGCAACATTATCCTTATTTACAAATGCAACTAGCTGTGTCTTTAACAAGCTATAAAAATACTATTCACATTTTCAAAGTAACATACAGTAGGTATTGAATTTCTTTTTATTTTTGTTTCAGAAAGGCAGCTAACTCTGAATGCATCACTTTGCAAGAAATGAGTGTCTTCCCCAACGTGCTGACACTTCTCTTCTTCTGAAGGTACTTCATAAGGCAGAAGTATTGTTGTTTGATGTTGTGGCTCTTTCAGAATGTGGAGGATTGACAGAAACCCAGACCACCCCATCTGTGCTGCCGGTTCCTCTGGGCTGGGCCGTGCTGGCACCGTGATCAGGAGTCACCAGGAGCTCAGGGCTACCCCAGTGTCACCTGCCAGGTGGGAGCCTTTGATTCCAAGGGGACAGTAATGTCATACCCCGGGCCTGAATTTGAGCCTCATCTGAAAAGTCAGTGGTTCAAGACCACCAGGTTAGGAAATAAAATTTGGCTATCTCTGTTCTTAGAAAGAGACTTCTTTTCCCCTCAGTTTCCCTTCCCTATACAAGGATTGATACCTATTTAGAAATTTCAGCTTACAGTATTGAGGAAGTAGCAAAAACTGGGCAAAAGAAGGGATTAAAACCATTGTGAATAATGTATCGAATGGGTACTGATTTCCATCTTTAAAATGCTATAAAAAATTCCCAGTTTTTTCATTCACCTGCATTTCCCTCTTGCATTACCCCACCACAAGTACCCCCACAAGCAGCCAGTACCTACCTCCTGTCCCAAATCCAGAGGAACAGTGATTTCATGCATTCAAAGTTAGCTACCCCCTACACAGCTGCTCAGTTAATAATCGACCCATTTAACAGCAGGACCAGTTTATGCTACATATGTCAGAGTACCTTACCTCGAAAGAACAGCATACATATCTACACTTAGAAAATACCAGTCACAGTTCCCTACTGTGGTTATCCCAAAAGGGTTTAGTCTTCAGAGTGCTATGGACAATACAGTGTTTCCTCACCTAGGAGAGCTCAAAGGCTGGGCTGGGGACCGAACTGCTGGCAAACCAGTGACAGCCGATGGCTCCTGTACCTGTGGCCCTGGTCACACCTGAGCCAGCAGCCTGGGGGTGCTGGGCAGGATGCACCTTCACATCAGGGGAAGGCTTCATCCACAACACTGCTGGAGCGTGATTTCATGGCTTTTTTATTGGTGAGGGGAGAACAGCTGGGACAGAACTACTCACACTGCCTAACGCCTTACAAAACTCCCCTTATAACCTCTCTCTGCCAAGGTCCACAAAGCTCACTTCTAAAATTAAATAATACAAAAGGAAAAAAAAGACCACCCAGCTTTGATGACTCTCTATTGGGATGTCCTTGGGCTTCCCCCTCACACTTGTTCCTGTATTGCTGCCACAGACCCCAGCTGGAGGATGCCCTGGGTGGAAGGTGTCCCTCTGGCTCTGGTTCAGAGATGAGACTGGCTACAGTTCAAGCCCCCTTGAGTCCCACCACCATCAGTCAGACCTGAACACTCACAAAGTTCCCTAAAAAGTGCTCTGCATTGTCCAAACCTACAGGCAGATCCCAGCCATCACTGCAGCAGCACCACCAACAGCCCCTGCCTGTGATTTCCTCAAGAGCAAGGAGCCTACCATTAAAACAAACCACTATTCCACACAGAGGTAAAATCAAATTGTGCTAAAATAACATTAAAACTAACATGGATACATGATTTTTGGGCATTTTAGAGCGGTGCTTCTAACCACATAGCTTTATTTTTGTTATTTGTTCCCAGCCTGAAAGCCCCATTTGTAACAGTGACCTTTTCCACCTTTGTAACAAACACTTAGCAACAGGCAGAAAATAAAAAAGAGGGAATCCTGCACACACAGGTGTGTGCTTCACTGAGGTTAGTGCAGCTCCCTGCTTGATGGAACACAAGCACTAGAGCCAGCCACCCTACCTAGAAAAGCAATCTGAACCCAAATCCAAGATTTTTACATAACCACAGATGAGCTGTTTTGTCAGCAGCAGAGGTTGAAGAGCCACAGGAGTGAGACTACAGCAAGGGACAGCTGGAAATGAGCAGGTGCAGAGACTTCATGTGCCACCACCTTTTGAAAAAGCCTTGCCAAAGGGAAATTGAGGTGCCATCATCCCCTCTGAGGTGCCCTCTAAGAGCCAAAGAGATGACTGAAAACTGCAGGCCTGGCTCCCATTATTCTAAAGCCTCTGTTTCACCAGTCAAACATCCCTCCAAGCATGTAAACACCAATCTGAACTCCATAGCTCTGAAATGCACTTGGGAAGCCAGGGTGGGAGCAGCCAACCCTGAGTGATGGGCACTGCCCAGGGCACCTCTGGTGCTCCCATTCCTTCCTCCCTAAAGTGTCCCTGTGTGTGCCTGTGGGTGCTGTCCCTTCTGTAAGGACATCCCTGCCCAGGGCTCCCAGGCTGCCAGGGAAGCACAGCTCATGGGGATGCCTCCAGTTTTCCTGGGGAATTGCATGACCAATAGCCTCATTCTGCCTTGTCTCCTCATCTCCCAGATGGAATGAAGAGCTCAGACAATCCCATTGTTCTGTTAGCTGCCACCATGATGTGCAACACCTTCACAGACACAGCATTAGACAAAAATAGATTTTTTTTCTTTCATACCTGATTCTCCATCCCCAAAATCAAGCTGTATTTCTAGGCTGACTCACCTCACAACCCCTGTGCTGCCCAGCTCTACCTAAAGCTATGGAAAGACTGGATCCACAGAGCCAGGGCTGAGCTGCTCTTCCAGAGCTGCCACTTTCCTTCCTTCTGGGCTGGGATTGGTGGTGCCTGAGGGTGAGATCTTTTGCATGTGAGTCTTGCAGCCAAGAAGCACATTTTCCACCAAGTAAGTGGTACATCCAGGGCAACACAGCATTTCTTTGAACACAAAAAAGGATTTCAGGGTACCTGAACCAGACCTACATGGTGGCTCCTACTGCAGATTTATTTCCATCTCTTGCTACCTGAGAGAGACAACCTGTTTGAAATATAGTTGTAAATATTCTACTACACCTGAGCCAATGGCCATGTAAAAAATCCCTCCTGCCTGTTTTGCAGTGAAAGAAAAATCTGAAAAGATTTGAAGTAAATGTAAAAGTAGTTGGTTACAGTGAGTCAATCAGCCTCAGTGTCTGCTTGCAATAACCCTCAGGTAGGTAATAACAGCTAGGACAAGTAACACTGAAAGAGATCAGGAGAAAATAATAAATGCTGTTCTCTTTCCTTCAGCACCTTGCTTTGTGCCTTGGATAATGGCTGATCCACACTCAGGTGCTCTTGAAAAGTTGGTCACTGCTCTCCTGTCACACAGGCCATGACAGGAGGAAGGAGAACATTTATAAACAGGAGACTGCATTCTAAACCCCACAAAACCTCAGTGTGCTGTGTACAGACACTTCTGTAGCACTAGAGAGTGAATTACACCCCAAGTACTTCTGTTGAAAGGCTCACCTGCTGCTTTGTGCTGACAAAATGCAGCTTGTGTGTGGATATATATATATATGCTTTTCCCCCAAACCTGTCATTATGCATTAAAGACCTTGGCCCTCATCTTTCATCCCATGAGAATCCCAGTGGAATGCTTGCCATGATTTTGCCATGTGCACTTGCCCAAGTTCTTTCCCCGAGGCAGCAGCAATACCCAGTAAGGCAAAAATGTGAGTTAGGGGCAGCCAGCAGTTTCTGCTGGAATTAAAGCAGCCAAACAGTTCTGCTCTCAGTTTCCTTTCTTCTTTTCTTTTGCCATGATTAAACTATCTGTTGCAAAGAGCTAAAACCTGCCAGCTAAGCTCAGAACGTCTCTTCCAGAGGAAAGGGGCAGGGTTCAGATAGCTGCTGCTCTCTGGGCTGGTTCACCAGCAGCCTCAGCACCACACAGGCCCATCTGCTGGGCAAGGGGCAGTGACTGGCATGGCACAGAACCCAAGGGCCAGTTTGGGCAACTGCAACTCAAACCAGAAGCTCAGAAAATAATTTAAAAAAATAAATTGTGAAGCTGCAGTGTGTGGAGTTCTCTCTCATCCCAAATCACTGTGTTCATTAAGCCTCTGCCTGTCCTCTGCTATCCCAGACCCAGCTAGCATGGCTCTGCATGGCTCATCCTGGCTGCCAGGCAGAGCCCAAGCTCCTGTTCCAGCTTTCCTGCTGCTCCACTTGCAGGAACCTCTGCATTTCCATGCTACTTAACATATTATAGCACACTCACAGTCAACAAATAAAATTAATAAATAATTCAAGCCTTGTAAGAAATAAAACGTTAAACTGTTAAACCCCACCAGTATTTACATTTGGATTACTCCATGGGCTTGTTTCTAGCATGAGCACTACTTCATTACCAGAGGAACAAACAGGCCTCACCTTGTGTGAGCAGCTCCATCCCAGTGCCTGGCTCTGGAGGTGTGCCTGCCTCTGCCCCAGCAGCCTGAGATCATCTCTGAGATCATTCAAACATGTGAGCTGCGCCAACATTTTATTTTATGTTTTTTCTCCATTAGGAGTTACTCTGTTACAAGACCTGTTCAGGGACAAATCAACTTTTCTGCACCTACCTAAGGTACTGCAGAAACAGGATACCCACATTGCTGTGCTGCTCTCTGTCCCCAGGCAGCTGGGCAGCATTGTCCCAGCCTTTGCCTGTACATCAGTGACACCCTGTGAGCACTGCTGTGGGCAAACCTTCCCTGGAGCAGCCACCCAGGGCCTCGTGCCACCTCCTGTGCCCCAGCCCCTGCCCAGTGCATGCCCCTGTCCCCTAAGATGGTGAGGAGCTACCAGAGGCAGCAGCAGAGGCCCCTCAGTGCAGGACTTTATCCATCTATCCCATGCCAGTGGTCACAAACCACAAACCACCTTGGTAGCACCTGACCCAAGATCTCCTTTCAACACCTCAACCTGTTGTTGCTGCTTTCAGAACCTTCAGCTGTGTACTTGATGCACACCTGGACACACCTGGTGCACCAACAGCTCACTGGCTGAACCAGCCTTGTGATCATACACAGTTTGTTTTGCATCTACGAGGGTAACAACCAACCCAGGTTTAACATCTCTTCACACCTTTGCCAAGCTGACCCAGAGCCACTAAGCTTCAGGTAGCTACTGCTCGTTTCTTACTCCCTTCCTCTGCTTCCCTAAGGTTAAAGGTGGCAAGCTGTTGGAATGGCAGGAATTTAGAGGAGGGTGATGCCATTTCCAGAGCACTGGTTGTTGCTGGTTTTGTTACCAGGTTAGGTCACTCCCAAAGATCTCAGCCCTAACAGAGCTGAAGTGCATAAACTGAAATACTGTTGCATCACCCAAGATTGCCATCCACCAGGTATTGTTTCTTCTCTTTAAAAGCCATGATGGACAGAGGCAGGCAGATCTCCAAAGGTACCTCAGAGTTCCTGAAGATGTTTGGTGGGAAGTGGGCTCACAAATGCTGTTACACACACTGTGTTGGTGTGCCAGGAGCAAGCCTTGGTGTCTCCGGCCCTTGTGCCTCCTTTCCCAGCTGCATCTGCCCCAGATCACTAAAAACGTCCAGAACTCTGGTTTGAAAGAGATTTCCAAAGAGGAGCAGGTCAGGGGGTGTCTACCTAAAAACTGAGGTTGATAAAAGCAGAACTAAGTGCAAGGAGACTGACTCATACTTATTTACATTTTTGACAGAAAGCTCTGCAAATCATGCACATTTTGACTTCTCAAACCTCATATGCACTGTCTTCTGTGCCAGAGTAATCCTCCTTTTAGAAAAATGGTATTCTGTACTGTGCTGCAAGCCAGAGCAGGAAATTTGCCTCCCCTGATCCTTTCCAGGGCTTGCTCTGCTGTCCTTCATAGAGCAGCAGGAAGAGCTGGCTGCTCTTTCACTGTATTCTCTGAAGCAGTCACTGCATCGGCCTCTCAGAAGTGGCAGACATTGTTCCAAAGACTTGATTTGCTTCATTTTGGCATTTCCACAGTCATCCTTTACAAATAATTTATATTTCTTTTTTAATTTAAAATTATTATTTTGTATTTTGCTGGTCACTTCCATATTGCTTCATTCAAAATCCAGAAAACAGTTCAAATAAAATCAGAGGTTAAGTGCAAACTAACTTTCCAGTGAACCGCTTTGTGCGTTTTCTCCAGTCCAGTGTCTGTCTTCCAGTTTAAAGGACCCTTCCCACCCCACCCCACAGAAGATCAAACTCTTCAGTTCTCTGGCTTGTCCTCAGTGTTGCCTGACAGCATCCCCAGCTCCCTTCATGACCATGAAGAAGAAAAAGAGGGAAGAATTAGTGACAATCTTTTGAAGTGCTTATAGTCAGCAGGTATAAAATGGGAAAGCAAAGCTTTTGGCACACAAATCTTCATTTCTTGGCCTGGTTTTTAGCTTCAAAAGGAACATATTGGAGGTGTGGTTTTGTTACTCTCTTCTGAAAGGTATTTTGTGTTTAAAGTGTTTGTTCTGTTGGCACACATACAAAAATGGTCATGTCAGGTACCAGTTCTGAGCAGGAGTCTCTGTGGCTGGGAATTGGCACAAAATCACGGTGTGGCTCAGAAGAGGGGTTTAGCTGCATGTGGGAGTCACATCATCATTTCTTGGAAAGCCACAATGAAGATCTGAATGTTTTTGAAAAGCTGTGTGAGCCATTTTCAGTTGCTGGGATAGAAAGTGTTAGAGAAAGAAATTGGATTCTCAATCTCAATTACTATGCTATCACACACAGGATATAAAAATTGTCCATTTTTCACCCTGATGGAAATTGCATGGAGATTTCCAGGAATGCTGTACAGAGTCTCATCAGTTCCTGCTGAAAGAATCAGCCTTTCTGTGGCTTTCCCTACAGTTGAATCACTGAGAACAAGCTTGACAGCAGCACTGCCACTGGCTTTTCCTAGTACCACCTGGCTTCTCTGGGCATCCAACCCCCGCATCTGCCGAAAGTGGGAAAGGCCAGGTTGTACACTCCTTCTTTCAGTCTCTTTCCTTCCTTCCTTCCAGGTTCCCAACCCAATCTGCAACCAACTCCAAGACATCCTTTCACTTAGAAATATCAAAAATGAGTGAACTGGCAAGAAGAGGAAGCTCATGGGAGAAAGAGAGGGAGGGAGGGAGGGAGGAAGGAGGGGCAAGGGCAGGGAGGAGGGGGGAGCGAGAGGGTACGAGTGAGGCAGCTAGAAGGGGTTGCCTTTCCACTTCAGTGAGAGCACAGCCACTACACCACGGTATTCCGGTGTCTGTAGGGCGGCGGGGGCAGCACAGTGCCAGGCTTCAGGGAGAACTCAGAGAGGTATTCAGGATTCTCTGCCACTATGGGCCGGATCCGTCCGTTCTGTTTGTAAAAGTATTTTGTGCTGTACTCTTGCAGGTAGTCCGGGTGCTGGAGGGTGCTCCGTGGGGGCAGGCTGTGGTTCCAGTAGTCTGGGTTGTCAAAGGCCTTCTTGGCTTTCTCTGGCAAATTGTTCTTCAGGTACTCGGCGTTTTCCAGGGTGTTGGCGAAGGTGTTGAGGTACAATGGCTCGTTCACGTACTCGTCCTCTGCTTTGGGCTGCCCGTTGGCAGCGTTGTGGTACTCCGGGTTCTCCACAGCTTGGAGATCTCCATTCTTCCGGCGGGAAACAAATGGGTTCTCTTCCACTGGGTTTAGGTAATCTGAGGAAAGAGACAAAATAATCAGCCTACAGTGGTAGTAATCCATCGGTGTAGCAGCACTTGGACTAGAGCACCCTCCACCTCAGCCATTCCAAGCACTCCAGATGGGATCAAGAGCCAACTATGTTTAACACACACTTGTGAAAAATGAAGTATTTACAAGCTAAACAGACAATGTGGGTTAAAACAGGTATCTTGGAAGACTGACTTATCAAACACACTGGCCAACTAAGCTACAGCTCTTACTGAGCCATAGCCCATGTACTCCCCTGGACTTCCTCTCACTGTATGATCTACAGACCCAAACAGACTGAATGACTTCTGCCTCTGCAACCTTGGACCCATTAGCAAACCCTCTGCTCTGCAGTTCTTCCATCCAGAAAACTCCATAGGAATCTTAGTTAAGGCTCTCTGCACAAAGCCTATCCCCAAGGGCTAACTTTTAAGACAGCTTCATTTCTAACAGAACAATTTGCCTGATTAAAAACCTTTCATCCCTGAAGGACAAAGGGCCTTGAAGCATTATGAAAAAAAAGTTATACAAATGAGCCCTGGAAAAGGAACAAGAGAGCCTTAGATCAGCTGCAAAACAGGGCTTGGAGCAGGTAACAGTTGCCTCAAATCACTTGCTGTGGATTAACATCCCATTTCCAGCAGCACAGTGCTGCTCAAGGGCTCTGCACACACCTCCACAGAGAGCCCTGGTGCAAGGGCTCATCTGGTTTCATCCAGAATGGGGCCAAAACTATTAAAGGCAAAAGTTCAAGACCCAGTGAACACCTTGGAACCCACAGCTAAGATGTCACTGAACATAAGCTGAATAGTGGGAACATTTTAGTTTCAAGCAGTGCTTTGATTTGAACCCTGCAGCTGGCATGGAACACACGGTGTATGGCCGCACCGTGACAACCCTGTGTCTGTGCCCAGGGGGTCAGGAAGGAGCTGCTTTCTCTACTGAGCTGCTACTGCCACATCCCCGAGGGCTCAGGTGGCTCCTGCAGGACTCTGAGGATCCCCAGGGTGCACTGTATGGGTATATACATGTGGGCTCACATTGAGAGTAAATCACTGCAAGGGAGACTCCCACAACTGCTACTGCCATGGGTCAAGCCTCAGGGCACCCTCCATCCTCCACCATGTAACACAAAAAGGACAAGTGGCTTCCAAATTCTTAACAAACACAGCAGTGACTTGTAATTTACATTTGCATTTATTAATTTCTTTAAAGCTAATGCAAAGCTTTGGAAGCAAATTAATAATGACACATCCCCTTACATCTAAATGACTGCTATCATTATTTAAAGAGGAAGAAATGAATGAGGGCAAACTGGGAAGAGCAGCATGCTGAGCCAGCACAGATTTAGACAATCTTCCCCTTACAGTGATGCTCTCTTTAAAGCACATCTTGTTCTTTCAATCCTAGACTTCTCTTGGGTATAAAATGCCAGCTGTGTGTATCAGTTCTGTGATAGGTTCAACATGACATTTACCAAGCACAATGCCAAGAGTAAGAAGATCAATAAACAAAGTAAAGTTGGGACTATGGCTGGCCAAAGATAGATCCTTTCCTTGGAAATAACTGAAGATTTGTTTGGGTAAGAAGGGGGCTTGGCTTTTTTTCATTCCTCTTGCTATTTCTCAAAAAAAAAGTAAAGGAGGACTTACCAGCTTTGACATACTGGCACATTTGAGCATTTCAAAGTAGAAAATTAAGGAGAGAAAACCAAATCCCCGTGTAAAGGAATATTATCCTAGTCAGAATGCTTCAACCTGACGGGTAACTAAATAAAGCCATTTTTGATGAAAAGCTGCTGACATAAAAAGAGAATAAATACAGCCAGGCTAGACCAGGAGCCTCTCTGGAAGCCAGCATTTTACCTGTTTTAGGTTTGTCTCGCATCGGTGTCATGTACCCATCCTCATCCAGCTCTCCCCGCACAACGCGCTCGGGAATGAAGACGGTGGGGTCGGCGCTGTACCTCTGGGTGCTGCTGTCCTCCTTTGCCAGGGTTGCCACCTGTTTCTGCATCGTGCCATTGCAGCAAGTGTCTTCAAAGATCTCTGCTGTGGCCCCTTGGGCAGCTGGGGCTTCTGGAATGATGCAGCCCGGAGCCCTGTATGGCATTGGCACCTCGGCAGTGTAGCCACCATCCCGGTACACAAACTGGTTCTGTGGGAAGGAGGAACACAGCATGGGAAAGGAGGCTCCCGAGGGGACAAGCTTCAACAGCAAGTCATGGCTGTGCCTCCTGTGCCTGCCCTGCCCATCCTGAGCTTCCAGGCTTTGGTGTGGAGCCACTTCTGCCCAGAGGTGCTCAGTGGGGATACAAAGGGGGCAGGAAAACTTGTCTCCTACTAGGCATGTGGAGGCTGGACACACCCAGCTGCAGGAGGTGAAGGTGGTGTTTCCTCTTCTATTACTCTGGCAACTTCCCCTGATTTCTGATCAAAGCCCTTTAAACCTCATGTCAGGGAAATCTCCTCCTGACTGGGGACAGAAACCACTATCATCTCTGTTTATTCTGGGGTGATACCTCTACTGTGTCCTGTGCTGGGAATCCTGGGGCCACCACACCATGTGTAATTCCATCAGGAAGTGCATTTCAGGCTGGTGAACTGTGTTTGTATTGGCACCTCAACTCAACGATTTAACTCAGCCTAACATTTTGCTTGTCAGCACAGGCATGCAAGGAACTTTCAACATCATGACCTATGGATAGGAAGGAAAGATGTACAGATCCATCCAAGCCTTTTACCTAAGTGCTTTTTCAAGAAAAGTTGTCTGAGTTTTGGGTGTGGGTCCTTAGAGTTTGCACACAAATCCAGGCTGAGTCTGGAGATCTTAACTGATTCCTTATATATACACTTCATTACCTGTTGGCTTTTGGGTCATTTATGCAGGAAAAAGGAGTTTGAAAAAGAAAAAAAAATAGTGAAGAAAGGAGGAAAGCCTGAAGGATGAAGGCTGAATGTGAAATACTTACTCCTGACATAGGGGTGTAGGCAGGAGGAGGGCTGTGTCCAATTTCACTCTAATAGGAAAGAAAAATGGATGATGGATACGTAACAAGAGGTCACATGAACGAGACAAGTCACATGAGCTGTATGAGCTAACTGGGAGAAACATGCACATCAGTGAGATTTCCTAACTGGACCCAAAATTCAAATTCAGACAGGGCCAATGCCTCACCCCCAACAACAAATTGTGTATCTTAAAAAAGCCAGTCTTTTGCCAATAGGCTTGACTTCTGCACACAGGGCTATACCCCTCTGCCAGTAAAAGTTCAGGAGATCAGGTGCTTAAAAAAACCACAGTTCCAGGATGGCACTGTGTGTCTGTGGGCTCTGCTCCACCCTCAGCACAAAAGGCTAAACCCACTGTCCTAGCTTTAGCTCTTCTTGGCTGTGACTCTAATATTTAAATACACACTCTGCAACTATAACAACACAGCAACAGTCCCTCTTAGCACAGCCCTGCCCAAGACATCAAGGCACTGCCATTAATGTGTCTATTGCTATTTTTGCTGACAAGATCCTTTCCAGTCAGTGGCCTGCCAACTAAGATCACTAGAATTGTGTTTTTTCATGCCTCCCCTTTAGTGCTGTACTAAACATATCTGTCTTGCAACACCTCTCACCACAGAACCTTCACGTGGCTCTTCTCCACCACTGCTGTCTGAACATTTTTTCACTTCTTTACTGTTTTTCCCCATGAGCTGACACCCTGTGGCCACTGCTCCATTAGAACAAGAGGTAAAGAAAACAACTGTGGTGCCATTTAGTTGGCTTGAAAATTTAATATAATTAAGTGTCCTTAAATTGACTGGTAATTGCAATGTGAGGTCATAATTTTGTAGCCTTCCAAGATGACCCTCAGACAACTCTTATTGGTCAGGACATGGATCCCACTGTGAGAAGAAAATAGATTTGGATTTTACCAGGTAAAACGTAAATAGCTTGTTTTGTGTGTGAAATCCAATTTACTTTGTTGATTTTTGGCAGGGGATAGGTGTTGTTTTTGCATTTTAAATACTATCTTGAAAAAATCAGCGGGTATTCCTTTACTGAAAAGCTCTAGAATTTTGAGTTTCTGATCCTAAAAATCTCACTGGAATTATCATCTCTGTCTTTTTGAGATAGACAGAGACCTTGTTGCTCGAAGATCTCACTACATAAGCCTACTTAAGAAGTCTCAGCTTGTATACTAAAAAAAAATCAATACTAGCTCCCTTTAGATGGTGTAATGTGTGTTATATCCATTAGCTGTGAGTGCACACATCCATCGACAGGGGAGCTCATCACACTCCAGAAGGAGCCTCACTTTTAACTGCCCACGAGCAGCCCTCCTCAGAAATGCCCAAGATTTTATTCTGTACACCACATGACTGAATTTTAGACAAAAACATGACAACATGGAGAAAGAATAAAATCTAAGAAAATGTCTCCTAAAGCCTTTTTCCAAGGCACTCTGGTATGAAACACCAGTGACACCTCAGCTGTTATAACAGCCAATATTTGTGTAAAATGAGCCTTGATCCAAGAGTGGTAAATAACATTTCTGTGAATATTGGATTGTCTTATTGCTTTCTATTCATTAATTTCATTTTCCAATTCCTTGCTTCTCGAATCTCCTAAAGGTAAATATCTCCTCCTTGATAGCAGGGACATAATATTTTCTGGCTGCATCTTAAACTGCAATGAAATCAAAGCCTTGTTGGGTCCAGCCCCCTTGCTGCTGCAGAGCAGGTTTTCCTGGCCAGCCACAGAAATACTGATAGGCCTGCACAATCACTGCTGTTTCTTGCTCTTAAGCAGCCTGCTAAACTCACAGGACTGAAAGATTTTTCTCTGCTAAAGGCAAGAGTTTGCCAGCATGAATGTACGCACACGTTTGAACCCACGCTGATACTGCTCAAAGTGCATAAAACCCAGCTCCCTCTTCCTCTCCTTCTGCTCTCCTATGCAAAAAGCACCAAACACAGAGCAGGAGTAAAACACTCCCTCCTTCTCACTGGGATGCTGCTCCCAAGTCCTGCTCAGGGGCATCCTGTGCTCCAGGTAACTCAATTATCTGCTTTGAGCAAGCTCTGGGAACATTCTTTGTACCATTCATCAGTCCTGGGCTGTGTGCCCCCAGAAACAACTCGCTCTCCTCCTTCTCCTTGAAACTCAACCTAATTTCAAACCAAGGGAGTATCCAGGCTCGAGCCACCAAACTGAAGCATCGTAAGATACAAGACCTTGCTGCAAGCATCAAAATTGCAGCAGTCCTCCAGGAAGGACAGCTGATTTATGGGAGTGGATCTGAATAATATTTGGGATGGTCTGGTGGGGCTAGAGGCAGAGCACACAACGGCAGAGTGTCCCACCAGCCCTCAGGCAAATCCCAAGGGAGCAGCCTGGTATTTTACAACTGATCCAAACTGAAATTCAAATAGGAAAGACCACTCCAGAAGAGCCACCTCTGCTTGGCTGCAGTCCTGCTTCCACAGAATTTGCAGATTACTCTGCCCTGCTCCAGACAGCAAATATTTCTGAGATGAAAATCAGAGAGAAAAACACTCGCCATGAGATCACTGTGTAATGTTCAATAGAAATGGAATGCTGTTTGTAGAGCAATTGCTAGAAGGCTTTGCAGACCTCTGGGGGTTTCTGGCCCCAGCCCCTGCTCAGAGAAAGCCATATAGAAATAGAAAGGATTAGACACTTTCCTGGGCTGTTAAGGTTCAAGCATACCCATCCCTACAGCTCACAGCACCTGACACGAGTCTGGCATTCCCTGGCCATAAAGTTGGGGATGGGGGAATCTTTATGGGAAATGATGATGTCCCAGCCCCTTTTCCAGCAGTGCCTTTTCTCAGAATGTGTGACCTGTTTTAACTTAAATGTTGATCACAAATATACAAACAACATAACCATAAGTTTGCTCCAGTCTGCAACAACTGCTGCTTCTACCATCGAGACAGTAAATAGTGAAGGAAAAAATAAATAGAAGAAACAAAGATTAAGTCTTTTTCTACAGCTAAGTTTTTTCTGGTTGCTGTTTTCCAGAAGAGAGGTAGGATTTGCAGGCAGCCTGAGCTCTAACTCAGCTCCCATAGGCTGCCTGTGTCAGCTGGATATGCCAGCCCATGTCCTGGCAGAATGGTGGGATTAAGACACCCCTGAACCTGTCCAAAGTCAGTTTGGGTGTTTCACTGGCCCCCTGGGTTCAGGTCAGTACTGAGCAACTTCTTAGCTTCAGATAAGTCATCACCACCTTCTCTTGCATCGTTTTCTCTCATAACAGCTGTCTGTTTTCAGACTTGTTAACTCTCTCAGAGCAGTCCATATGGATTGGGATACCCAAACTGCCTTCTAGGAGGAATTTAGTCTGGACTGTGAACAGTAAATGGCACACATCACTAACAAAATCTTGGCATAGTGGTATGGGAAACAACCTACCCATACACAGCACAGAGAATTTCCTGTTGCCAGAAAATACCAGATATAAACCATGTATTTTCAGTCTAACACTTCACTAAGTAGAGAAGTCAAAGATGACAGCAGTGCCAATGGAAAGAATCTCTTAAGAGATGCCCAATTTGGGCACAAAACTCAGTATCCAGCTACACTGACAGGAAAAGGCAGGTGAAATGCTTTTCTGTAGCCTCATCCCTTTGAGCCTGAAACCCAGGCTGGAAATAAAAGCATTCTCCTGCTGCATGGCACCAAAGGCTTGGAAACTCAGCTGTTCCCTGGACCTCAGAAACCTGCATCCATCCTCCCTACCTTCAGAGGGGCTGGCAAATGGATTTCAGCTGACACAACGTGCACTTTGGTCTAAGCATGACACAAGAATGGAGACGCAAGGATTCCCTCTGCCTTTTACTTTGTGCTAATGCATCTGGGTGTCAAACAGAGAGCAGAGCAGGAAGAGACACAGCTGGCATTGCCTCTCTTTTCCTTTCAATCTCCTTGACTCTCCCATCCTTCCTGTCACCCATGACTGGCTTTCTCGTCACTCTCTCTTTTAATACACTCTCCAAGACACTTCACAGTAAATGGCACCTTTTAGCAGTGAGCCAATTCCCCACAATTTGAAAGGGATGAGGCACCATTTCCCACCTGTTCTAACAATTCCCTGTGGGACAGAGGGATCAGCACTGCTCCTGTGCTGTCCAAAACACAGGACCAGCAGCATCTCCTTTTCTGTACAACCCTCATGCTTCAAATCCCAAAACAGGGAAAGGATGGAGACTAAGACCAAAACCACAACATGCCCATGATTTGTGATTGTGACATGGAAGACAAAAAAAAAAAAAAAAAAAAAAAAAAAGAAAGGCACAAAAGAAAGTTGATGAGCGATCCTGGGAGGAGCAGCAGCCCCCTCCTATGTGCATGCTGCACTGCCATCTTCCCCAGCCTTTTTTATACAGTAATCAAAGGATATTCTGAGCCTCTCAAAATGCCATCAACCCTCATTGAGAATGAAATAGAGCACATCTCCATCGAAGCCTTTACAGCAGTAATCACTGCCACATGCTGGCCTGAACAGGGAGCTTTTACAGACAAAGATGAGTTTTAAAAATAAAATAAAAAAGCCTTCCTAAAATCTGAATAGAAACTTGATGATAATCTCCCAATTTTATTATGCAAGGGGGAAAAGAAACCCATAATTGTGCACTCTTGGTCTCTTAAAGCAAAGAATAGGCTTCTTGATGAAATGCTGAGTTGATTTAGAGCAGGGCTGAGGTTCTGGTGGCAATAATAGTCTAAAAGAGCTAACTATCCAGCTGATTTGGATAAAATAATCATTTTTCAACATTCTAAATCTACACTTCATCTGTGCCTCCTCCCACTTCTCCCAACTGCATCTTTTGGAGAGTCTTTTTATAGCTTTGAAAATTCTTTTCCCCTCCCCTCCTGCAGCATTCAACAAGAAAGACAGACTCTTTACTCTGGGTAACAAAGGGCATTTTTTAGGCTGTGCTGGCATTTAGCTCCATTGCATCTATGTTTAGAAAGTACAGTATTTAGTATTTATTTTACAGGACACTCTCTAGTCCTCCTGCCACCTGGGAGTCCTCCCAAAGCATCATCCCAGGAGTCCCACTGCCCTGGGACACTCAGCACTCTCCACCTTGGGGGCCACACTGGTGTTTAAGTTGTTAAGCTGCAACTCCCTGCAGCTCTGCCTGATGCACTTGCAAATCATGCCCCCTTGTATTTTTCAGGTGCTTTTACTATTTTAAGGAAACCACAAATAGTGTTCCTCACAAATGGATATTTTCCACTAACAATTTCTGCTTCACATCTCGTCACAAAAGAAAAAATTTTCTCCCGGCTCTCATAATTATTTCCTGACTCTCAGTCCACTTTTCCATCTACTGAATTATGTAGAGTTGTTTAGCTTGCTGTTTTCCAAGAATGCCTCATCAGTGCAGTGTAAAAATATTTATTACTTACTCTTTTTGTATCTATTGACTTTTTCTTTTCAGGATAGAAAAGAAAATGGATCAGCTGTGAGCTCTCTTTACTGTTAACACAGCCAGCAGCTATTCATGGATCAAGCAGATGCTGCCTGATTTTAAACCAGTTTATATTAAAGCTCAATGAATTTACATGTCACACATCAAGGATGGAAGCAATGAACAGCTCCAGCCTCTCCTACCAGTTCCACTGAGCTTGCAGAAGGTACTGTGAGGTGGTGATTTTGTTATTAATCCATCTTAAAATTTGTAGAAGCCAAAGTATCATCCAATTCTTTAGGAAAGTCTCTAACTCTTTATGCCTTTTAACTCCTTATATTCTTCTCTGACTCTAAAGCTATATGCCTGAATACAGAAGCCTGAATGTGACAGAAAATAGCTAGTGCATTTTAAAAAGCCCTGTTTTAAGGCACTTCCCTGCAAAACCATGACTTAATTTGACCAGTTGGTCCTCATAATCAGTTCAGGCTGAGAAGGGTTTACTCCTTGAGAGATATCACTGATTTCAGCCAGCCTGGCTGCAAAGCAAGAAACTAATTGTTATAAAGCAGATTCAAAGAATTCTCTGTGAAGACCCAGGAATCATCTATTCCATTTGAGTCCTCTATAGGAATTTTCTTCCTTTCTCCTCTAGCAAGACTAGGACATTTTTAAAAGGTATTCCAATACACCTGTTCTAGATACATGTATTTTGTAAGCAGCTTTCCTTTTTTGTGTACAATATTAAGATCAAAATAATTTTCCATGTAATATATTTTATAGTGTATTTTTGCATGCTTATTCTCAGTACTTCTTCATCCCAAGCAATGAAATCAGACTGACTAGTATTAGTCTGGGTTCATCTCCTGCTTTTCATGGACAAGGTTGGCCTGGTGCTATCCACACTTTCAACAAAGACTGGAAACAGACCCAGATGAAAAAAGTGAATAGGTAAAATACTTGGGATGGTGTGCCAGACACCAACTAAACACTAACAGCCCTTGGGAAGGGCTTAATGCAAAAGGCAGAGCAGAACAGACAGGAGCCTCCTACCACCAGAATGTCATTAAAACTTAGGAAAGCAGAAAATGGGAATTGGAGCTCTTAAAAGGGGGCTTGGTGGACTTTCAGAATTCCCCTGATGGTCTGAAGGCAGTAAGTGCAGCCAGTTGCCAAGGCTCTCCTAGGGAAATACACAAAATGTAGTGTTTAGCAAAAGACATACAGAAGGGTTTCATACAAACTTCTCCAAGCAGTCATGCAGTTTTAAGGATGCAAGAGAGCTAATACAGAGTTACTCAGTGTAATCTTCTGAAACACCATGAAATGCTTTGAATCAATGTCTAGTTCATTTACAGGACCATCTGTTCTGGCATTGGAGGTTTGATTCCCACACTTGCATAAGGAAGTGACAGAGGAAAAAAATGACTACTAAGATTTGCAGAAAGTTTTTCATCACCTTTTAAGGAGCAGCAATTAAAGAAAAGGAATAGAAATAACTAAAGAAGACCACGACTGACAGACTGTCCTAAGAGGTATCAAATTTAGGGGAAGATTTGGTCATACTATTTTTTGGGAAGATAATGCAGAAGCAGAAAGGTGGCAAACACCACAAGCAAAGAAACAAAAAAAAGACATCTGTGTTGTCATCATTGAACAGCAAACACATACAAATGGCAATATTCTGTTTAGCCTTTTAAGCAGAAGAATCAGAGAATCACAGAATATCCTGAACTGGAAGGGACCCACAAGGAGCACTGAGTGCAGCTCCTGGCCCTGCACAGGACACCCCAAGAATCACACCACGATAACCAGAGATTTCTGATAGCTGGCAGCTCCCTAGATCTAGCACAAAAATGTGTGCATGGCAGGCAGGAACAGGATCCAAACTCTGCTAAAGAGCATTAATTGCCCAGTGAAACTGTGATGTATTTTCCATCCCACCCAATACAATCAAGACAATCTTTCTAAAAGACAAGCTCCACCTCAAATAGAATTTCTGCACTTGATGCAGAAATTAAGGGACAAGAGCCTCTTGTCCATGCTATGCCAGAAGGTTGGACAAAATGCTTTTAATGGCTCCATACAGCCTGGGGGGCTCTTCACATGCATTTTGGATTAACTTCAAGATGAAGCAGTTTTACTGACATCAGTCCCACGTGGCCAGGACACACCAGGAGAAATGACTTGGGCAGGAACACCTAATTTCCTTCTCTTACAGGAGAAGCAATGGGGACCAGGTGCTGCTAAAGCCCTGGGCACAAGAGGAATCATGCTCAAACCACAACTCCCTCCTGGCTTTGCCAAGGGGCAAGGCTGCTGCACTACCAGACCTAAGGCCACACCAGGACTGCAGCAGTGGCCCAGCAGATCCTTCTCAGAGAGCTGAAAACTGGCTCCCAGAGTCCCCCAGTCTGCTTTAGCCAGGCAGGATAGTCTCCATGGACATATGGATTAGACATCTCTGAGAAAAAATGGCTTGCTATTTAATTGCAGGGTTGGCAGGTGCTTCCATGATATACAGTGTATGGAATAAAATTACAGGGACAGCATCAATATACAGTATGGACAGTTTTCATCAGGAATTAGCCAAGGATTTAGAGCAAAAAGCATCGTGGGGTACACAGAGTGCTTGCTGTATTAGCATTATCTCTGCACACACAGGACAGCACTTGTTACAAATACCTGAATGAATCATCTAATGGATGTGAATGCAGGACACTCGAGCACTAGCTGGGGTCCTGTGCTCATGGAAACACTGCTGAAAATTCAGCTTATCTCTCAGAAGCACAGAGCTTCTAAAACTCTATTTTTTCTGGAGTATCTCTGGACAGTGGAAAATAAAAACTGGAAAAAGCCAGAGACAAAATTGCAGCTGAAGAGTTTCAGATCCAATGAAAGAATTCAATTTAGCATAGGATGCTAATTTTTATTTAAAAGCTGCAGCAGTCTCAGAGTGGACTTCACAACAGAGGTCAGTGTGCAGGGCTCTGCTCCCAGCAGTACAGGTAGGTCCCAAGGACATGCCAGCAGGGAGCCAGCGTGGATGTGATGGAAATGCTGGAGCTGGGGCTGAGCCTTGCAGCTTCATAAATCTGTAACCCCTGGAGCAAGAAGGATATGAGACTTTCTGGGGAGCTGGCAACTTCCCAGAAGCCTTCCCTCCCTCCAGTCTTCTATCCACAGGCTGCAGCACTGCAGTGTTAAGGCACATCCAGACAGTTCTTTTCTTCCCATGGGTGGGAGTGTTTTACACAAGCCTCCTCCAGTGGTGCCTCTTCCACCAAGAAGCTGCAAGGATTTAGACCTGAGACCACCACAGGAGAACTTCAGGGCTTTCCTGAGGAAGTAAATGCTCCTGTTCTTCCTTCGTTCCTTTGTGGAAATCAGAAAAACAGAAACTTCTACAGACACCGAACAGTTTAATCTGCAGCCTTGGAAGGAGCTTAGATTGATGTAAAAATAAAGTAAAATTAAGTAGAAAAATCATAAAATTATGTTTCTATAGTTGTAAGTAAGAATATACCTTAAGTAAGTAAGCAACTATTGATAAGATGGTGAAGGGTTTACAATGTAGGGGTGTGGTTGTATAGAATGAGCTAAGAGTTTAGAATTTATAATGGAAGCCTACGTATGTAAATGTAACAAAAGCCTATCCTAAAGTATCCACAGTGCAGAAGAGATAAGTAAAGGTGATAGGTTAGAAAAGCAAAATACACCTTGTGGCAACTGTCCATTAGATTAAAAAGTTCTATATGGTCTTGTAACAAAGAACTTGTGACTGCTTTGAGCTATGGCCAACTGCTTGCTCCCTTAAAATCTCACAGCCTTTGGGACTGATGTTTAGCTGAGGAATAAATCCTTCTTAGCCCAAAAATAGTCCCATCCCTTCATTACTAAGGCAATAATGATATATTCCTTGATTGCAAAGCCTACATGTGAGAAGGTTTGTGATCTCCTTGCTTCTTTCCTGCCCACTTCTGTCCTCATGGAGCCTTGCTGCTGGAACATTCAACCAGAACTGCCAGCACAGAGAAGGAGCACGGTGCTCTGACAGACTCCTTGGCCACTAGAACTGCCATTGGAACAGCTGAGGTGGGAAATACAGTGTCTTTCATGCTTCTTATCCCTGAAAATGACATGGAGATCATGTAGCTCTTGTCTGTGTGTTTTCCTTCACCAAACTGCCTCACCATCTCCCCATAAAATGCAATTTGCCAGGCACAGTGAACACAAGCTGCCTAAGCTCTATCCTTTCATTTGGTGTCCATGGCTGCAGCAGCACCATAATGAGTTTGTGCAATATCAATATGCACTACCCTAAACAAGCATACATCAGACTATCCAAAGGAAACACCAAGCCAGAAGCAGACAAGTGCAGATAGAGAGCTCTGACAGCATTTCAATCCTGTGACTCCTGTAGCTGACATCCATCTGCACTGAGCTATGCACAGCAGATGCACTATTACCTTCAAGGAGAGACTGTGTTATGTTTGAATCAATCTTCACTAAAAGAATAGTGAATGTACCAAGAAACTGAATGCTTCACAAAGGCAACAGAAATCTGTGTGGCTTTCTGCACAAATGTATTACCTCCAGAAAACACCTCTCTGCAAAGGAAACCAGGAGTGCAGGGCTTCCAGCTTGGCCCTCTCTGCCTGATCTGGGACAGACAACTTGGCTCACAACCTGCAAAGTTCTGACAAAGGGTAATTCCAGCTTTGTTTAAATGTTAGATTGTTGTACAATGCCAGAAATAAATTCCCAGCAACAGAAGTTACTGAAAAGAGGATACATTCTTGCTACTGTCATTAAATTGGATTGCAAAGCAAAGCTCCCACTATCTTTAGTGGTACAAGGTCACAGTTTCAAACCAAGATGGGAAATGGTGAGCTGAGGAAAGGAGACTTCACGTCAAGAATGTGATGGTGTCTCTCTGTATGGCAAAAATAAGGCCTGGGGTCTCTTTCTGCAGCTCTGCTGATTTCAAGATCACATGTGTGCAAGCAGCTGACACGATGTGCTTTGAAGTTGGGAAAAGGCTTTGTGAAAGTTATTTGAATTTTTGTATAATAACACCACCACCACCAACACTAATGATAATATTAAAAATAAAGGTCTGTGTTTTCATTCCATGAATATCTCAGTCACCATGTTGGTTGCCCAAATAACACGTTGTAAATAAATCTTTCAGAATATTAACTCTAGGAATTTTACTGGAATCCCCTTAGCTCTAGTGGGCTCCTCAACTGGGCTGGTACCAATGACAGGGGGCAAAAGAAGCTGTTGAAAAAGAAAATAGATTTTTCTACTAAGCCTCTCTCCTTTAAATGTGCCCCAGTGTTTCCAGCAAATATGGGAGTGAGATGGTCATAACAAACCCAACATGTCAGAGCCTGCCCTCCCAGCCCTGTGTTGGTGTAAATGGCAGTACTCCACTGTGTCAAACTAAGCTGCAGTGATTTACATCCCTGTCACAGTAAGTACCTCCCAAAGGTAACTGCTGTCCTTCCCTTCCTTCCTCAGAAGTAAAAAGGAAAGGAAACAACCTCTCCAGAGACAGCTAGTAGCAAACCTGACTTACTTCAGATCACCATCAATTAACTCTAGTAGCCACAAAAGAAAGTTTCTCACTTATTGCTAAATTGTGCATTGTCCCCACTTCACTGTCTTACAGTGATGCAGGAGAAATGCCACATGAATCCAGACTCTCCAGTTTCCTTGCCTTTAAAACAGCAGCAATTCCTTCCAAACTGACTGTTAAGATCAGATTTTGTCTTCCTTATTCCCAGAAAGCACTGTTTTCCTCAGGAGAGGGTAAGGAGCTTCCTGCAGGGCATGGCCAGAGCATGGACACTGGCTCAGGTTATACCCTCAGGTCTTTCACTCACCTCTTCTCTGTCTCACATGCTGCACTCAGTTCACACTGGGTATGAATTTGGAACTACCTCAGCTAAGGAGAAATGTCCAAAAGGTGTCTAAACCATGAGGAACAAACAGCAGCATTTCAAAGGCACTATACTTTGTATTTAAACTGGGACTTTGGACCAAAGGGAGCCTGGAGAGAAAAGAAGTCCCTAGTTAAAGCACACCTGATGCCCATGTGAATGCCCTCACATCAGTAATGCATTTCACCATCTCTTAGTTATGTGAGAAGGGGTGGAAACTGAGCTGTTGAAAGGTTGGAGCCAAGCACAGCAACAGGCAGAGGAGGGAAAAGAGATTGCAGACATCTGGCTTAGCTCCTCACCTGCAGCAGGGCACAGACACGTAGGACAGGATTCAACACCCCAGAGCTCCCAGAGCAGGGCTGAGACTGCTCTGCAGCTGTCAGGAGTTAGTGGGTAGGGAGAGACACCTCCAGAAAGGAATTTATCCTACTGGAAATGCCCAAGGCAGGCAGCAGTGTTCACCCAC
This sequence comes from Irena cyanogastra, assembly GCA_013397155.1. Lineage (NCBI taxonomy): Eukaryota > Metazoa > Chordata > Aves > Passeriformes > Irenidae > Irena > Irena cyanogastra. Next base: position 1,545,413 of record VWZV01008007.1, on the reverse strand, counting down.
GCTGCTCCAGTACCACATAAATGAAGTCTGGGGAAGAGCTTAGATTGTGTCCCTGGCCCTTAGATGGCTGGAGTTCTGGGAGATGAATTCCCCTGAACACTCTCTGTGCCTCAAGTCCCCATGTACAGTGAAGAGCATTTCCTCCCCAACAGGGAGGCTGCACAGCTCAGCCTGCCAACATCTGCCATGTGCCCGGCACAAACACACATTTGGGAAGGGGGGCTATGAAAGCATCACATGCAAACAGGAAAAGGGGCTGGGTTGGAAATCTGGCTCCAGACACAAAAGCTACATTATCTGCATATTGCAGCTGCCCTCAGTTACATCAATCAGTGCCAACCCTGCCAAGGATGGCAGCAGCAGGGTTGTGCACTTCCTGGCCACATCACAGTGCAGATGCAACACTGCTTGACTTCAGGAGCCTCAGCTGTGCTTTCAGGACAGGCAGCTCAAGTTGAGCCTTTGTTCACTCAAGGCTGGGCTATTAATTTAGAATTCACTGAGACACAATGAACAGTGAGCCCAGTGACAACATTTTTATAGCCACTCTCCTTACAATGGGAGCTTGTAATTCCCAAGGCAGTGCTGGCCTCTGTTTGATTGGTGTACTTAAATCTCCACCTATGCTTTTATAACAACCAGTATTTTCTGTCAGAGCTCGCTCTTACCCTGTTGGAATCAATTCTTGTCCTGGAGGTGTAGATGGGAGGAGGAATGTTGAAGGCTTGAGGAACAAGGTACTCTTCAGCATCCATCATATCTTCCAGGTCTTCCTCATCGAGAAGATTTTGGAAGAACTTGCTGTCGTTTGGGCTTGGGAGCTTCATACGATCATCTCCCTGAACAGATTGTATTGAGAGAGGAAAAACATCAAAAGATGGATTAATTTCCCAAAGAGAGAATTTCAGCCTTCCTAATGCCCTGGTAGCCAGGCTGCAGGCACCACACAAGCTGCTTTGTTTGTTCAAAAGCACTATATCCACATAATTTGTGGGTTTGTTTTGTTGTTTGTGTTTTTTACTGGGAATAGGATGACAAAAAGGGAGTAACTGCATGAATCAAGCGAAACCGTGTTTTTGGCATTCTTGTGATTGAGCTTTTATTCTTTCTTCTCTCTTTTTCCCACACAAGATCAGTTTCTGACCCAAGTTCTGACAGATTTTATGAAATATCTCAGCTATTTAGGCTCAAATAGGAGGGGTGGGGAATAACAAGGAAACTGTTGTGTCTGGATGTTTGCTTTATTTTGATTTGCACTTTAAGAGACTTAGACGGTAAATTTCCTATCCATATGGAAAGTTCTGCAGAATGTAAGAGAGCTGAAAATAACAAAAATCAAACCAGGGAACAACAGTGCCTTGAAATACCACCTGTGAACTGGAGAGGCAAATCTGGGCTGCACTTTGTTGGTGCCACAAAACACCACACAAGCCCATAGAAACAATGCTAAACTCCACTGGCTGGCTGGACAGTGGCCTCCCACTCCTCAAGAATTATTCTGGCCCATGTGGAATCCAGCAGGGAATGATGATGGCTGTGCTGTGAGTGCATACAGACCCATTTAAAAGCTCAACAGCAGCTTTGTCCTTGTTGATTGCACCTGGGAGGGAGGGGGGGTGGTGATGGCAGAGGCACCAGTGCAATGCAGTGACCCTGGTTTCTCCTCCTGGAGCTCTCATTGTCTGCAAGAAGCACTGGAGAGAGGGTGAAACACCCACCATGCAACAGGGGAAGGAAGGACAGGGGGAGAAATGGAGGAAATATTCTTATTCTTATTCTTTGGAATAAGGAAACACGTCCTGTCTAACAAAGTCATTTAATCAGACTGTTTTTTCCAGAATCAGCTGAATTTACCATTTACCACAGAGGGGAATCTGCAAGAGGAATTCCTCATTCAGTGCCTAAATTCCTCTTGACTAGTATTTCACTTTCCAACCATATTTCCCTTGTGCTGAAGCTGAAGGAGAGCAGGATGATTCACAGTGTGTAGGAACACACCACAAGTCATCCGGCAGCTCTACCCAGTGAAATCACACACCACACTGTGGGACTGCCACTGGACCCATCTGGGAGACATTCAGTGGCACTGGCTGTACCTCTGGAAGCTCTTCCACCAGGAATCCTTACATCAGTGTGAAGTGAGGATCAGCTCAGTGCACCTCTGCCCTGTGCTCTGTGATGTGGAGCAGATACAGCACAAGAATACCTGGATCAAACTATTCCATGCTCTAGTCTCTGGTGTTTCACCATGTCTTAGTTTAGAAGATGTGGCTGGGGGTGTGTATTCTATCACCAGCTGTTAGAGGTGGGGCAGTTATCTGCTGTTAACTGGGCAGTTTTCTTTATCTCTTCCACAACCAATCCTCCCTCCAGGAGATCTGTTCTGTTAATGGCCATTGAGTGTCACTGCATGGCTGATAAAATTCCATCATCCCATTGGGAGATGCTCTGCCCAGGGGGAGGAGCCAAACATTCCTACCTGGATAGAATCTGACACCTGGAACACCACAGCAGCCTTTTCCACTGCATTCCCAGAGGAGCAGCTTTCTTCTCCACTGCATTTCCAGAAGCCCAGGCCCATCTCCAGCAGCACTGGAGCTTCAGAGGAAACCTCCACCCTTGTACAGGATCCCTGCTCCAACAGAACCACCCCTGTCACTGCAGGAGGGCTGCAGCCACCATTGAGTGGCACTGCCACCAACACCCTGACTCACAGGGTGTCAGCTCCTATTCTGACTCTGTCAGTGTTGGTTTGTATTACTGCTTTTTTTTTTTTTTTATTTTTTCCTAACAAAGAACTGTTATTCCCATATCTTTGCCTGAGAACCCCTTAATTTCAAAATGATAATAATTTGGAGGGAGGGAGTTTGCATTTTCCATTTCAGAGGAGGCTCCTGCCTTCCTCAGCAGACTCCTGTCTTTTCAAACCAAGACAACCCATCACCTTGCTTTTAAGTTTTCATTCCCCTTGGAACTGCTCACCCACTGGGCCCTTACTAAGAACCTTGCACTTTCTGTGGCTGGAGGCTGAGCTGCAATAAACACACACACAGGTCTAGGCTGCCACAGAATTAGGGAAGGACACATACACACACAGCTCCAGCTACCTGTACTCACCAGCTGCCACAGGGCAGTTTCATGGCATGAACCCCTGAAGGATGAACCCTTCCCAACCCTGTCACAGGGATGTGAAGCCTCCAGAGCCCTCAGAGTGTAAGGAGAAAAGAGAGGGAAGCTCCTCCCTAGCATTAGAGCCACCAGTGTGACACAACTCCCAGTCTTCTAAGGAACTTTTATGTTTAGGCTGTGAAAAGAGTCCTGCTTGTGATCTCAGCAGTGCAGGGAAAGGACTCAGCCTAATCAATTTTAGAACCAAGGAAGTCCTTGGTCTAAAAACAGATCCACTGTCCACTGATGGACAAATTTTTTCCCTGGTTTCATGAGGGAATGCAAAGCACCGAGCACCTTGTGAAGGCAGAGACTGTATATGTGCTCATAAACACAAGCTTAGGAAATAAATTTCAGCTTGTTGTATTATTATTAATATTGCTATTTTTGAGATAGTGACACTGTCCATTCTCCTCCATGCTTGTATAACACTGTGGTCACTGTTTGCTTCAGGCTCAAGAGCAGCTTGCACTTCAGAACATTCAAAACCAATGCCCCTAGCAGTTGGGTGTTGCAGAAATTGGTTTTCCCACCCCTGTGATGCTGCAGGGTTGCTTACCTGAATTACCAGGTACCTCTGGGGGTCTCGAGCCATTCTAGAGAATTCAGCAGCCAGCTCCTTGAATTTTGGCCGACTGTCAGCATCAATCATCCAGCCTGGGTGAAAGATGAGAAAGAAAACAGTTAAGTGCCAGGGGTGGAAATCATTCTGTTTTTTCAAATGCACAAGTCTGACGTGCTTGATAGCTCTGGCCCAAAGAAAAGTTGCAATAAAGAACCCAGAAGAATGGAAAGTTGGAATTCTATGATGCATTAAAGGGGAAATACCTGGTTTTGGCCAGACCACATTGTTCCTTACTGCATGGAATTTTTCTTAACTTGCTGGACTCCTCTCTGTCCCAGACACAACAACACAACCTTGCAATTTCCTCCATCTTGCACACTTAGCTATCAGCACTGACTGACTTTTATTAAGGATGTGTCTCACCAGATGGGACATTTTTGCACTCAAAAAAGCCCTTGCACAATTTAATTTCCACACCTCCATGCACAGTACAACTGTTTTCAGAAGATACTTAATTTACTTGTAGTTGTCCTTTCCTTTTTTTTTGCAGGGCTTTTGTGTACTATATAATTGTAGTATATATGATGGATGAGATGTCTGTATGTTAATCTCACTTAAATTAAGCCAGAAATATCAGAGAGATATTTCTAATTCTTTTTAAATTAGAAGCATAGCCTTGGAGGATACTGTCATTAGAGGGGGTATCTTGGAGATAAGAAAGTTGAGAGAAACCATGTGCAGACTTTTTTTCCTTTTTTACTAGAGTAAAAATATTCATAAATTTTTTACTGGACTAAGAATGATAAAAAAATAATCCTCTCTGTAGCACTTCTTCTATTAATTTTACTTTTTATTATTACTATTGCCATCATCATTCTTGCTACTAACAATAAAACATTTGTGATTTCTTTCTTCAATATTTGGAAACGGGGTTTCTCCTCACAGCTTTCTCTGGCTGGGTATCCATGTGCCATAATTATTTTTAATGCTATCTTTTTTACATCAGAATCAATTGTCATGGAAATGACAAGAGTTTACAATAACAATCACACCATTTTAACTTCACAGCAAGTAGATGAGATAACACCTGACAGTAATAAGAGGCTGAGCTAACTCGGCCCTTCATGGCTAACAATTGCAAAACTGCAAAAAGATGTGCAGACAGTATTTGAATGGAATGTACAGGATCTTGGGAAGCTTTTGCTTTGCAGCAGCAGCTTGCTCTGTTGCCCAGCTCCGTCAGAGACTACCTGTGCAAATGTTCTAAACCAGTGTCCCTCTTGCAGTGAGCACAGGGGTATCAAAAGTGACAATTCCTTACACTTCACCATCACCATATAAACATCAATAGTGCAGATTGGGGGCTGGGGCAGCCTCTCTCCCTTCTCCAGGAGGTCGGGGATCTCTCGAGTTGGGATTCCATCGTACGGCTTCCCACCAAAGGTCATCAGCTCCCAGATGGTCACTCCTAGGCAGAAGAAAAGAGTCTCAGTACTTGGGCTCACACTGCTCAGATTCTCTCACAGCAGAGTATCCTGGCCCAGTTCTAGACAGCAATCTTTTCCTCTTCACCACTGCCTGGAAAAACACTGAAGTTTGGGCTGGGGGGACAGGAGGAGTTGAGCAGGTGGCCACACAGTGCTTAGCTGCCATCTGGGCTTCAACCATGACAGCCTGCCACTTAAAAACTCAGCAAAATGGTGAAACAGCACTTTGTGGTAATCTTCAAAAGCAACTTCTCTCATTTTTATTGGTGTAAGAAATGGCATGATACACCTGAGGCACACGAGAAAGGTCTGAGACAAATGAAGGGTGGGAAAGTAAATGGGTGCAATAACAAAAGGATGCATCACACTCTTTTATCAAAAAGGGAAATGAGTGCCTGATGTACTCTATTATTTTAAGGGGAAAAAGCACAGATGTTCCCTAAATTAGAGCATCAATTTCCCACAAAGGTACAGCACTGAGTGACATTAGGTCATTGGCTTCGCCTTGTAAGCCATTCACAGCCACTGCTGTCATTTCTTCCCTTAAATCACCTTATGGATCTGAGTTTATGATAGTGCTGTACTACAAACCCAAGATTCTCTTTTTGAAAAGCCATAGGATTGTTTTGGCTTTGGAGCTGGAAATAAAGATCATATATCATAAGTAAAAGAATTTGTGCCTGAACAGAATCTTAAATATTGAAAATGCTGCTCTCACACCATTTTGTTTGACTTTTATTTGTATTGCAAAGGTCATTTTAAGCACGCCTCAGATCAGTACCATATTTTGACAACTGTCATGCTAATGTGAAAAGTGATGGGCAAAATTACCACATGAGTAAACCCCATTTATTTCACCCTCATTCATCTCCTTGTTGATATTAAATAACTATTGCTAATATTGTTAACTATTGTCAATTGTTTATGGTCTTTTCCTTTCTGATTACAGATGTTCTGGGCTTCCTGCATTTAAAACGAATTTCATAAATGAAGCCATATTTTTTCCTGAGTGATCCAAGGTATACAGAATTTGAAGAGAAAGAGCAGCTTTACAAGATCAGTTGAACTCTCCCAGGCTTTTTCCAGCTGCCTAGAAGAGGGCAGCTACCCAGCCACAGCAAACAGTGTCTTTTGCTGCTACCCACAGGTAAAAGTGAGTAATGAATAGAGCTGTACACCCCTTTGGTTCAAAATGACATGGCAACAGGAAATGCAAATAGGACTCCATAGCCCCAGATCCTGCTGCAAATTTCCATTTACAAAGGTATACATGATTTTATGAGTAATAGTTATACAGATAAACAGGCAGAGACCTCAGCAGATGTGGCAAACAGCTCATCTGAATAACCATTAGCAACACTGAACGAACACCTCATTTCTCAAATATGACTTTTTCTCTGTGTGTGTAGCTCACCAATTCCCAAGTTATCTGTGAAATTAAATAGATGCTTGTTCTAGTTAGTTTGGAGAGCTTGTCTCTTCTTTCTCTTGCCATATTTGCTCTGTATTATGACAAATTCCCTTTTATCTGACTCTAGGTAGAGAAAGTCCCATAAGCCTGAAAATGTTTTTTTGACGTTCATGGCTTTTAGAGTTGAGATTTTCAAAGACTGCTGAAAATTGTGACCTGCAGCTGTATTTTTATGAATCCATGGCTAAGCTGAAAGAGGTCTTCTTCTGTCATAATAATCAGGCAAACTGCTACCAGCCCAGACCTTGAGGCACTCACCCCACTGGGGAACATCATGGTAATATATTTCAGTGAGCAGGGAAGTAACACAGGAGACAGTAACAATTGCTGCTTAGAGTTACACATTTAAAGGGAAAAAAAAAACAACCAACCCAAAAACATGAAGAGCAAATGCCCCTGGAATTAACTCCTTTGAGAAAAGAGGATATCTTTAACATACTAACACAATTTGGTTTAATGCTTTAAAAGACACAACTTTTTAAACTAATCAGGTGAAGATTTACCGTAGCTCCACACATCACTCTGATGGGTAAATTTCCTGTAGTGTATGCACTCCAGAGCCATCCACTTAATTGGCATCTAGGGAAGGACAAGAGAAATGTAACCTTAGAAATACATTATTGAAACAATTCAAAGATCTTGTATGAAGGCAACAACTTTCTCCCTGCCTCCTTCAATGGTGAGCTTGAAAGAAAACCAGAGGAAATGGCTGTTCCTGCCCTCTAGAGTGGGGCTGTGCCTCATAAAATTTGGAGGTGGGAAAGACAAACCAGTTACCTGCAGAACATGTGATATTTACTGATTCAGAAGTAATGGAACAAACCTCTGTTTTCATCAAACCTGTGCAAAGAGGGACCAGTGCAAAAATGACATATAATTCCCCTAAATCTGAAGTGCAGCAGAGAAGGTGGAATGCAGAAGCTGTTATTCCTTAACAGTTTGCAATCTCTGCAATCTGAGATAGCAACACTGCTATCTCACTGTTCTCGAAAGAGGCCAGGTTACAATGCAGTGACCAAAACACTTCACCATCCCCATCCTCATCATCATCATCATGGTAAACAGGCAATGAGGAGAATTTGCAGTGCTTTATTGTTAATTCCTAATATTTGTTAGAAACTTAGCCATGCCAGTTCTCTGTATCAGCCCAGCAGTGGGAAAAGTTGCTCCCCAAACTAAGCCAGCAGTCCCACATTCATTCCTGTGTCAGTGAATCATCTCTTCTGACAGAGAAGGGTGTGCAGGCAAACCAAACCTCATTCCTGCATTTCAGCCTATCCTCTTGAGTTCCTCTTAAAATGGGATTCATGGTGTTTCCCATTCCTGAGCTGGCCTGGCAGGCACAGCTGATGTCTCAGGTTTTAGCTTTTGTATTTTTCAGATTCTGTGCTGTTTTAGTGTGTAGTTCTGAGCTTCATATATTAGGGGATGGTGAGCTCTCTTCACAGAGTAGGGAGACAAAACAATTCCTTCTCTAGCTGGGGACCAAGAAAAAATGGTCCAAATCTCAGGCTCAACAGCACAAACAACATGGACTGAGGAGAGAAAATCAAGAAGGATGGGACTTCATAACCTAAAACTATAACTGGACAATTAACTCCAATATGCAAATGGAGCAGAACTTATAAAAGTGACAGACCCCTTGACCGGTTGTCCATTTTGGTTCACCTTGGGTGTAGCCCTGGCTGGGCTCTTGTGCTGCCCAAGGTGGATCCATTGAGGCCTTTTAATAAATCCCTACTTTATTCTTTAGCTCTGTCTAACCTCTGCTCTAGGTCAGCCTTCTCAAGGCATCACAATCTTGCAGTCTCTGAATTTCTGATGGACAAACACTTTGAAGATTTTTACCTGGCAGGGACTTGTATGGGTTGCCTCCAATTTGGAACTATGGAAGAGGTACTGGAATAAACCAAAGGGATGAGTAACTGCAGGCAAAATCTGAACAGATGGTGGGTGTAAAAGCAGAGGATGTGTCTTCATTCAAACCCTTATGAAACTGCCTTCCATGAAGTTCCCTAATGAACATAACCTATGGAGTTATGGCAAAAATAGCACCTGGTAATAAAGGCTGCCTTAACTCTTGCAAAGACACTTCATCCTCCCCCACTAAACTCTGCACAAGTGCACTGCTTTCATTCCCATTGTATCCTAGCTGTAAGCAGTTGCTGAAGAAGCAAAGCTGCCTTGTTCCTTATGGGATAACTCAGGTTGGAAGTGATTCAGGAGGCCTCTAGTCCCACCTCAGGTTCCCAGCAGGTTCAGCTGCCTAGGGGATTAGGCCAAGTTACTCAAGAGATTTGTCCAGTCTGGACTCGAAAACCTCCAAGGATGGAAACTGCACCACCTCTGTTGACAACCACTCGATTGTCCAGTCTGAGCCTCCCTTAGCATCCTCTCAATACAACTCGATGCTGCCAATGTCCTTGGGATTTCACAGGATGCTTTTCTGGACCTGGGAAGTGATACATCTGACATAAATCCTGCTCCAGAGCTCTCAGCAGGGTAACAAGTCCAAGCCACAGCTGCCAGAGAACAGCTGGTTTGCAGGGATCAGCTCTTTTTCTGTCATTCACTGTCAGAGGGAGGGAAGAGGCTGAGGGGTCACCGAGAAGAGGATTAGAGAAATGAGGGAGGCAGGGGAAGCTGCCAAAACCCCACCTTCCCTGTCAGGAGGCATCTTTCCACGGGGATTTAGGAAAGCACTGGTGGCTCCTCTCAAGCTCTTCACCTCCCTGAGTGCCCTGCCCAGGTGATGCAAGGGCAGCAGCCACATAAACAAGGCAGCAGCTCATCCCAGAGAACAGCACACCCTGGCAACAGCTGTTTGTCCCAGACAAGGGCATGAGTGAGCACAAAAATCCACAGATAGCAAGCAGACAGACAGCAAACTGAACATCCAGGAAAAGGAATGACAGGTGAAGCAAATCCTTTGGGATTCTGTGACAGATTGAAATGGGGAATTTCAAGATGTTTAGGGAGCAGCCAGAAGCACCAGGTACTTACTGCCTTCTGAATTTTATCATGCATTAATCTGAAATTGGCAGAAATTAGGTAAGGCACTACATGGCCATGGTGTGGTTTGCTGCAAAGTAGTAGGGGAAAAGATCTGGTTTCAAAATTATCCTCAAGCTGGCTTTTAGTGGCCTGGCATTCAGCATGGTATTGGAGAGGTGGAGGCAAGACATAACATACACAGGCTCTCCCAATGTGATAGAAGAGCTAAATCCTCACGTTCTGTGGCCTTCCCTTTTGTTGTGACAAAATTTACTTGTCTGGGAAAATGGGACTGCACATTCTTGAGGTGTGTACTGGCCAGAGAAAGAGGCTGAGCAGGAATGCCCCAGAACATCCATCATTCATTGAACCAAAGTATTCAAAATGAGACACAAACTGGACCATGTGAAAAAAAACCCCCTAATTCTGAGTGTGAAAACTGCTCATGCAATTATATTTCAGTTATATATTATATTTCAATTATATTTCAGCTGGAGAAGCTCACTTGTGCAAGAAATGAGCTTTCATGTGTGCTTTCACAAGAGAGTCCTCCTGCAAGGCAGGGCTTTGCTCAGTCACTGACAGACTCTCACACAGACAGCAGTCCCACAGGGACACACTGACCCAAGGAGTAACTCCAGGAGGTTTGTCACAGCATGGCAGATTTGCTTCCAGACATGTTCAGTGCTCACCTTTCCCCCATCAGCATTGTACTCCTTTTCATCCCCTTCCAGAAGCCTGGCCAAGCCAAAGTCAGTGATTTTCACGTGGTTTGGTGATTTCACCAGGACGTTGCGGGCTGCCAAGTCCCGGTGCACGAGTCTCCTCTCTTCCAGGTACATCATTCCCTGAAGGGACAAGAACAGTACAACAATGCCAATGAGGCTTACATGGTTTTGGAGAGCTAACTTGCACTAGTGACATGTAAAATGGCTGGCTCAATGATGAGTATTTACAAGGAGAAATGGCCTAGAGGGGAGAAGTTCAACATTGCTCTTGCTCTGAACAGGAGGCAGGATTAGATGACCTTGAGTTAGTCCAGTATGAATGATTCTATCAGATTCAATTAACAAAGAGAAAAAAAAATCCAACAAAATAACATATAGATAACTATTCTACTTCAGGAAGCTTAAAATCTGGAAATGTGAGACAAAGAAAAGAAATATTATGGCCCTTGTTCTTCAGACAGGAAATGTGATGATCATAAAAAAGAATCAATTTAGCCAAAGCTCCCCAGAAATCAGACCATGCTGGGAAACAGTCCCGGCTCTGTTACATCCCAGACAAGTGTCTTTAATTCAAGACAAAGATTCTTGTCCATCTTCAAATGGTTTTTAAGCTGGTCACAAATTTTCACTATCCTCAGTGGATTAGAAGGAAAACAATTCTTTATTCCAAGAGCTGCAACTCCCTCACCTTTCCACTCCCTTTAAATATTGCCTGTAGTATTCTAATAAGGCATTAGATCAATGGCCCTTTTTTTTATGAGCATACATATTCTGTTAGAAGTATATTGTGTTAACAAGCCCATCCAGCTGCCTTTAAAGATAAGGTAACATACACTCAAACTGCCTGGCCTTAACCTTATTCTTATTCTGATGGGAGACTAACCATCCACCATCAGTATGGAAATTTGCACGATGCTTTCTGACACTGAGATCAACACCAAAGCTTGGTCTTATTAATTATATGACACACATAGGATAGTTGGGCAGGGTTACAAGCCTGTAATTTCATTAAAAGGCATTTATGACATTAACCACCATTATTAGAATTTAGAGATGAAATCACACACTTGACAATTGCCTTTAAGGTATCTCTTAATATATTAGCTCTGTATAATATATATGATAATTTTTAAAAAGTCATTGCTGAATACCAAAGAGATCATATTATCCCATAATACAGATGATAATTCCGAGAGCCACATGTAGGGATTAAAATAACCAGATTACTCAGTGCCATGGGCCAGAGTTTATTATCCCTCCACAGCCTGAGGAGCTCACAGGTGCCTGACCCCACACAAGCTGCCTCCCGTGGTCTCTGGACCCAGCTCTGGCACAGGGTGCCCAGAGAAGCTGTCACTGCCCCATGCCTGGAAGTGTCCAAGGCCAGGCTGGACAGGGCTTGGAGTAGAAAACATCAAAACATGCTTGGAGCAGCCTGGGATGGTGGAAGGTGTCCCTGCCCATGGCAGAGGGTGGAGCTGGATGGGCTTTAAGGTCCCTTCCACCTCTAGGATTCCATGCAAGTGGATGTCTGTACAAAAAGCATCAAATGGAGCCCTAAACTGCTATTAGGTGAAAAATCTTGGTGCAAACACCAGTAAAAGCTTTGAAAATATGTGGGAGAATGTTTGGCATAAACATTATTTCATGCAGTCAACACAAAGGGCTTTTGAGAGAGGACACAGGGACTCTTTGGCATGAAGCAACTGAAGTTTGTCTTTAGAAGCACTGCTACTTGAAGGAAACACACCCTCCTGCCAAGTGCAAATCAATACTTTTGGCTTTTGACCATCAGAATTGTAAGTCTTTAAAAGAATAATGTCTTTTGACATCAATGTTTTTTGACATCAAATTAAAAGCACTAGAAAAAGAGACAAATAAATCTCATGGGCTAAACAATTGTGAGTCACACAAGAACCACACCATGACACCAGCTGATGAGGGAATTCTGCTGGCATCAGAATGCATCAGGCCCAAATAAAATTTTATCTTTAATAGATAAACTTGTACCTATCAGCATTGAAACAGTATGAAAACATTGCAGATTTCTTTTCGCCAAAATGAAAATACAGAATTTGTCTTGTCAAAATCAAAACAGATGACTTGCACCAAGGCTTTAGCCTCCTGTTTCTGGTTAATGATGGCAGGAATGGATGGCAAGGTGTGCAAAAACATCCTTCATTGAAAGAGTTACACAGCCAAATTCTTAACCATGCCTCCTCTTTGGTCTTACTTTACTGTCTCTAATTTCAAGCATTTTTTTAAACCTATAGGCTAATACTTTAGGACATTTCACTGTTAACTCTATTTATTCACTCACTCCTATTTTATGCTATTATTTAGTATCACTTTAGCAAGATTCTATTTTATTCATCCTAACCTCACACTCTCTCAAGAACTAGATGATGTGTAATCACCAATACCTTGCACTGCTGCTCAGCAATACCACAGCTGGTTTTCTTTTCTTTTCTGTCCAGAAGGGGGGCAGAAATAACTGCCTGTGGATCACTGCATTTTGCTTCACCTCTGTCAAACAACCTCCTCGGGGCTATCTCCCTCCTGTGTTATCTAAAAGGTACAACCAGCCCCTGTAGGGTTGGTTGGCAGCTACAAAATCCTCTGCAGAGCCCATGGTCTGCAGAAATGTAAATCCTCTTGGGAATACCCAGTGGAGACATGTTTGATTTTCCTGATATCCTCTCAACAGGCTTGAAATGTGGGTGGCAGAAGTATAAATGAAAAGGTAAGTATGTATGTATTTTCAATAAATGAGGCTATCCAAGTGGAAGGAAAAGAATCTAAAAAAGGGAATCCTACAGTATTCCCTGCAGCAGTACTGTCTAAACATACACTATGCAGAGAACCAGTATCTGAAGATATTTTTGAGCCTGGTAGGAAAAAAAGCTCTATGTAAATCTTTAATCTTTTAATATGATAAAGAAGTATGACAAAAAATACACAGCTGGTGCATCCCCACCCAAAAACCCATGAGATAATACCAGGAGGACATTTTATGGGTTGAATAGACTAAAAGTTATTCATTAACAGCTATGAAAAAAGATATTTTACAGTTTTATTAAGGAGTGTTTCTAAATTATTCTGGCACTGTGACAGCTTTGGAATGGTCACTTCAGTTACAATCAGGTTTGCTCTTTTCACAAGGAAAATATCAGACCTGAAAATGAGAAAATGTGCTGGCAATAAACAGAAGTGGGACAGTGGAAAGGAGACTTTGTGTCAAAAAATCTGTGGGACAAGAGAAGAAAATGATGTGGGACAGCTTTCTGATCTTTCCAAGTGCTGAACTTCAGTATAGAAAACATCAAATTAGACTCATAAAGTATTAGGATTTCCAGTGCTGTGGAAGCATCACCAAAGCTAGGCCGGTGGAGGAAATAGGAGAAAAAAAGGAAAATGAAGTTTTTCTGGCAAATCACAGGTTTGTCCCCCAAGATCTGCCTTGAAGTTGTGGCCATAATTTGCTGTTCCCTTACTTTATTATAACCATTGTTACTTGTTGCTACTGCTGTAATTTGCCTCCCAGTTTCTGGGGGAAGCTTTGGAGCACAGCCTCCGTCTGCACAGCTCAGGGTGCAAGAGGTAGGAGCACAGACTCTTTCAGATGTTCTAACTTGACTTCCTTCACTTTCCTGGACTTTTTGGAATCCCACCTCCCTGCTGAGGATGGTTCTGGATTTGTTTCAAAAGTGGCAGCTACTGTGCAGGGAATTCCCAGCTCTGAACTGCAGGAGTCTTGCTTGAAAGCTCTTTCCCTCAGGTGCCTGGAATTCATCTCCAGGAAAAAAAATATATATATATTCATTACTCAGGACAGAGTTCCAACAGGTATGTAAGTCATTAAATGCAAAGTCCTTCTGGGATAATTGCTAGAGATGAACTGAAGTGTGTTGAATCACTAACTAAAGTTTAACATATGTCTTCTGTCTTGCACTACACAAGGCATCATTTTGCAAGAACAAATCAAATTTAAAAAGCAAGTATAAAGACCTTCACCTGCCCCAAGATCTTCAGCAATACCAGCCCATAGTGAACCCCCTATAAATACTTTTTTTCAGTGTGACTTTTGGTTGTTTTCTACACTAAATATAATTGTTTCCCTAAATTGAGGGCATGTTGCTCTTATCTCACCCAGGAATTAAGAGCAGCCTGTCTTCCTTTAATAATTACTTCCACCCACCAAAGCCAGCACACATGGCAGATTCATCAAATTCATTCTTCAGGTACATGAAGGAAGAAAATTTCAAGTCCAGCTCAATTCTCATAGACATTAATCTGCAGCCTTGGAGACTGCTCTCTTGCCATCCTAATAACTCAAGGCTTGCTTAATAATGTGAATCACTGCAGAAAGCCTCAAATGATCATCTTTTCCCCTGCACACCCCATGGAAAAGGTGTAATTTTGCCTGGGGCTAAATACACTTTCAAGGCAAACATTGTGCCCTTTGTTGTCAGGAGTGACCACACTCTGCAGGCAGCTGTTCCTGCAGAGAGAGCTGTGGGACAGGGACACTGACACTGCTCTGAAAGGCACTCACCTGCACAGGGTGACGTCCTGGCCTGGGAGCTGCCACTGGAGGTCACCTCACAGCCAAGGGGAGGGAATGGCCATGCCACCAGCCCCAGCTGGGGACTCACTCACCACATTCTAAAACGAATCCTCACCCATTTGGGGCACCATTTGTGTTGGTGTGTGGGTTTTTTTTTCCCTTTCACGATCAGGACAGGACTGCTGGGATCCCTTCCTTGAGCTTTTATTGCAGCATCAGCCTCATTCCATAGTTCAGACAATTGGAAGATGGTAACAGCTCATGTACAGCCAGCAGCAGCCAAAGATTTCTTTGTTACAGGGCATTTTAAAACTTTCTAGCCCACAGGATATTGCTAAAGCTTACAGACAATTGTTCAGCCAATCACTAAAAGCACAGGTACACCTGCTCCACACAGTGCTGGCTTGTCTGCTCTCTATTAACAACACACAATACTTCATTATTAACCTTAAAACATTCTACTATCTTGCTAAGCATATTTTTCTGCAGTCTTAAGGTCTATCTTAGCCAAGCCTAAACTCAAGCTATTGTTTCATGTCCTTGCTTGCTGTACCATTGTAACTTCTTCTACCTCCAGACTTTGCAGCTGCAGCTGATTCGAAGTTTCTCTGCTCTCTTTATTTCTAAGGCCTGCTTTTCTCAGCTTTCTGGAAATCATCTTACCTTTACTATTTCCCCAGTGTGATGTCCTGGGTGGGTTGGCCTGGGAGCTGCCACTGGAGGTCACCTCACAGCCAAGGGGAAGGAAGGGGGATGCCACCAGCCCAAGCTGGGGACTCACTCACCCCTCGTGCTAAGCACAGCTCCACCAGCTCCCCTGCCAAGGGTTTTTGGAAATGTCTGCAGTTCTGCCAGCCCTGGTGAAGCTGGTGAGGCAGAACCAGTCCTGTAAGCCCAAATATTTAGGAGTTCAATTCAATTATAGGGGATGAGTTAATCTCTCTTTCTTTGGTGAAGGGCAGAAAAGAAAGCTTATGTGATAGTCATGTATTTCTTCCCATCTCCTGCTCACTTGACAAGATCTCTCAAGGTTTCACTTATCTTCAATTTGAGTTTGAAGCAATGTCTGTTAATGTGTAGCAAGCTGTATCTCAGGGTGAAATTGCCTTTATCTCAAGCTGGCCATCTTCAGATGCACTTAGGATACAAAGTTGATATAATTATGTGCATTTGCCTACAGTTTCTTTGGTTCTGTCCACCTGAGCAGGACCAGATGACAGAAACTCAGATATGCCATCTGAGTAGGTGTGACATGAGCAGAGGGGACACTGCTGATAACAGCATTTTCCTCAGGTCCTGTCACCTTGCTAAATCATTTCAGACTAAACAGTTCAGAGTACACAGAAGCAAGACCAAGCCCATCTGTACTTGCCTCAAGAGATGGGATCCCAGTGCAGCTGGATTATTGTCCCTAGGGAAAGGCAAGCAGTGAAAACCCAATTCCTGCACAGGTAACTTGAGCTGGTTCTGCTGGGAAAACAGCAGTGATGTTCTGAACTCAGGTCAATCTTACATCTCTCCACTTGTGGCTCACCCAGAAATACAAATTCTGTCTGCTCACATGTGGGCTGGCTCAGCTGAAGCACAAAATTGGGATGAGCTGGCTTCATAGCAACCACAGGAGGACACACACTACCTGTGGCAATGCAAAAGTGCCATTTGCACATCGAAAGAACAAATCTGGATAAAAAGAAGTCAGCACCAGATATTTGCTTTGCACCAGGTGGCAGCTGCAGTTTATCTGTTCCAGAAATAGGAGTTCAAAAGCCTGATTTACTACACTGCTGAACTTCATCCCAGGACACCAAATAAAGATGTTGCTAAAGCACAACAGGTTGAAACAAACTCAAGAAGCCAAAGTGAAGGGAAAGAGCTATGAGACTGATTAGATGAGAATTACAGGAAAAATTCAGTCTATTCCAAAATGACAGGTGATTCATAAAGGCAGAAAGAGTGGAGAGAAATGAGAGGAGAAGCAATTTCATAAGCTCATGACATTTCAATGCTTAACTGACTGGACTGAGCAGACATTTTGATGGGCCCAGACCCACTCCAATCCTAAATTAACATCTCAGGAATGTCACCTCACCCCCTCACAGCACAGGTGAGTGGGTCACTGCTGAACTGACTGGTTCTCAATTCTGGGCTTGTGGGGCCCTTGTATAAAGCTCTCTATGCTGGGTGGTGCTGAAGCTCCTCAGGCAACACCAGAAGGGGAGTTTGTTCCACTGCATCATCAAACACATCCTTTGTCTGAACTCCCGTGGAAAGATGAGTTGTCTCCCAGGCTCCCTGAAATTCTGCAGCTTTCTGGATTAGGTGGTGCTGAATATAAAGAGTCTGTGAAGCACTTCACATTCTTCTGATGGAAGATGTTACATAAATCTATTAAGTAGCATAAGCAATGAGATGCAGGCCAGGTATTTATTTCAATATTGGCCATACTGGACGTGGCTCTGAGTTCTGGTCCCACTTACAGGCACATCTGTGCAGCTGCTGCAAAGTTCAGTGGCCTAATCTCCATTTTGTAATTAACTCAGGTGTTTTCTCAAGACAGCTGGGTGCAGAGTGCTCTCCTGTGCCAGCTCCATTCCCCATTCAGTGGGCACACTGGGGCATACTGGCTGTGCTACCCCTTCACCTAGAGCAGGTGTCCCAGCCTCCTGGGCTGTGTGGACAGGCTATGTTACTCTCCCTTATTCCCAAAGAGCTGAAAAGGCCAGAGATGTTCTCCCATGAGCTCTGAAGAAAACCACAGCTCAGGGGACTGCAGCCCAATGAGGAGAGAGAAATTGCAGCTTGCAGCTGTGCTTACAGCAAGTGTATCAGCAGTGCACCTTGTGCAGTTCTGGCTGCAACTGCACCAACACCCCCTGTTTCTGTGAAAGAGGCCTTTGAACAAGAACTAAATAACAGACTTACCACTGCAAAACTCTCCTTGGCAGGCAGTAACATTTACTGCAAAGCAGCTACAGTTTAGAGACTGGCAGGATCACAATTCTTATGACAAGGGCTGTTTCAAATTGCTGTTTCAAAAGCAAATCACAGTAATCTGTGCTACACGTGCCAGCAGAAGGAACACACCAGTTCTCTGATTTGGGGAGTGCTCAGAGACTTCAGGTTTCAGCCCCCAGTGGATCACATACTCCTGGAAAGTGTTTGATGCTTTCCAAAGTGGCAACCGAAGAGAGCTATCAATTTGAACAGGCTTTTTGAATGCCATTCTTCCCCCTTACATTAATTGTTCAGTTAGACTAGCTCCAGCTCCTTCCTCTGAAGGGGCAGCAGGGCTAAAAGCAGCCCACAAATGAGTTGCCAGTGCAACTGGAATGGGGCAGCTGTGACCAGTGCTTTCCTGATCCTGCAGTTCCAAACTGCCCAGCAGGGAGATCACTTGGCTTTCCTGGAAGGAAGCCCACAGCAGCAAACTTGAACAATGGGCTACTTCTCCCTCAGCCAGCCCCTGACCTCTTGCCAATGCAATTACAGTCAGGAGAGAGCACTGTGCAGTGCATTCAGTCTCTCCAAGAAAGTGTATTTAAAATGGATTACTTCTGCTCCTTAGGCAGGCAATCAATAGAGATGTGGACTGCAATAAGTACAGAGATGTCTGTGGGCTGCAGCACTTATCCTCTGTGTCTCTTCAGAAATTAATTAAAAATCAATGAAGTGTGCAGCCTATTAATAAGGAACCTCCAGATTAACAGATACAAGCACAGCCCTCCCTTGGGCTCAGAACAAGCACAGCCCCAGTGCCAACACCAGAAACTCTCCAGCACCCCAAACCATACCCTGACCTTCCACGGCCGTGCCCTGCACCTGACTGAACTGCAGTATCCCCAACTTTATGCACCATAACAAATTATATGCTGTGTGTTTCAAGTGGGCTAAACAGGAGGAATTGGGGGAAGCATTCAGAGCCTTCAGAGTTTCTCTGCTGGCCTGCTAGGAAATGAACTTAGGGCAAAGCAAAACCACCCGTGTGAAGGTGGGATCCAGCAAACATCTAACAGAGGGTCCAGTCCAATGTCTTCTCTTAATTACAAACTTCTTTTTAGACAGCTTTCTTGGGAAATGACTCCTGACCCTGCAGCAGATAATTTTCCACTGGAAGTGTGCTGATAAACTGGCATGTCATGCACTGGATGCAAAGTTTTCCAGTATTCATCTGATGTAGTTATGATAATAAAAGATATATAAAAATATATATTTTAATATATAAAATATATAAAATTATATTTAAAATTATATAAAATTATTATTTTATATAAAATTTAATATATAAAATATATATCATGTTATGATAATAAAATATGTGACAAAACAGGTCTTTTCTGCACCCTGTGTGCTTGGCTGGTTTGGTTGAGACAGAGTTCTTGGGCAGGTGAAATTACTCTCCCCTTCTCTTGGGCAGTGCCCACAGAGTAGACACTGTGGTGACACTATCTTGTGTGTTCAGACAAAAATCCCACAGGAAGAGCCCACAACAGCTGCCTGCTTTGCAAAAGGCATATAGGTACAGAATCCCCCTGAAACACTTGACATGTGGAATTTTTTACCTCAAGATGTGTTTCATAGGGCACTCCCAGTCCAATTAAAAGCTGTTAGCTCTATCTATCCTGTGTCCTCATTAAATGAAGCCTGGAGGATTTTACTGTCTTTTCTGAGCAAACAGCATGATTGGGGCTGAGTTTCTGAGATGGATGCCCCCGAAGCTCATGCAGCTTTGGGGCTCTGTATTTTCACCACTTTTAAAATCACCATTTCAGGGTAAATAGGGAAACAACAGGACAATGGAAGCACCACTTTCAGAAACCATCACTTTCCCAAGCTATTCCAGTGCCAGGGCTACCAGGCTCTGCAGGAGAAAAGTGGAACAAGGGCATTTTTACCCTCTCCCTCTCCTGTTTTCTTCTCACATGAGCAGAGCAAGCAGTCTGTCTCTACACCAGCTTCTGCTTAGGACTGCAACACTGTTCCACAAAAGAAAATGTTCTGAATCTATTCTAAATGCTTTTGATACTCTGATTCAAGAGAGTTCTTGAATAAATTACATCTTTGAACTTTCAAACTCTGTTGCCACTAGGTTTCTGAGCACTTCTTAAAAACTCACATCACAGGTGACCATAGTTACCTATTCCATACTTTTTTTTTTCCATTTTCCTAATTGAGTAGCTTATGACAGTGACAGAACAGGAGAGGACAGCCACACAAGCAGTGTGCTGTCTGATAATGGCTGGAGAAACCTGCTAAATAATCCATTAACCTTACTCAATAAATACAGATGAGTGCTGGAATGGGCGCGTGGAAGGCAGAAATGTGGTTTCAAGAGACACCCATTTCCCCCCAGCTAAACCATCCCACTGTTATTAATGGTTCAGAGCACTGCTGTGCTGGCAGGGAGAGCCCTCAGAGTGAAAGTCAAGCTGGCACCATGCCCCACGAGCTCCCTGCCTTCTCCCGTGCCCGTGTGGGGTCATCAAATGCCTTTCCCTGGTGTTTCAGCAGCTGCCACCTCCCCTGGGAATGCAAACCACAGCCAGAGACTCTGCAGGGGCAAAGCAAAGGACAGCTGGGCACTGGGGGGCATGGTCTGTCCCCTGCCCTGCTCCTCTGTCCCTCAGCTCAGCCCTACCCAGACACTGACCCCATGGAGATATGGGGGCAGCACACCCAAGGTAATTTAAACAAGGCTGGCATTACTTACTACAGGATACTCACAGAAAATAAAGCAGATTTCTACCCTTCAGTGTAGACTGCAGTGATATTTTGTGCCATTTTGTGATATTTTACCCCTTCCTGTAAAGGGGTTCTGCAGATCTATCAAGGGACCACAATCCTACGCAGGGGAGAAACTACTTCTGAAGTAGTAAATATCTAAATAAAAACTTTCATTGTGGCCTCTAAACAAAACTTTTTTTTCCCCTAGATCCCAGAAATATCTGAGGTTTGGCTCAAGCTTTTCAAATCCATTTATTTTGAGGTGAATCCCAGCATTTGGAGGTTTTAGTTCCCAAATCTGAGAAATTTCTCAGTGAGCATGAACTGCCTGTTTTAATTGATCTCAGTACAGTTCACAGCTACAGCAAATACTTTAGTTACAGCTACTTTTTTTTTTGTTAGGTTGTCTCCAGAGCCAGGGATGCCATGACTTATTTGAAAAGGAAGAAAAGCACTCCTGACTTTGACATCTCGAGATCTGAGCATGTGGGTGGTGAATACATTGGAAATTTTGAGAGCTGCTGAGCTGAAACATGTGACCTAAGTGCAACACAGAGCAATCAGGGCAGGTGTAGTTCCACTGATAGTAACATTTCAGGTGTCTTAAGACTAAATTCCTGATTTTTTTGAATTTAAAGGGAGTTTTTCCACTAATTACAACTGACACAGGTTCAAGCCTTGGGTCAGTGCTGCTACCACTGCATAGCACCCAGATGGAACATACAAATCAAGCTGAAATGGATTTTAATTGTTGGCAAAGTAACTCACTAGGAAAGCAGAGGAAACCCAGCAGCCCTGGGCTCCTCTAAAATCCCAAGTCTTCTTTGAGAAGACTCATACTTGGGCTATGACTCCATCACTTTCTGCCTCTCACTCTAACCTATAGCCATGACTTTTTCTATGATTTACAGTGTCAAACTGCTAGCCCTGGCTATGGAATTCACATAGGACATGGCCTGGAGTAGCCAAAGAGCTTTTAAGAGGATTCAGCCTTTCCTCTAACCTGCGACCAAGACCTTCTGGGGATCAGCCACCAACACCCAGGCCAAGGAAGTGTCCCTGTTCCTCCTGTGATGCTGCAGCAGCATCTCCATGCTTCAGGCTATTGCTCCAGCACTGCCAGTGTGCCAAAACTGTTTTTGACAAACTGTCACAGACACAGGAGCCATCTTCCTCTTAGTTTTTCATT
Organism: Irena cyanogastra; assembly: GCA_013397155.1. Lineage (NCBI taxonomy): Eukaryota > Metazoa > Chordata > Aves > Passeriformes > Irenidae > Irena > Irena cyanogastra. Next base: position 1,523,523 of record VWZV01008007.1, on the reverse strand, counting down.
GAAATGAGGAGATTCCTAAAAGGGTCTGCTAATAGCAACATCATTGCAGTGAGTAGGAAAGCTCACACTGCTTTTGGTTCATTTGGATCAGATCCAAACATGAGAAATCTCTGAGCACAGTTCCCACACTCTCTTGGCTGGCATTTTTTCAGCTGTTCCTCCATCTCTTGGCTGCTTCATTCACAGTTCTTGTCTCTCTCTTTAAGACTGTTGAGATCTTTCAAAGGATCAGCTGTAGAAATTCAACACTTCCCCAAGGACCCAATCATGCTGCGCTGCATTTTTTTCTCCTCTCCAATTAAAAATAACATGCACCAGCTTCAAAATATTTCTCTACCTCCACTGAACCACACTGATTAAAACACAGGCAGAGGCACAACACGACCCCCCAACAGAAATACCTTTAGGAAGGTATTTACAGTAAGGGTTCTTTAGGACCAAGGCAGGGGGAAAAATAAAAATAAAAGCTGCCCACCAGTCACCAGGTGTTATGGACTGTGATGGAAAGAGCTTTTCTAGAGGCACTGAGGTGGATGAGCATGCCTGGATCCCACATGGACTCCTATGAGCTTGTTATGCCTGGGTTATAACACACCCATATGTAATTCTGGCTCTGCCTCTCCAGTAAACTTGGACAACCTCTCCAAATCTCACCAGAACAAAATTACTTCTGGCTCATAAGGGCACACTGAACTTCCAACCCCAGATTCCAGAAACATTCATTGATAAATTCCTAGCCAGGCACAGACAGAATGAATGGTAGTGAGAGCTTCTCAGAAGCCATACCTCATCTGCTCACCCATGACCATTACTGTTTTCACTGGAATTGACATTTATTTTCTTTTGCCACTCCATTGCCACGCTTGGCTCCCTAAGAAATCGGGCTGATGCAGCTGTGACATGCATATTTATTTTTCTATATGTCTCTGAGAGTTTATGAGTGTTTTCTACCTGATTTGGCACTACATTTGCCTCAAAAGTTTTGTGTTCTTACAATTTTCCTGAAAGCAGGTAGGCAAGGAGAGGAGGAAGGCTGTAATATTTTCCTGCTATTGTCATCACACTCTTTCTTGGGCACAAGAGACTCCATGTAAGAGAGAGACATTACTGAGGATACTTTAACTAGCACCAGGAACATATGAAATTCCAGATAACCTAATCATGAGAAATAAATCACAGGCAACCAGCTCTCAGCAGCTCTACTGCTCACAGAACTGCTTTTCCAAAGAGCTCCAGGGGGCCTCGTTGATCACAAATACATGAAGTTTTACTGGAAGAACGAATGCAGCCTTATTTACATCCACTTAGCCTGAACAAAAATCAGGGCTTCCTGCACCTGCTCTGGGGAGCTGCAGCACAGCACACCACTGCCCAGGAGATGATGGATCATCTTTGCTTGGATGGATCAATGACACTAAAGGGGTCAGAGACACCCTGTCTCCAGGAAAACTGCTGAGAGTGGGAATTTCTGTGGGAAATTCAGTGGGAATTTCTGTGACATTGCCTCACTTGGCTTTGCCCAAGACAGCTGAAGAGCACCTCAATCTCGTGCTAGCCATGGATCCCTGTGGACAGAAGGTGCTCAGGAATGGGAACATTTGGTGCCTGCTTATTGCGATGTACCTGTTTGTTCAACACATACCAAGGCTCTGCTCTTTGAGTGTTGCAAATGTGAACACAAACATTAATATTGCTCTGGAATCCTGTTTTCCTTGGCAGATGAACACAGCCTGGCACTGTGGGGCCATGAGAAATAAATTACCCATTGACACAATGAATACTGGAGCAGATATTAGAATAGATTTAAAAAAGGAACTCAACTTCTAGATCTTTCAGGAGCAAATCTGAGAGTCAGATATTTGGGGAATGTCTTTCTCTAATTATTCTTGCACCTCCATCCTATTGCCCATGGTTGTGTTTTAAACTCCCCAGTCCTCAGGGGAATTCTGAAGTCTCCAGCTCCACGAGCTCTTCTGATTCCAATTAAAGCAAAACCAGAGAAGTTTTCCCTCACTAACTCTGAGGGTGGAAGTACAGGGTGGGTCATGCAGCTGGCTACAAAGGTTGGATGCAGCACAGATATTTGAGGCTCCTCTGTAGCTCTGGAGGCAGCTCGAGCTCCTTAGCCTGGGAACAGCACAGCAGCAAGGCAGGACACTGGATCTGCCCCAGCTGCTCAGTCCTGCTTGGGGCACTGCTCAGTCCTGTTTGGGGCACTGCTCAGTCCCAGTCCTGTTTGGGGCACTGCTCAGTCCTGCTTGGGGCACTGCTCAGTCCCAGTTCTGTTTGGGGCACTGCTCAGTTCTGCTTGGGGCACTGCAGAGCCCCACGGGCAGCTCACAGGTTCCCTGGACATCCCTGTGTCCCTGTGGTCACTGCCCTGCAGAACTGACCTTGGAGCAATGATGGTATTTCCAGCCACAAAAAAGCTTACCAGAGACCAACTCACTCCTCTTCAAGGATCTCTACCAAAACCAACCAAAAGTGCTCTCTGAGGTGGTTTGAGGGATTTAGATCCAGCACTGGGTCCCCTCTGAAGGCCCTGCTGTGCCATGCTGATGCTGCAGGTGCACTGCTCTCCTGCTCCAAACCCTGCTGCAGACACATCCAGGACAAAAGGCACAGGCTCTTTTACTTTGCTGCTCTCAGTGCAGGGATGCTGGGCAATCTGTGTGGCAAAAGGAATGGAAACAGGAGCAGGCAGACTCTGAGACAGCCTGAAGGCAGGTTTTCCTGGCAGTCTCCCTCATGGACTCTCAGCTGTTTAATAATGTCTTGAGCCTACAGTGCCTTTTTTGCCTTTAGTGGGAGCACTAATCACAGTCTCATCTATCTAGATGCCTATTTTTATGAAACTCATACAAAGATAATATCTTTGAGACCTTTTCTCCCCTGTCCAATCTGAATAAATTCAACCAACATTTTGAAAAGCTATTGCAAGGGAAACTGAAGAGAGACACAGAGATTGCAATGAGAGTAATTTCCATAGAAAGCCAGCCTAAGTCCAAAAAGTTCTAAGAAAACTCAAGCCCTTACACATATCTTTCTTTTACAGGAACCAGCTTCCTTTCCATTTTTAAAAGAGATTTAAGTAACTATCCAGTCCTGTCCTGAGGGGGGAAAACCCTGCACTACATAAATCCTTATTTTATGGATGGCAAACCTGACATAGCTCTGACAGCTGCCACCTGCTTCTGCTGAGGTGTGAGATGCTGCTCAGGAGACAGACTATACTGGAGCACCTTCATAGCACAAACTGGGCCACTCTGGCACAGCAAGCCTGGCATATCTTTCTGATATTTTCTGTAAGAGCAGCAATACTGTAACCCCCAGAAGGCAGATTGCCACGGAAAGCAGTCCCTGAGCACACCTTTACACTTACCATGCAGCTATATTTCATGTCTTGGTATGAACTGGGATTACAGCCAGCATAACAGACACAATACTGCCAATGTTAAACACTGAAAAAATCAAGGCCAANTCTGCTCCAGTATTCACAGTGTCAATGGATAATTTATATCTCATGGCCCCACAGTGCCAGGCTGTGTTCATCTGCCAAGGAAAACAGGATTCCAGAGCAATATTAATGTTTGTGTTCACATTTGCAACACTCAAAGAGCAGAGCCTTGGTATGTGTTGAACAAACAGGTACAACACGATAAGCTGCTGGCCCAGCAAGCACCAAATGTTTTGGAAACATCTCAGTGCACATATTTTAAGTAGGAATTTGGGTTACACATTTCTTATGAAAGAATTAACAGCAGCAAAGGAGAATGAGTAACATTATTCCAGAAGCTGTGTGAAACAACAAGGGACCAGATGGGAGTGAAAACCAGCTTTCATTCAGCAGGAGAGTGAGAAGACATTCAGTCTGCTGAATGGATTAGGTGGCTGAGGAAAGGGGGGATTTCACCCCTAGGAGGCCCAGATGTCTTCTGTGGGGTCAAAACACAGCCATGGAAAAGGGGAAGGACATAAAGGCAGCTGGATGTCCTTATGGGACTGCACAATGACAGGCAGGAGGGACAAAGTTAGGATAGAACTCCTAGCATGGCTTGTAGGAAAACCTGAGAGTGATGGATGCTGCACTGAACCCAAGGCAGGGGGAAGTCAGAATCTGTCTCCAAGGAAGGAGGGCTTTTCCAAATATCCTTAAATTAACTACAAACCATTAAGGAAAAATTTGTAACACATTATCCCTCTGCTAGGCTCATGAAAACAGCATAAGAGATCTCAATTTTTGGCTGATCATGTCAGCCACAAGTTACTGACTTCCCACCTTTCCATGTCCCTTTCCAAGTGCTTCCAAGGCAAAGCGACACAAGAGACCCTGCTCTAGGGAGAGTGAGGCACGGACACTTTGCAGAAACAAAAGGGACAAAACATTCAACACAAACAGCCTGAGCTGCCAACATTTATGTGGTTTCTCAAGCACAAACCCAGACTCTGAGCGAGCTGCTGTCCCCTGATGGCATGAGCAGGGCAATCTGCTCCTTTCCCCAGCTTCTCTCCTCTCCTACCCCGGGCACCCACAGCCCTGGTTCTGCCACAACTGCTGGGCTTCCTCCTGAGAGGTGCCCCAGTCCCTCTGGGAATGCTGAGAGCTGAAGAACTGCAAATGAAAGGCAGAGAGGGGCAGAATTTGCTGGTTTGGGCAGAGGGATGTGGTTCAGCAAAGCCAGTAGAACTGCAACTTTTGTTTAAATATTCCTAGGTGAAAAAAAAAAAAAGGGATAAAAACAGGAAAAGAAAGATAAATTTTGAAAGAAATTGTCATATTTTCTTGTGTCATTAGCTGAGCATTAAAATCAAAGCTATGCTACTTACTTGGATGTGTTTACTGTTCTAGGTCGTGAATTTTTACACGTCTAATACAATTTTAATACTTCTATNAAAAAAAAAAAAAGGAAAAAGTTGGAAACAATTCCTGGGTTCTGTTCTTATTTGCCTTTTGGCTTTCCAGGCATCAGGGTATACTTTAACTCTGTGTGCATGCTCACCCATTCTTTGTTTTTAAATGAAATCAGAAGAGCTCATGGAGCTGGAGACTTCAGAATTCCCCTGAGGACTGGGGGGTTTAAAACACAACCATGGGCAATAGGATGGAGGTGCAAGAA